>CM076583.1:300362868-300741299 GCA_034641835.2 Pinus albicaulis | reverse complement strand
TACCATATAATTTGTCAAAGTTGCAATTTCTAGAAGCATCACAAGGTTGGGCCTCAGATCTTCCTGCACTGCGAAATTCACACGCCCTGGGTTCCAAGCCCACAAGCGACTCTTGTGGCGCTTTTCCCTCCAATCCCTGAACTGTAGGGCTTGGAGTACCTCCCAAGCTACACAAAAATCAACAGCCTAGAGTTTATTAACTGAAAAAACTACATATTATAGGAAAATAGAAATAAATCAAAACGTCAATTTGCAGAGTGAAAATAGATTCAAGAAAACCCAAACCTCGTCGTCATTCGAGTGCCAATGACAGGTGGGTGAAGAACTAAGGTTCAGGGAAGTAGGACGAGGTTGTGCATAGACTTTGAGGATGAAAAAAATGAATGAATATAAGAATATCCATGTCATCATTACATGGGTAGCAATTCGAACGCAATAAACGGGAAACCCGATATAGAACTTAAACGGTCCCCATACTTTGAATGTTTTCACAAAACAGTCCAGGGAGACTGAATATGGATACTTCCCATTGGCATTGCATTGCATCTTTTGTATCTGAGTCTTCACAT
The DNA here is from genome assembly GCA_034641835.2 of Pinus albicaulis. NCBI lineage: Eukaryota > Viridiplantae > Streptophyta > Pinopsida > Pinales > Pinaceae > Pinus > Pinus albicaulis. The sequence goes on along the minus strand of CM076583.1, from coordinate 300,740,730 downwards.
AATCAAAGGGCATACTACATGTAGATGCAAAAAAAAATAGAAACGACACTTGCACCAACCACAGTTGTAGCTTCAGAAAGGCCCATGGTGTCCTTGAAAAATTCTACAGACTGATCATAAGAAGCAAGCATGCCCATATTTAAGGCCATTTCTTAGAAAACTGTTGGACCCGCCCCTTTCCATAGGGCTAGAACCCCTTCATCACCAATAATACGGTATAGTGCATGGAATGCTTTTTTGTAATGTCGTCGCTGCAAAGCAGGCAGAGTTGCATCCGCCTGCATGTGAATGAGAGCTAAATCTACAGGACTTCCAACACATGCTCCAATATCTCTTGTTGTAATTTCACAAAGAGACTTCTTATAGAGAGGTAGTGGTTTCCCATCATTAATGGAAATTGCTTTGTTTGTCAATATCCTAAATGATCCAAGACGTGTTGGTGTATAAGTTTCCTATCTTAACGAACCAGCTAATAACCCCTTGTAAAAAGCACCAAATCCCTTGTCCCTTAGCATGTTATTTGCAACATTATAACCCGAACCTTGACCCAACTGAATGCGCACCTTGATCATTTCCACAGGCTGGATGGCACACATGGCAAGCATACCAAAGGCTCCTCCATTGACAAAATGCTTCATTGCATTCCACACGATTCATGTCTTGGGCTTCTCCCCTGCCATCTCTCTGAAGGAATCAAACACCCGATCGATTTGAAACTACCCTCCTTCCTCTTCTTGACGTCACCATTGATATGAGAAAAAACCGGCAAGAAGAATTTGTCTTTCTACGCATCCTTAGCAAGAAAGAAGAAGAATAGGAAGAGATTTTATCTTCGTTGTGTTGCAATGTCTCCTATTGGAGGGGTGAACTAGCACAAGTCTCCAATTTTAATTGCTCCAAGGATGACGAAAACGAATGTCTTCTATTACCACTATCTCCTCACCCAAAGAGGAAACGCTTATCGTGTAAATTTATTTTTAATAATATAAAAATATTTAGAAAAATACATTATTAATAGCACAACGTAACAATGTTTATAAAACTAATATATATACTAGCAATTACCCCTAAAGGTGCAAAGGTACACCGAAGGAATAGAAGATTTGATAAGATCATCTCACCACAAACAGAGCCAACTAATTGTTATATGCATTCACATAAGTTCTATCAAACTCTCCACTGCAAGTGCCATGAGGTGAGCCTATTGTTCACAACCTAGGCATGAGCACAAAGTGTTGACAAACTTTTCCCTAAGTGTGCCACGCCCAACTATCCATCTTTTCTAAGTCACAGGGTGATGCTAGCCCTAGATTTCTATTAGGGCACGAGATCGATCTCTGTTGAGGTCCTAGATCCAACAACTCGTATTTCCATTGTTGCCCCTTACCATTTGGGAAAGTGTTCTTTTTTTAGACAAATTAATGATCCAACAAGTAGTTGGGAGTGTGTGTACATCTCACATCTCATAAAGATAAGCATCTGTTTGATGGGAGAAATTTCAACATTTAAATTGGAGTTAGTTTATGCAAATATTAGCCTGGACTAACATTTTTAAACATGGAGATAATCTTTAAAATTGATGTCAAAACAATCCAGACTCTCTCGCAACACAATTCAAGGACCTATTTTTTCAAAATTCTTTTATAGATATTAAGTTTGACACAAATGGACCCACATGGAGGAATGGTAGATGGGGATCTTATCGCATTTCAAAAAGACTAGACCACTTCTTTGTGAAGAAAGTTCTAGCTAACCATCTCACCAATTTGAGCTCATGGGTTCTTCCCTTGCAAATATCTGATCATTTTCCTCTCTTTTTAGTCTGGAAGACATTTCAAAAGGGAAGCCCGCTCCCTTTAATTTTAACAATTTTTGGTTGAAAGACCCAGAATTCACCTTAATGGTCTAAGACTTCTAGACAATATTCAATCTAAGCATTGGCAATTCGGCCATGGACAATCTCTCTATAAGTTGAAAAAGCTAAAATAGGTAGTTCGTTTATTGGCTTGTCATCTAAAAAAAGAAAGGAGTAGATAAATTATACAAATCAACGCCCATATTAAATCTTTGGAAGATCCACATTCAAAAAACTACTTCTCGGAGGCTTCCAAACATAAATTAGCAAAATTTGACAAAAAAATGAGAATACTTTTGTGTCAAGCATAGGAATGGCAACAGAAGATTCGTCAAATGTGGATTGATGAAGGGGACAAAAATACTAGATATTTCCACAACTAGACTTCAAGGGATTGTATGCAAAATTCTATTTGGAAAATCAAGAACGACGCTAGGAAAATTATTTATGGACAAAATGATATTCAGAAAGAAGCATTTAGACATTTCCAATCATCACTGAGAGTAAGAGATGCTCCTTCCTCTCAGAAATATATGGACTTCGTTTCTCTATATCCGCAAATGGTTGACACGGAGAATATCCTCTATATTTTAGGAGTATGAAGTCTCCTTATTATTTGTGAAGGAGCAAGGATCTATACCCTAAATCAAGTGGGAATAGGGATCTCCTCTCTGGTTGATAGGGAGTAATGATAAATATCACATTTGTATTATCCTCATCATGTGCCATGCACTAGGCCAAGACTAACAATCATACATCTAAGTGAAGGGCATGGAGGAAGAATGGTGAATGGAAGATTAAATAAACATCTATGATTTCCTTGATGAGAGAAAATCCAAAATAGGAAGTGGACTGACACTCTTTGAGGATTGGACAAGTATCCAAGACAAGAGTAGTTGAAAAGGACCGATATTCTTTGAGGATTGGGAATCCAAGATAATAATAGTCCTAAAAGGACATACCTAGTGAACATCCGAGTGGGGTATGCCCCAATTCATAAAGGAAATTGCCAATACACCCACCCATGCCCCAATTCAGAAAGAAAATTGCAAATGCACCCATTGGTAAAAAATTTGGACCTTTTAGGGATTCATGATTGGAAAAGAATTTGATTCTTGAACCCTTCTTTAGAAAAGAATCTGAACCTTTTTGAGATTCGTGATTGAAACTCTTGCAAAGCCCATGCTATTTTTCTATCATCCTTATCAGTTTAGTGTCATGTCGTTTGTCCAATAGCTATTGAATATTTATGGCAAAATCAATCTATGCTTCTCGTATTTGGGGAGAAATGCTTGCCAAAATATCATTTTTTGAAAGACGTATACCTACAAGGATTTGACTTAAGGCATTCAAGTGTTTTAATTTATGCACTATTAGCAGTATCATAGCCACAACATGTAGTTGCATTTATCAGTAGTCTGTAGGGACATGTCCCCTGAATTTCCTGCATCCCTTCACTCCAGGGAGGGGAAACATAGATGTCTCAAGGCATCATTGGGATGTAAGATATAGACAGTTTTCCATCCCCGAGATGTCCCACTATCTCCAAGGGATGTCCCAAGACATTTCCAGGTGCTACAGTGATGCCATGCTATACTCAATAGAAATGGGGAGTGCCGCTGCATGTTTTAACAGTTTAAGGGTTTTGTAAAACACCACTTTTTACCCCATCTTCATTTCTTCTATGTCCTGGAAAATACCATTTTCCATGCAATTTCAACAATATCCAGAATATGGTAGTATGGTAGATATTGACTTATGTACCATGAATATGTTTTCAATTTGCAAAAATTGTCTACGAAAGAGTCCAAAATTTCAACAATTCCATAGAAATCAATACAGAAACAATTTCCATAAAATCCACTGGCATCTAAAATTCTTATAAAGTTACTTCAAAATAATTTGACATTAGCTACACTTAACAACAGTGTTGCATGACAGAAATTTGGAAAAAATCAGTGAGGATCTAAAATCTGACTCGACACAAAATAGCTGAACAATAATAAAAAATGAACTAGAAAACCTGAAGAAAAAACTCTGACTTTTTCGTTGCATCCGCCATTTTTTTCAAAAATTGGCGAAAGGGAGTATTTTTGGCTCAATGACACGTTTCAAGCAGATCTCACCAATTAATTAGTGGTTTATGCAAATATTGTTTAACAATGCATTAACGAAACCAATGGAATTAATTGCAAACATTGTTTATACCCATCTGACTCTTTAGCTTAAAGGAGTAAGCTACTATGACATACACCATAGATTTGTTAAGCACTTGGATTACTAGCTATGAATCAACGATTTTTATACACATTGTATATACTCGTTTGTTACATTCATCTCACCATATCCAAAATATTACACGAGATGAACATTATCTAACAAGGAAAAATGATGCATATGAGGATTTCATAGTTCACTTACTATTTCCAATAATCGCCACAATAACATTGTCCAGCTTTGAAATGTTGGAAAGGATTGGCACCCTGACACTGAAAATTTTCTCTAGAATATGGAAGAGTGGCAATCACCACATACTCAAAGTTTATGATGACCCACATAGGTGTCCCAGGGTTGTGTTTAAAAGACCAATTGCAAATGTCGGCTTCTCACCGTGTTGAAAATAATATTTTGCTTCGGCTTCTCCTTCACAAAATTAGTGCAAATCGCGTGAGAAGCATGCCCTGCTAACTTTCATCATCATAAACAATCTTTCCAACTCTGCAGAAATTTTATTTGATAGATATATAACCTTTCTCCCACAATAAAAGTATACATCTACTTATTCAACCCAATCCAGTTGCATCCAAATCTCTTTTTGGTAGAAGCTGGAAATGGAAATCCATGAAAAGAAAACTGATGAGAGCCTGATATGTCGCTACCAGAGTGAAGATATGAAACAAGATTAAAATCTTGGCCAGGCGTGCATTTTGGAAATGTCAGCATGTCTATAGGAATTTTTTGAACGGGTCTGTCCATCGTTACATTATGTGTTATTGCAACCTGGGAATACTCTTGCGACCCAAATACTGAGTGGAACTCCTGTTTATTGCCTCCTACTTGATTGAACTGCTGAAATCCTAGTGCAAACAATTCCTGTGTATTTGAAGCTCTGTTTATTAACTGTGTCGAACTACTTGGGGCCAGAAATTCAAGACTATGTGAGTGCTGCTTAGATGTATTTAATACAGAACAGTGTACAAAACCTGAATGATCTGTAGCCATAGCCATCGACAAATTACCAATCGGGGATGATACAACCTTTAAGTTGCAAGCCGGAGTGGACATTTCCTTACTTGTTTCTACCACAAATTCTTGTTGGGGATTCGAAATAGGTACCAAATTTAAATCTTGACAGCAATGAAACATAACAACATGTTGCAGCACTTCCTTATCAATAGATTCAATCTCAGCAGATAGCATTTGTCCCTTCATGCATGCCTCTTCTGGCTGAACCTATTCCCTGATGGAAAGTTCAGGCTCAACTCCCTTCATCTTTTTATTCTGTTCAAACATCTCAACCTATTCAAAACCCATTGAAAAACCAGTCACTAAGAAAAATGCAGGAACAGTTGATAAAACTTCAAGCTGGGGATTCGGCAATGCTGACGCACAATGTTGAGACCACATTTACATCTGACCATGTTCAAACCCCATTGAAAAACTAGGCACTGAACAGGACACAGAAACAGTTATCAAATAGGGTTCAAACAGTTATCAAATAGGGTCCAACTATAATAGAGCAATTCTTTGAACAAAGTAAGTGACCTTTCTGTAAGACAATTTTCATAGTTTTGCTTGAAGACAATTTATCCCACTCTAGGTTTTTAATTTATCGTTTTGGTAAGAGGCTTGTGACTGGGACTCTTCTGTCACACAGAAGATGGCCAAAAAAATAATTGAAGTGACTTGCATTTTATTATTCTCTAGATTCACAAGAGATCGACTTGCAAGTTCTATTAAGTTTGTGTATGTGGTTGTCCATTTCAACTTGTGAACATAAAGCCCCAAGTGTGTGTGCATCTTCTGCGTCCTGAAAATCAGGTCTGTGCCTAGCAACAATATTGTGCCACGTTCTCTCAAAAAGAGCCTTGAGATTTGGGGATTGTGAAACTTTCATTAAAAAATATCCTCCTTTTAAAATGATCTGTAAACCAAGAAGATAAACTTACAAAAATTAATCAATGTACATGATTTTTTTTAAAAATTGAAGGTCTTGAAGGAGGCAGTGCTTGTAGCAGAACAAAATGAGTGTGATGTTAATATGTTAGCAGGGTCGCTGCAGGGGATTTTTTCTGTTGTTGTATCGAATATGGAAGCAGGGAAATATTTCTAGAATCACTTTCTAGTGCGAAAGGAACATGTTAAACAATACAAAAAATTAAATAACTTACCTTATCTAGATTCTCCGACTCATTTGTTCCTCTTCATAGGCGCTTCGGAAGTTTCGTCGTCCTTCAAATTTCGAAGCAATGAAATGATCTTGCTCAACAACAATCAAGGTGTTTCCTTTGGAGTCTCTGTGGATAATCCCTTTCCCTGAATATGGCGTTGGAGAATGGTACCTCTATGGATTCTGCAGATGCAATGGACGGTCGTGGCAGGAGGCAACAGGAGGAGAAGGGAGAGAAAAAGTGTTTCTAATTGCAAAAATTTCAGCTCTTTGAGCATGTGGCATTCTTCCCGGTTTGTAGGCGGGAGAATTGAAAATCATCTAAAATTAAAATTAAAAATTAAAAATTAAATGTTAATAATAATATTGAATATATATATATATATATATATATATATATATAGTATTAAATTAAAAATTAGGTATTAAATTGTATATAAATTATTTAATAGGTAAAACTTATGAATTAGTAGTAGTTTTATGAAGTGATATTTAAAAAGTAAAATTATGTGGTTTTCTCTTGTTTTAATATAGACATAAAAATGTATGATAACATGTCCAGTTTGATAATTATTGTTTTTTTTTAACTAAACTTCCACTTATCACAATGAGACTAATTGTCTAGATTTACCATTATGAGAGGTTATGACCAATGGAGTAATTTTTATTGGGCCTTTTATCTTTACTAATATTTGCACAACCTTACCAAATTTTGTACACTAGGAATAACTCTCACGGCCTTTACCAATGGACATGAAAAGGGCCTTAGACTAAGAATATGGGCACCATTATTATTCTTTGCAAGATAAGAATTAGTATGAGGGAAGGTAAAAAAAAAGACTTTTATTTCTAAAATGAGGCTTTTCATGCTCAAGGGCCATGAATTTTGGCATTGAACAACCACATAGATCCTCTCTAAATAATCTTAGGAATATATGGGATATCAATTAGATTAGGAATTTTTTCACACCATGTATATGATTTAAGGAATGTACTATGGGTAGGAGAGGTAAACAAGGGGCATTAGGCCTTACAAGAAGCTTGTTAGTGTCAAGGGCAATGCGCTAGACTTAAAAACCACATAAATATTTTTTAAAGAATCTTTGGTCTTAAGTTGGGATATGGGCACCATAGGATTAGTTCTCACCATATATCGGAGTTAGTGTCTATGTTATGGTTAGGAGAGGAAAACAATTTCCTTTGTCTCGAAATTAATCTTTCTCATGCTCAATTTCCATGAACAATACCTCTAGCTGGGAATATGGGAATTTAGTATGTTTTGCATAATAAGAATGGGTCCCATGGCCTTTACTATGGCTAAAGAAGGACATTAAAGAAAAGGGACTTAAGTCTTAAATAATTAGTGCCCATTAAAAAAGCTTCAAACCACCACATAAATTATATTCTCTAAGGGATATTCATTGACCTCTAGAAGGGATGTGTCTGCCATTCAAAGGTTTTGCACACTATGATTGGGTCTTGGAGCCTCATCATTAGACCTTAATGAAATTAGGAGGCTTTCAAATCACATATGGTGCTTACAAGTGTAGTCTTGGTCAAAATAGGAACGAAATAAGGGACTTAGGCCTTATTTGAACCTTTGATGATTAAGCTTTGGAAGTAGTTCTCAAAGAACAACAAATAACCTCTATAGGGGATCTTAGGAATCTATGGGGGATCTTTAGTGTCATTGGTATGTTTTACATAGTAATAATGGGTCTTAGGCTTGTACCCTTTGCAAAAAATGGCCTCAATCCCAAAATGAAACTTCTTTGGCTCACATTGCATGAAAAATACCATAAAGAACTGCAATGTAAATCATCTTTGAGGAATTTTAGGCCTTCATCTAGGATAAGGGTTCCATTATGAGGTTTTCCACATCATATATGCAAGGAGTTAGGTCTTATTATATCGTTGCCAAGGAATAGAAAAGGGTCTTATGCCTAAAACAAGTCTTTCTCATATTTAATTTCCATGAACATAATATTATAATGGAAATATGGGAACAACGAGTATGTTTTACATAATAAAGATGGGTTTTATGGCCTCTATGATGGAAATGGAAGGAAAACAAGATCCTTAGTCCCTAAACAAAACTTATTTAGTTCAAGGGACATGAATAAGGCCTCAAACGTTGACCACACATATCCTATCTAAGATATATCTAGCCTTTAGGTGTGATATGGGTGCTATTTGAGTATTTTTGTGACATATTTAGGTCTTGGGGCCTTTAATTTTGGCCTTAATATCATTAGGAGTATTTTTGCACCACGTATGGAATTTGGGGCCTTAACCATGGTCAAGGAAGGATCATAAGGTGCTTGGGTCATATTTGAATCTTCCCATGATCAATCTTCTTGAACAAGTATTATATTTACTACACGGAACATCTCTAGGGGATATTTGGCCTATATGGGGGATCTTTGTCACCATTGGTATGGTTTACATGGTAAGAATGGACCTTGCGGAATGTACTATCTTGAGGGCAGGAGAAAAGAGGGCCTTAGGCCCTAAATAAAGCTTCTTGAGTTCAAGGAACATGAATTAACCCCCAAACAACCACATAGATACTCTCTAAGGGATATTCAATTTTCAACTTTCACATGGGAGCCATGGCATGTTATTATACATAATTAAAGAGCCACAATAATTGTTAGTATGCATGGGTTTCTAATAATATTGTGTGCACATTCTAAGAATGTGAATGCATTATTAGAATTCTTTAACATTTTTGTAATGCATGTATCTATAGAATAATATGACTTTAGAGTAAACTTCTAGGTTTATATCAATTGACCATGTATAAATCAACATATATACTTTGAATTCAAATTATTGAAATCATTCTCTATGAATCTAGTGCAATAATGAGCCATGGTATGTAACAATGCCACAAAAAACCCATAACAAATAATGTGTCCATAATTAAATTACTAACATAAATGACTAATTAATATACTTGTTGTACTTGTTATTTATCATATTTTTATTCTTGGACTATAATAGTCATTTACATTAATCAATATTATTTTTGTCACTTATTATCTAGTCATATATTTTAATCCTACAAAATTAGTCATTTAACTTAGTCGTTTTTAGTTTAGTAATTTATTATCTAGTCGTATATTTTATTCCTAGACTAAATTAGTCATTTAAGTTAGTCGTTTTTAGTTTAGTCACTTATTATCTAGTTGTATATTTTATTCCTAGACTAAATTAGTCATTTAAGTTAGTCATTTTTAGTTCGGTCACTTAAAATTGCTCAAATTTAGTAGTAATTCACTTAAAATAATTGTGGTGACTAACTTTTTTAGTCACCTAGTCACTAATTTCATCATTTTCTACTAGTGTTGACAAAGGTGACCAGGGTTGCCAGTGAAATTATTTTTACAACTGAGAAAACTTGAAATTACATTACATTTATACATAAAAAGATGAAATACTCTATTTTTCTTCAAAACAGAGTTTTGAAGAAAAATACATTATTAAGCATATGATGATGAAGTTTTTAGTACTTAAACCTTATTTCAAACTCCTCATGTGCTTGCTGACCATTATTGGGCATTTTGAAGACCTTATTAATGAAACCCTAGGCCTAATTACACTAAAACCCTAAAAATGACTCTTTACAAACTATGAGACAAAAAATGACTGCAAATGATCTTAATGAATGGAAATGGGCCAGCAAGTAAAGTACATGAGGGATATGAACAACAAGCCACTACCATCAGATGATCCATGCTTCTAATGGAATGCAGCTGACCGAGTGAGACACCTAATATGTAATGCAACAAGAAGATTTTGATCACTGACGGAGGGATGAAGATACCGACACTAACAGACTCACCTGGTCTCTCAGGGGGCTTGATTGCTATGAGGAACCTTGATGTTGCAACTTTCCGAGATTTTTCATTTCTTCGGTGGCATATTTTTGTCTGGAAAGATTAGGGGTTTTTCTGAGTCCCTCCATCTAATTAATATGTATGCTCCAAGTCGGAAACAGTCTTCTTTCCTGGCTCGTATTGATTCTTCTACAATTTTGGACATTTTCAATCTCATAATTATGGGTGATCTCAACTCTACTCTATCTTCAGCGGAAGTTTGGTGCCATCAATCTCTCCCGGACCCTTTGGTGAACCGTATTTCTCATATCTTATCTAACCACCATCTCGTCAGCATTTGTCTTGCTCCGCTCTCTCCGACTTGGACTAATCACCGAGATGGATATGCCTTCATTGGGAAAAGGATAGACAAATATCGTGTTCATGGGAGTGTGTGTGAATTGTTTGGGAATCTAAGGTCTCCAGTTATATCAGCGTCTATTTTCGACCATCACACTATCTGTCTCACGTGGAAAATAGAACCTGTAAGAAAAGGACTTCCTTTTAAATTTAACAAAATATGGTTGGATGATCTTGAGTATCATAAATTGGTATTAAATTTTTGGCAGCAACATAGGAATATGCAGGATGGATCTGGGCTGGTTTGCTTCACACACAAACTCCGAATACTGAAGCAGAAGACCCGTACCTAGGAACGTAATAAGAAGGCCGCGATGTCCCAGGAACTTCGACCTATCTCTCTAGAGATCGTTGAGATATAAAAATTGATGGAAGGATATCCTCATGAACACCTTACATACTCCTCCCTTGAGGCATTGGAGAAGCGCAAGATTGAAATTTTAAAAATTCAGGAGGTGACGTGGAAACTCAAAAGTGGTGCAACATGGTTGCATGAAGGGGACCTTAACACCAAATTTTTCTGCCATTTTTCTAACAATAATAAGAACAAGAACGTAATCTGGAAAATTGATACTTCTAAGGGTATTTATGTGCATTCCACTCAGGACATCCAATGGGAGGCTTTCTGTTTCTTTTCATACTTTTACAAGTGTGTGGATGGGGTCAATATATCTGATCAACTATGGGCCCTTGATCTCTATCCTCGTATGTTTGATAATGCGTCTAATGAGGTTCTTGGTAAATATGTATAGAAGAAGGAGGTTTTGAATGTACTTAAATCTTTTTCCTGGGACAAAATTTCGGGCCCAGATGGGTGGCCAACTAAGTTTTTTATCCACGTCTTCGAATTGTTGGGAGAGGACATTCTCAAGGTGGTGGAAGATTCCAGAAAGTTTGGGCACACTCTGAGAGACATAAACTCCACTTTTCTAGCCCTCATTCCTAAATCATCTCATCCTAGCTGCTTTCGGGATTTCAGGCCCATATCCATGTGCAATGTAATCTACAAGCTAATCTCGACGATTATTTCTCAGAGAATCACACGTGTTCTCTCTGCGCACATTTCCAATGAACAATTCAAATTTCTTTCGGATCAACTTATTCACAATGCAATTGCTTTGGCCCAGGAATGTCTACATGTTGTTTATACTAATAAATTGGTTGCTCTTATCATGAAAGTGGACCTTTTTAAAGCCTATGACAGTGTGGATTGGTCATACATCATATTAGCTCTCCTAAATATTGGCCTTTCTCCCTAAAACATCCGATGGATCATGCATGAATCTCGCCGGTTTGGTACGTTGTCATTATAAATGGGCTCCCCATGTATTTTTTCAGCGTGGGTCATAGCCTCCACCAGGGATGCTCTCTTTCTCCGATCATTTTAATATTAATCACGGATGGCATCAGAAACCTCATCAAGGATGCACATCGGCATGGCTCTTTTGAAGGTATTACATTTTCTTTTGGAGTCTCTATCACTCACTCATTCTTTGTGGATGATATCCTTGTTTTTGGCAGATCGTCCAGAGCTCAGTGGATTTTTCTTCACTATCTATTTCTTCGCTATGGTGTTGCTTCTGGTTTGAGAATTAATTGGGGAAAATATATCCTTTTATTTTCCTCGGGAGATAGAGTGGATATAGAACTTAGTGCTGGTATTTTCATAATGAAACTGGAACATATCTCGACAGGCCTTACCTACCTTAAATTCAGACTTAAGCCATGCAACAACATATTTGTTGATTGGCTTTGGCTTGTGGATAAGTTTAAGTTTCTACTTAACAACTGGTCTCACAGGTGGTTATCTTTGGGTGATCGATATGTTCTTATTCAGGTTGTGCTTCAGCAACTGGCTGTCTATTGGGCTCACCTTTCCATCTCCCCTCCCTCATCATTTCTCTTATTGAGTCCATTATTTCTGAATTCCTATGGTATGGGGCTAAGGGACCCAAGAAATTTCACCTCTACAAATTGGCTTCCCTCTCCATTCCCAAACAATTTGGGGGTTGGGGGCTCCTGGACATTCATTCCTTCTCCCAAGCACTTTTAATGAAATCCCTCTGGAGGGCATTAACAGGATTTGGCCTCTGGCCTTCCTTCATCTGATCTAAGTATCTCAATGGCTTCTCGTTGTAGCATATTTTCAGGCTATCATATTTTCCCCGACTCCATGGATCCTACATCCGGCTGGGCTTCAGATGGGTTGTGTCTCCTCTCTCGGACAAGCTCTCATGGGAGTTTGGAAATGGTCAGAAAATCTTTTTGGGCTATGATCGTATAAGGGGCTTCAAATCGGATTTTTTCTTGGATGGTCACCTCAGACATACTTTATCTCAGAAAGGCATTTTTTCCTCTTTCAAGCCATCTCTCATTGGCAGCAAGGTTGCCCTGTGTGGAAATTTTCTTCACAACTTGGTCTAGTGGGTCTAGGCGTGGCAGCATGGGACTCCTATTTGTTTTTGTTAAAAGCTAGTGGATTTTGCTTACATCTACTTGGTGACAGAATTGTGTGGGATGGTTTGATGAAGGGCGCAACTATTGTGGTGGTTGACTCTTACAGATTCATCATTGCTCAGCATTGTATAAACCTGGACCTGTCTCCCTTTATACTTTTTTGGAAGCGGTTTATCCCATATAAAAACATATTATTCGGATGGCTTGTGTGGAGAAACAAAATTTTAACTTGGGATAATTTGATTAAGCGGGGCATTATGGGTCCAGGTCGTTGTCCTTTTTGTTGGATTGATTCTAAATCAGTGGCACACCTCTTTCTCTCCTGCCCCGAAGTACATCAAATATGGACCTTTTTCTCTCGTTATCTGCTTGATTTTGCATGGCAGCCCCTCAATATCTTACAAGTTTTCTAATCATGGGAGAAAGTGCCTCAAAAATTTCGCACCTTGTCTTTCTTTTTCTTTTGGGAAGTTTGGCTTGCCAAGAATCGTTGCATTTTCGATGAGAGCTCGACGATACACTCTCATATTCATGGTGCTATTATGATCTGGATTGGTGGTCTCCCTTCCACCTCCTTCCCTCTTAGAGACCTATCTCATCACCTCCGACCTTTTCTAGTGGCTCTGCTTGCTGGATACTTTGATGGCACATAACAAGATGGCATCTATTGATGTGGGGCCTGGATTAAAATTGAACATAAAGAGCGGTATCACATCTTTTGGAACGGTGGCCTTGGCACAAACACTAAGGCTGAAGTGCTGGCACTTTGGAGTGTGTTGTGGGTGGCTTACAATCTTCAAGTGTCCTCCCTTCATGTGTACGAGGATGCAAAATATTTTATTGACGGTGTTAATTGGAAGACTCAGTTTCATCCTCCTGATGTCATGAATTGGATCCATCAAATCAAATACCTACTATTGAGACTACAAGTACCTCATATCCTATATATTTTCTAGGAGGTTAACACTGGGGCTGACTCTCTTTTAAAGTTGGATTTGGCTAGATCCAGTTGCAGCTCTTCTCGGACTGCCACTTGATAGAGGAGAAATCCTTTCAAATTCTTTAACCTCGCTCAATTTTCACATACCTCCTTTTTGTTTCCAGTTTTTTCCTTTGTATATATTTTTGTTTTATGCTATCACACTAGTCTCCTTATTTTGCATTTGGCTGCAACTTGTATGTCTTATCCAGTATGTGTTTTGGATATATTAGACAAATGGATGGCCTTGAGGCACTCGGTAATATCTGGATCTTTTAGCATGAAAAGTTTATTGTGAAATGTTGAGCAAATACTTAAAATATGTACTATTTTTGTTTCTATTAATAGAAAACAAACGTTTTTTCTCCTCTGAAAAAAGAATAATAATTAGTATATTGTCCTATCATATAATTCTTATTCCTTTAGTAATTTCGTGAGTGTTTTAATGTTTGGAAAATCTGATTTCGATGTAAGCGAGAGACAACCAGATGGCGTTAGAATTGGTTTTTGAAATTCAAATATGTTTTAAAAAAAGTTGTAAAATGTTGGGCGGCTTTTGGAAAGTATATATATATATATATATATATATATATATATATATATATGAGATGTATATGATAGATTTTTTTAAAAACCCATTTGGTTGGATTGTAATTGTTTCCTATTTTGATTTTTACTTAAATTTAATATATAGATTATTTTAAATATAAAAATGTCATTTAATTTACACCGGTTTAGATAAATGGTGATCCGTTTTTAAAAAATGTTTACTCTAAAATAAAATAGCTATTTTTTATTATATAGCTATTTCTTATTATAGATTGGTTACTTCAAAATTTTAACAACCAGGATGGATTGTAACAATTTCGAATCAGGATGGATGGTAATAACTTGTTATTTTGAATTTTACTTAATTTTAATATATAGTTATATTTTAAATATAAAACTTAGATGGTGATTGGCTTTTGGAAAATCGGTACTATGAGATTTTGTTTTATTATTGATTGGTTTTTTAAAATTTTAAGCAGTCATAATTGATTGTAACAACTTGCTATTTTAATTATTACTCAATTTTAATATAGTTATATTTTAAATATAAAATTTATTTTTTCATATTTATAGGTTTAGATAGATGATAATCTGGTTTCATTTTCCATTTTAATTGAGTGTCATTATAATCAAGATGGAGTCTCACTAGTATATTAAATTACTAGTTCAATTCTATACACTTTTAAAATAGTTTCACCACTGTCCCCATGTATATATATATATATATATGTGTGTGGGGACAGTGATGAAATATATATATATATATATATATATATATATGGGGACAGTGGTGAAACATGTATATATATATATATATATTTCACCATTGTCCCCACATATATATATATATGTGTGTGTGTGGGGACAGTGGTGAAACTATTTTAAAAGTGTATAGAATTGAACTAGTAATTTAATATACTAGTGAGACTCCATCTTGATTATAATGACACTCAATTAAAATAGAAAATGGAACCAGATTATCATCTATCTAAAACCTATAAATATAAAAAAATAAATTTTATATTTAAAATATAACTATATTAAAATTGAGTAATAATTAAAATAGCAAGTTGTTACAAATTTCACAATTAAAAATTATAAAATAATAATGTCTAAATCTTCGGCCATTGAATTGTTTTATGACAGACTACATACCCAGTCGGAACCTTTATAGAATAGAAAAGCAATACACCAGGCATTATTTTATGTGCAAATTGATAACGAACACATCATACTTAGTCAGAATTTATTGTAATCCAGAGGGTCGGAGTTAAAACAAGTGAATTTTTTTTTTTTTTATAGGAGTAGTCTTTAGTGTGATTTTTTGGAGTTTCTGGTATCAGAATCCAGTGAAAAAATTTAAGGTAAAATCTTGATTTTTGTTGTTTAAACTAGTTTTTTTATTATAAATCTAGATTCAGCACCCTAAAACACTCTTAGGACACTTCGATTGCGAGTTATTCATTAAATTTCTATTTTCTATAAATGTTTGCGGGATTTTGAAAAAGTTAGACCAGAAAAATCCACCAAAAATACCTTCAAAAAATTACACTAAGACAACTCCTTTTTCATATATTAAAATTCCAATTAAAATTTCAAAAAATTGGTACAAAGTGTCCTATTTCACAAGTTCGCGGCAATCCGTAAAACCAATCATGATTGTTTCGAAGTCAATGCGTGGGAGGAGACTGGCAGGCAACAGATGAGCGAAGAGAAGAAGGAACAACACTTCCACTCACTGCCCATTTCTACGATCTTTCTGTTTACCTTCCTTGTTTGCTTGCCATTCCTTTATCTGCAAGTTATCCACTCCAATTCAGAAGCCCTTTTTCCTACTCATATAAACCGTAGCCCGCACGTTTCCTCTTCGATATATAGTTGGAGTCCGTTCTCCAGTAGTTATTGTTCTGTGAATTGCTTGCACTTCATGTTTATTATTTCCTGAACTCCATTTCCTGTTTGCATTTGTATACGGGTCGGATCATGACCTGCCAATGTGGTAGCCTACTTTATTGTTTATGCTCAAATCATGAGCAATATTCTACTGGGCAATGATGGCGGACTTTTCACTGTGTTTTATCACACAAATGAGATTATTCTGAACATGTACTGTATATATTCTTAATATATTCAGCGTTTTTTTCTTTCTGAAAAAAAGAAAAAAAGAAAAAGAAAAGAATTGCTTGCACTAGGCTATCACTCCACTGGTTTAATATTGAATTGTACTCTCTGTGGACAGAAAAGAAGGTTAGTATTGAAGTTGGAGTAGAGAGATTGAAGGTTAGTATCATGGAACTTTCCATGCCCAAACCCACAGCCCTCTTTCCTTGCTATCTTCGTTGATGGTCAACCACCCGGAACAAGGGTTGTTATTATTCAATAATGATAGCCATTTAAGTAAAGATGATGAATCAGATAGTAAGGCAGGAAATGATACTGGATTTGTGAGAGGGTGCGATTCAGAATTGCCAGTGAGGGCACAATCATGGTTGCAATTGTAAGGCAGGCAATTTTTTTTTCTGCAATTGACTCATTCGGCTACATGTACGCACTGAACTTTCTTTCAGTATGACACTTGGTGAGTATCAAGTATTACAACAACGATATCGTGCAACTTTGAAAATATTTAACAACAAATATATTATAACTTTCGGATTCAAATGGGTGAGTGTACAATACAACATAAGTCACAGCTCTTCTTCTTTAGTAGAGCGTGCTAAAAAGTCACATTTACATTGAAAACACCAAGGTTATTCCAAGGATTAATATGGTAGATCACGCTCTTTTTCTTTCGCAGAGCATGCTGAAAAGACAAAGCATCACATTTGCATTGAAGACCCTAAAGTTATTCCAAAGATTGATCATTTTCATCACCTTAAGTT
The DNA here is from genome assembly GCA_034641835.2 of Pinus albicaulis. NCBI lineage: Eukaryota > Viridiplantae > Streptophyta > Pinopsida > Pinales > Pinaceae > Pinus > Pinus albicaulis. The sequence goes on along the minus strand of CM076583.1, from coordinate 300,723,377 downwards.
AAGGGAAGCATTGGAAATCGAAAAAAGATTGATTCTCATATTCTTAACCCCCTCCTTCCTCTTTCTCTTGTCCTGACTTTTTTGGCCTTCCTTCCTCTTTCTCTTTCAAAACTATTCTCTATAAAATAATATATTTAGTATTATTATTTTAATTAAAAAAAATTAGGGTTTAGTTTAAATATTCAAATTATATTATTAAATTAAAATATATATCATAAAAATATATTCAAATTATATATTATATAACTCATAATTAATTCATTTTTAAATTAAAATAATTAAATTTCTTAATTTCTAGTTGTAGTGAAATTAACCTTTATTTACAATGGCTAGTTGGACCGTTTCTTTATTTATTTAAAGTGGTCCTAGATCTGATTTCTCATCTTGTCCGCATGATGAACCATGGCTAGTTAGACCGTCTATTTATCTATTTAAAGTGGTCCTAGATCTGATTTCTCATCTTGTCCTGATGATGAATTATATTGACTCGTTCCAAAAGTCTCCACAAATTATACTCATATGTGATTATCACCTAAAGATTTTATATACATGTTATAGATCAGAGAGGTCAAATTCCTAACATTTAAATTTATTAGATAGGTGTATCAATTTTAGAATAGAGATTTTATCATTTTAATTTAATTATAAGTATGAATGATAGGTATTTAGCCTTTACACAATACTCTAGAATATTCATAACAATATAGACAAATCAAAGGTTAAGTTTATCTCCAAAGTAGTTATACTCTTTTTCCTCTTTAAAATAAATTTATTAATTAAAAAATTTATCATATGGACAAGTGACATGAGTGAGTTATGGTTTTTGGGCATATATATTGATAAGCCATGGTATTGGCTCATGATTGTAACAAAGCCTATTTACATATTAAGAATCTCTCTAATAAAGTGAGAGTAAATATTTTGATTTTATTATAGATTGATACCTATTTTCATTTACTAACCATTAATTTATATAGATATACTAGTTTTTAAAAATTTTCATATATAGTGATCCAATTTATAAAGTAATTTTTTTCAATTTAAAAAAAAACCATTAAAATATTTTAAGTACATAATATTTTTTTAATAAATATTGTACATTTTCATAATAGGTATTTTTTTATTAATATATTTTTTAATATTATCTTTCAACTTTCTATTAAACACTAAAAATTACATATACTTAAAAACAAATTCACCTTAAATTATACCAAGTTCAAAATTTCAATATTAAATAGGAACCCATTAAAATTTTATGTGAACTTTCACACATGTATATATTTATAATTGATATGTAAATATTTTACTTAAAAGGAAGATATTTCCTTTTATTAATTTTCTTTCAAATGTTTAATACATATGTAAAAAGATCACTTCAAGCCATTCTAAATTCAAAAATAAAATATATTTATAATATTTTATTATACATATGTCATTTATCAACATCATATTAAACACTACATAAATCTAAATTCAAAAATAAAATAGATTTATAGTATTTTATTATACATATGTCATATATCAACATCTTATTAAACACAATATAAATTAAGTATGCATCTTTTCTTCATATGAGAAACACATCATTCAAATGATTTAACTAACAAAAATAAATAAAATTTTCAATTATATGTTATATATAAGATTGCGTCTTATATATATAAGATTGGAATATTTTATTTAATATGAAAATATTTTATTTATAATGTATATTGAAAATTTTAATTATTACCATAAATCTAACAATAAATTTTTTTTTTTTACTATCCTAATAATTACAAATGCCATCATCATCTCACTTTACCATCTTTTACCTCAATATGTACCCATGTTCCTATGTCCATGAGACATGGCATACATAAATTTTTTAATGGGTTTTACCATCTGTTACTTCTCAAGCCAATGCATCACAACAATGGATTTGTCCACACTCAATTCATTATACCTAATCATTTACATGATAATCTTATGTGATATTTCACAATTATGCCTTTGTAACAGACCTCTTACGTAAATGATATGGTAAATCTATTTTTTTTTACTTTAACTATTTAATAAAGAAAATCAAGAATCAGTTTTAGGTGAAACGAATTCTTGATTAGGTATTCATTTTTTTTATGGGGAGAGCCAAGATGGTTGTGAGAGGAGAGCGATGGGCATCTCTTTAAAAAGAGAATGTTTCTTCCTCAAGCCATAGAAAGGCGATAGCCTATTTGCAGTGCCTTTCTATTTGCAGTTTTATGCAAACAGAAGGGTAAAATATCCAAAGATTTTTCTCTTCATACCTGCATCTTGCAGTAACAAAGATAATGGAGAGTTGGAGGGATATGTTTTACCATTATCCATTGCATGTCTGTATCGTATTATCTGGTTCGGCTCTGGAGATAGGTTCAGGCAGTGTGGTGCTCACTCTACACTACGTACTCCCTTCCAATAGAAGTCACACCTGGATGATAGCTTCCGGATTGAGCCGTGAGCTAACATTTGGATGATAGCTTCCGAATTGAGCCGTGAGCTAACATTTGGGAGATGCGCATGAGAGGTGGGGGTTATTTGCATTATGCACAATTATTTTATATTTGTTTAGAGCAGGAGGGTTTGCAGAAGCCACATCATGCGTGGGTTTTTGTTTTATTATTTTTGGTTCCTCCATGCACTTGCACCATTTTCCTGTGAGAATCTAAATTGGATCGATCACATTCATCGATTTGCATTTGCTCGGATAACCTAGATCGTAAGCACCAGAACTCATGATCTCTCAAGAGGTGAACTCATGATATCTCAAGAGGTTTGATTACTAAGGGTAAGCAGCGTAGAGGCATCACACGAGAGTTGTTGGAGAACTTATGGGTGCTGAGTAGCGCAGAAGGTCAACACGTATGATAAAAGATAATTATTTTGGAAAGAAATTTATTTTTATATCAGTCTTTTATCATGCTCTTGAAAGAAAATAAAAGAGTATCAAATATTTTGCATATTAATATTTTATCTATGTTTTTGAAAGAAAACAAGAGATTGCATAGTGTAAGACATGTTTGTTCTTAGAGAAATACTATGATAAAAGATTAATGAATTAATAAATCCATGGATAGTTTCATAAATCCATAAATAGTTTACCATGGTATTGGTAGAGATTAATGAATTAATCCATGGGTAGTTTACCATGGTATTGGTAGAGATTAATTATTTCATAAATCCATGGGTAGGTTATAGGGTGTTTGTAAATATTAGTTATTTCATAAATCCATGGATAGTTTACCATGGTGTTGGTAAAGTCATAAATAGAGGAACTATTCAGTTATATTTATTAAAAGAATATACTATGTGGTATCATGATTATGATGTTAATTTCCTTTGGAATAAGGTCATGCATAGGTATGCAATATTTGCATTAGATTTTATTGGAAAGAATATACATTTGTACATGGGAAATGATAACAAGTTTAGCTATCCTACATTGCTTCTTTGGCAAAAAAATGATGAATTACGTGTATACAAAGTAATTTAATGTTTTGGTTGGTTCATTGATATATATATGTATGGATAATGTTGGTGTGGCATTTGGAGAATAAGACATGTTTTATGTTATATTTCCTAGGAATATGTGTTTGCATGTTCTCTGGTATTAAGCACTTCTTTGGGAAGACTAAGCACTTATTTGGGAAGACTCGTAAAAGAAGCTATGTGCTTCGTTGTGTAAGCACTCCTTTGGGGAAAATATTTTGGAATCTATATGCATTTGCATGCATGGGAGCAACATTTGTTATGTTATCTTACATTTTATGCACTAAAAGCAATAGCTTAAGGGTTAGATATTTTGATTAAATTTATGTGAATCGCATGCACGAATATCGTAACTAATGTATCAGTTTATTTTTAATATATGCTGGGGAGATATAGTTATTGTCTTGCAATGCTTATGCGACGGAAACATTAGTTAATGTGACGACTTATAACTAGCACATATGAGGTATGTGTTGTTAAAATGAGAATGTCAAGGTACTTTACTTGCATGTCATGAATATACATGAGTAGATGGAGAAACTACTATAGTATAGATATATGAAATGATTTATTATACTTTATGAATCTTGACATCAATGTACGTTGAAGGTAACATTAGCAAGGTATGATGGTGATATGTATAAAGGAAATATTATGCGTAACCTGGTGGCAGGTAAATGATTATGGTTCATGCAGATGAGTGCGAACTACCGTATGATCTAGTGTACGATGGACCATTGTAGGTACATCCATGCCATCAAGATATGAAGATATGAAGACCAGAGGGTAAATGGTATCATATTTATTGTAATGGCTATAAGCTAGATATTTGTATATTTCCTTGTAAGATTTATAAACGATGGTTAAGGGATGGTCTCCCTTATACGCCATTGAGTGAGGGCTGATCACCCTCACGAGCGTTTAATAATAAAATTAAACGTTTGCTGGTTTTCACCCTATGGGGTTTCCAGGGTATATTGGTGCTCAATGATGTGATTGATTATTGTGTCAAGTTGATGATGTTGATTCCTTTCTTGTTATGATGTTCATAATGGCAAGTATGTGATGACTATATGAGTAATGAAATGAATGGAAGGTTACATCACACAGTATTATGTTAATGTATTGTGATTGAGGTTGTTAATGGTTAAGGAGCTTACTACTCTTATTCTAAAGTTACATTATGAACTGGTAAACATTCTATGTAATGATGAGTAAGGAATATTTAGTAGTGAATGGATAGTTACCCATGAGTAACTTGTATAAAAAAATTTAACTCCTTACATTTCCATGTGAAGTTATCGGTGTATGTTACAAGTGGTATCAGAGCTAAAGGTTCCAACACTGGTGCCTTTGGGATTTAGCGAAAAGAAATTGAGGGATCTGAGATGAAATGCACATATGTGAAGGAAGGCATCGCATCTCTAATCCAGGTTGAATAAAGAGTTTCAAGAGATAGGTATTATCATCTTTCCTTTCTTGAAACAATAAGTTATTGCATTTATGGAAAATAAAATGCGTACAAAGTAAATAGCAATGAAGTTAGAGTTTCTTTAAAAAGGATATATCTTTTCCATGTACGTAAAGACAAACTTACAATGTAAGTTCTTGAAAAAATTTCTATTATGTTAATGTTTTAGAAATATATTATTCCTAGAGATATACCATGGTAAAAGACCAAACTACTCTGCTAGTTTTGCTGAGAAGAACCCATGTGAGTTCTTGCAAATATTACTAGTATGTATCTTGAAAGGTGTGAGCAGTAGTAAAACATAAATAAGTAAACTTGCTTGCCTTTATATATATCTTATTTAAGAAAAGATAGGAAGCTTGTTTTCTTTTAAAAGGGATTTCGTACCGGTGTGTTAAATGATAAGGAATCCAAGTTTTTTTCTTGAAAATAAATATAGGCTAAAGAGAATAACCTCTTGAATATACTACAATGCTTGATGGATTATGTCAACTTCTTGATTTAGGTATATTAAAGGTTAAGTTAACCTTGTTAGTGTTGCGTAGTTTTTATGCATAAAAGAGGCTATCTATGGTAAATTCTTGGAAGCAAAGCATGAGCAACTTGCATGTAGAATCATATAGGAACAAGGTTCTTTGCATGGATAGAAGATCTATTGAGTATGTGAGTACTTTATGCTATCATAACTATTATGTTATATGTCCTTGAAGAGGAATCATGAGTTTGCCTACTCGATTATGTTAAGTACTCTGTTGGGAAATTAAGATTAGAATCTTTATGCATTGTATGCATAGAAACAACAGCTAATGTGTTAGCTTTATTATATTTGCATGCTCCAAAGACAAAATCTGAAGTGGTGGGTCTTTTGTAAAATTTTAAGTAAAGCGAATGCACATTGTGTCATTTTCCATTAAAAGAATTTATGAACAGATATAGTGATTGGTCTTGTACGAATGTGTGCATATGTGAAAAAATTCATAATAATGTGGGAGTTATCTGACATGAATTGATAATTACTTACTTACACTAATGTAGAGATGTTAGAAGAAAAAATGTTGTGGCATTGTATTCACATCTCATATATGCACATGAATAGGTGTTAAAGGATCACTCAAAGATTGATTATTTATTGATTAAGGCTTTATCTAATCATGCTATAAAATCTTGTCGATGCTGCTAAAATAAAACATTGTTGTAGAGGAGAAATGTGAATTTCCTGATGGGGATGAGTACTGCAGTAGGGAGAGAAGTTCTTCAAATGAAATAAAGATAAGTATTTTATTTTATTTTATTTTAAGAAGCCTATGCATCTGCATGTTGATTCCTTTAAAAATGAATTGTTATATACATGGCATTGCATGAGATTAGCTTCCATTTAAGAGAATTCTTAAAAAAGTACATGCTATTATAATATACTTTTTCAGGATAAGAATATGCATATGAGATTTATATGTGTAGTATGTTTTATTTCTTTAGGAAAGAAAGTATAAAAAAACATGAAAGAAAAATAGTTACTTTTCATTTGAGTTTGAAAAGAAGTAATTGTTTTTGCATGCAATAAAATTTCTAAAGTTACCATGCACTACTTTAAAAAGATGAATGTGTATAGTGATGGTGTGTGAAACTAATGCATGAATGCAAAAGATGAGGAAAGTCCTACTGTAAGATGATAGAGTGTTAAAATTAAATTGAATAAAGCCTCTTAATGGGTCAAGTTGTGAGACTTAACAATAATGACTAGTTGATTGACTAGTTTTTTGCATGAGTCGTCATGAATGAATTAAGATTATTAGTGGCATGGAATGACTAGTTTAGAGTGACTCGTGTCATGGATGCATTAAAATTATTAATAGCATTGATTAGTTATGAATGAATAACTAATGAAAGTTTTATGCATGAATCAGTTTTGACTAAAGCTATTTGAAAGTTGTGAACAAGTGATTATGATAATTACTTCGAGTGTCAGTCTATTGGAACAGAACATTATGGGAATTGGGAATGTTTGCACTCATACCCTAATCATTATTGACACATACGCATTAATGAATATTTGTATATACTTTTATGCATGACGAAATTGTATGCATGACAACATTTTATGCAAGAACTTAAAATGACTGCATAAGATAATATGTGCTTGAGAAATGCATATTTACGATTAGCATTGTTTCTTATAGTAAGCATGGGTAGCTTAATGGAAACAAAAAATCTGTGAAAATAAAACATCGCAAACATTGCAATGTGAATTGCAACAGTAAATGTTAAAGTATCATTTTTTAATGTGCATGATTTTGTTAATTCAGAAATAATAATGTACAACACATGTATGTTACTTCTAGGGGGAAAGTTGTGAGAGCTTCATTAAAGTTAACTAGTATTAACTTGTTAAAGAAAATTTGTTTAATTTTCTTGTATCTAGTAAGAAAAACTTAAATCGTCACTGTTGATAAAGCAAATTATTTAATTTGTTGAAATTAATTAATGAAAAGAAAATATTTTTAAGCTGATGGTAAAAATGTTTCCAAGAATAGGAGGTGGTTGGGGACAGTTGGAAAGACAGTTACCTACTCCTCTGAGGATAAAGCTGAATCCCAGAGGAGTAGTAGGCGTTCTGTGAAATTGGTAAAGGGGGAGTATTTTCTAGAGCTGGTTGGGACCAGTTGAAAATAGCTTACAGTAACCCTTGTAAAACCAGAATTTCTGAGTGTGACTGGATTGGCCATCCAAAGGTCATAGCAGAAAGATCCACTGTTAACCCGTGGCACCGTCCAGATTCTAGATCTAGGGGCAAGTGGAGGACGTAATAGCCTCCCTTGATGGTTGGGAGGACCACAGCTTGAAAGACTAAATTTCCAGATAAGTATAAAGACTTTTTAGTGTGATGTGTTGCTTTGAATTAATATGGAAATAATGATTGTCTGGATGTTAAAATGACTCGAATTGGTTGTAGAAACCAACTCCCATGGGTTGGGAGGAGAATTTTGTTTACCATTGTGGTTTTTATAACGGAACAAGTTAAGTAAAAGTTATGTTTTATATTAAAATTAATTTTTATATGTATTGTGTAAATATCTTATGTAGATATTAAGAGAAAAGGAGCTTAGCGCTCGAAAAATGAATTATTGAATGTATAAGTTCATTTATTTACTAATTTGTTTGAATGTCTTAGCAAAGGCTAAGATATGCCCATGGTGCATTGATTGACCATTGGTACGATTAGAGAGCTAGGTGCTCTCTGAGTACTTTTTGAAGTACTGTGTGGATGTCTTTAGCAAGAGCTAAGACAGTGTACACGTGATGCATTGATTAGAGAGTTGGTGCTCTCTGAGTACTTGTGGAAGTACTTTGATTAAAACATCTCTTGATATTACAAGAATGTTTGATAGTTGCAAGTATTTTCATTTGATTGAAACTATGTGACTAATGTGATTGAATTGTTAGTCATACATTATAGGCTCTTCCCATGGAGTGTTGATGGGTTGTTCAACCATTCTCGGGGAGATTGTGTGAAAGTCATCATTACATCCAATAGTAAATGGTAAGTAATGGTAAGTTCGTATAGAGATTTTTCTATATTTTTATGAATTGAATAATGGATAAGTAGTTAGAAATGGAAATGAAATTTTCTTTGCACTATACATGCTTATGAATATGGATAAAAACATTATTGTTTCAATTAATGGCATTTAAGGAAACGAAAGTGTTTCATTGTGAGGGGAAGGACCCCTTTGGGCTGTTTATATTATTATATCATGAGAATAAGTTTAAATTTCAGTGAGAGAAGCACACCGAGGATGGTGTTCTCTTAAGGGGGGGAGTATGTAACAGACCTCTTACATAAAAGATATGGTAAATATTTTTTTTTACTTTAACTATTTAATAAAGAAAATCAAGAATCAGTTTTAGGTGAAACGAATTCTTGATTAGGTATTCATTCTTTTACGGGGAGAGCCAAGATGGTTTTGAGAGGAGATCGATGGGAATCTCTTTAAAAAGAAAATGTTTCTTCCTCGAGCGATAGAGAGGCGATAGCATATTTGCAGTTTTATGCAAACAGAAGGGTAAAATATCCAGAGATTTTTCTCTTCATACCTGCATCTTGCAGTAACAAAGATAATGGAGAGGTGGAGGGATATGTTTTACTGTTATCCATTACATGTCTGTATCTTATTATCTGGTTCGGCTCTGGAGATAGGTGCAGGCAGTGTGGTGCTCACTCTACACTACGTACTCCCTTCCAATAGAAGTCACACCTGGATGATAGCTTCCGGATTGAGCCGTGAGCTAACATTTGGGAGATGCGCGTGAGAGGTGGGGATTATTTGCCTTATGCACAGTTATTTTATGTTTGTTTATAGCAGGAGGGTTTGCAGAAGCCACATCATGCGTGGGTTTTTGTTTTATTATTTTTGGTTCCTCCACGCACTCGCACCATTTTCCTGTGAGAATCTGATTTGGATCGATCACATTCATCGATTTTCATTTGCTCGAATGACCTATATCGTAAGCGCCAGAAGTCATGATCTCTCAAGAGGTTTGATTGCTAAGCGTAAGCAGTGTAGAGGCATCACGAGAGTTTTTGGAGAACTTATGGGTGTTGAGCAACGCAGAAGGTCAACACGTATGATAAAAGATAAGTATTTTGGAAAGAAAGTTATTTTTATATCAGTCTTTTATCATTCTCTTGAAAGAAAATAAAAGAGTATCAAATATTTTTCATATTAATCTTTTATCTATGTTTTTGAAATAAAACAAGAGATTGCATAGTGTAAGACATGTTTGTTCTTAGAGAAATACTATGATAAAATATTAATGAATTAATAAATCCATGGATAGTTTCATAAATCCATAAATAGTTTACCATGGTATTGGTAGAGATTAATGAATTAATCCATGGGTAGTTTACCATGGTATTGGTAAAGATTAATTATTTCATAAATCCATGGGTAGATTACAGGGTGTTTGTAAATATTAGTTATTTCATAAATACATGGATAGTTTACCATGGTGTTGGTAAAGTCATAGATAGAGGAACTATTCAATTATATTTATTAAAAGAATATACTATGTGGTATCATGATTATGATGTTAATTTCCTTTGGAATAAGGTCATGCATAGGTATGCAATATTTTCATTAGATTTTATTGGAAATAATATACATTTGTACATGGGAAATGATAACAAGTTTCGTTATCCTACATTGCTTCTTTGGCAAAAAAAAGATGAATTACCTGTATACAAACTAAAGTAATGTTTTGGTTCATTGATATATATATGTATGGATAATGTTGGTATGACATTTGGAGAATAAGACATGTTTTATGTTATATTTCCTGGGAATACGTGTTTGCATGTTCTCTGGTATTAAGAACTTCTTTGGGAAGACTAAGCACTTATTTGGGAAGACTCGTAAAGGAAGCTATGTGATTCGTTGTGTAAGCACTCCTTTGGGGAAACTCTTTTGGAATCTATATGCATTTGCATGCATGGGAGCAACATTTGTTATGTTATCTTACATTTCATGCACTAAAAGTAATAGCTTAAGGGTTAGCTATTTTGATTAAATTTATGTGAATCGCATGCACGAATATCGTAACTAATGTATCAGTTTATTTTTAATATATGCTGGGGAGATATAGCTATTGTCTTGCAATGCTTATGCGACAGAAACATTAGTTAATGTGATGACTTATAACTAGCACATATGAGGTATGTGTTTTTAAAAGGAAAATGTCAAGGTACTTTACTTGCATGTCATGAATATACATGAGTAGATGGAGAAACTAATATAGTATAGATATATGAAATGATTTATTATACTTTATGAATCTTGACATCAACGTATGTTGAAGGTAACATTAGCAGGGTATGATGGTGATATGTATAAAGGAAATATTATGCGTAACCTGGTGGCAGGTAAATGATTATGGTTCATGCAGATGAGTGCGAACTACCGGATGATCCAGTGTACGATGGACCATTGTAGGTACATCCATGCCATCAAGATATGAAGATATGAAGACCAGAGGGTAAATGGTATCATATTTATTGTAATGTTTATAATCTAGATATTTGTATATTTCCTTGTAACATTTATAAACGATGGTTAAGGGATGGTCTCCCTTATAATCCATTGAGTGAGGGTTGATCACCCTCACAAGCGTTTAATAATAAAATTAAACGTTTGCTGGTTTTCACCCTACGGGGTTTCCAGGGTATATTGGTGTTCAATGATGTGATTGATTATTGTGTCAAGTTGATGATGTCGATTCCTTTCTTGTTATGATGTTCATAATGGCAAGTATGTGATGACTATATGAGTAATGAAATGAATGGAAGGTTACATCACACAATATTATGTTAATGTATTGTAATAGAGGTTGTTAATGGTTAAGGAGCTTACTACTCTTATTCTAAAGTTACATTATGAACTGGTAAACATTCTATGTAATGATGAGTAAGGAATATTTAGTAGTGAATGGATAGTTACCCATGAGTAACTTGTATAAAAAAAATTAACTCCTTACATTTCCATGTGAAGTTATCAGTGTATGTTACAGCCTTTAATCACAGTTTTTAGGATGAGGATGTGAGATAGAAAATACACTTAACTATACCATAGAAGCACAAATGTAAATTACACGTAAGATTTATCTTGGAAAACCCCAATCAAGAAAAAAGTTCGCAATGAAGCTTTTATTACAATTTAGCCAAGTCTCCACCTACTCATTTATTGGTGCTTTACAATGGAAGATTACAAACTTATTTATAACCTTTCACTACATGAAATATTGTGGTAAACATACCATGGGTCACCAAAACCATGTGTCTAAAAACCACATATTATAGACCTAGCAACTTTGAGTCTATGAATGAGCCAAGTTTACCTAACAATCCCCCCTTTAAATTTGATTTGGGGAAATTCTTCAAATCCAATCTAGGAAACCCACACTCACCACCCTCACCCCAACCCCACCCATAAATTTATGCTTTACTATGGCTATGCATTCCTAACTAAGTCTTACAACACATGCCAATTACATGTGATATAGAGAATTTAATCTCCAAAGTATTTTTTTTTGTTTCTATTGTAACACTTATGTTGTCACCCTCTCACTTTATTTCCTTCTCACTCGGTTCTCTCCTTATGCCACCAAAATCCTTGGCCATAGAAAACTCCAACTTGACCTTAATCCCCAATTTTGACTCTTACAGTTACTCTCTATGTATTTGAAACATCTTGTGAAAAAATTTCCCTCTCACATTCTCAAAACTACTCATCATGGGATTTCTTCCATTGAAATTCTAGATTTTTTCGAGATAAAAAATGTGAGAAAGATAAATATGCATGTATTAATATGAGCAACATACCATGGGTCACCAATACCATGTGCCCAAAAACCACATACTATAAACCTAACAACTTTGATTCTATGACCAAGTCAAGTTTACCTAACATTTTTTTCATGAAGCTATTAAATAGACAAATTATTTTGTACAATGATTAATGACAATTAGTGAAAATATTATTAGAATGTATATATGGCTTACAACTTGTTAAAAATGAGGTAATAGAAATCATTTCCAAAAACTAAAAATATATTAAGTTGATTCATCCTTTTAATACTATAATGGTACATGAGGCAATAGAAATTATTTCCAAAATCATTTCCAAAAACTAAAAATATGTTAAGTTGGTTCATCCTTTTAATACTATAATAGTACACAAACACACACATAGGGGGTGGAGGGGTTGTTTTAAGATAAATATATTACCTTATTACATAAATAATTTATAAAAATAATATCTTAATTGTATATTAATTTAGGAATTAAATAAATTGGACAAAATATATTGTATTGATCCATATCTCATAATTTTCTAAAACATATATTTAAAAGGTTATTTATGTAAAAACAAACTCTACATCTTAATGTTTAATATAATAAAAATCATAATCTAGTAGTATAATTGTAGGTATCCCATATTGATTATATTGATCTTAGGCTTTTCAATGGATTAGTAAAGCCACCCTCCTCTAGTTCTTTTGGGCTCCATGAGAAGTTAGGTTCAAGTCCAAGTGTCGGTAGATGGCCTTCTTACACCACTAGGTATTTTCAATAAGTTGGTTGGATCTTAGTTTTTATAGGCCATTTTGTCGCATCTGGTTAATAGGCCTATTAACTTGATCAATCCACATGCATGAACATGTTTTCATCATCCTTACAAAAAGCCCTAAGCATGACCTTTCCAAAATGTTTGAGTTTATGGGCATAACTGCTCCAAATCAATATTTTAAGCCCAAGCGCACCTTGACCGTTTAGAGACTTGCGTTCGGCATTGGTTGCTTCCTTCTGCACCACCATTGGTCAACACAAGATTGCTCCTTGCTGGGGGTGCATTGATTCTATAAATTAAGGAAAATTAAGAATATTTATTTAGCTTCCTCTTTCAGAATCTTCTAGGGGTTGTTTTAACCATTTACTATGGATAAGAAGCTTGAATCCTATTTGATCCTGTTAGCTCCCCATAATCAGCAAGATTGGAAAAATTCCGACTGCGGTGAGGAACATTGTTTCAACCACTTTGGGATTCTAGGATCTAGCCCTCCTGAATCTGGAGAGGGATCTCTCCAATAAGTGTAAAGATGGATTTATCTTTAAAAGCTTTTGGTTAATGATATTAGGCTAGTTATGAAGGCCGAGGGTTTTGTTTTGTTTTTGGATGGTTGAGCATGATTATTATTTGAGGGGAAAGTTCTAAATGCAAAGAGTTTCAAAGGTGTGAAGTTGCAAGTAAATAGAACAAGTTTTGGCCAAAAAGAGAGACAAATCGCTGGTTTTAGTCCATTGGGCTATGGAGTCATAATAGGGTTTAATTGAAACAACAAGGGGCAAGAGTGGTCCATGGGGCAAGTCATCTATGTCTAAGGATATATTTAAAGTTGATTTATGGAATGAAGTGTTACAAAAAGAAGGGGAATTAAACAAATGAAGAAAAAAGAGGAACCCAAGATCTGGCAATTACTTTGAAACTAGCCAGCCTTTGGGAAACTCTTAAGAAAGACATAAAAGAAATCCAGGATCTGGTAAGTACTTCGAAACTAGCCAGCCTTTGATATACTTTCAATAGAAAACATTTAAAACACAGAAGGGAACTTGAGGGCAACTGTTGGAGAAGAAACTAGCGGGTCGGGCTCACCACAAATCCTCTCCTAGCTCTTCTTTACTTGGTAACTCTCAAGACGAACACAAAGACAACAAAGAATGGTCTAAGATCTAGTAAGTACTTTGAAACTAGCCAGCTTTCAACACACTCCAAGGGAAACTTTCAGACAGTCTTTGGGGATAAAACTAGGACAAGGGCTCACCATATCTTCCTTAGTTTCTCTCTACTTAACATGAACTGAAAATAGCATTTAAGAATAATATTTAGCCAAGACAGTAGGACGAGGGAACGCCAGCATTCCTATGCTTAAAGAATTAAATCATTCCTAAATAACACGATTTAGAAGAAAACATTTAGATAAAGCTTATCAGTCAGAGAAGGGTACTGATATACAGTAAATCCTAACTCTATGCTTGTTGTTATTTATAAGAGAAAATGGAAAAAGTGGAAACAAAAATAAAATAACAATTTACAATAAGAAAAACATCACCATCGACATAGACCAGGATCTCATAAATCAGCTTGTATTGATGCTCCAAACCAGTTACAGCTTTAAGTCCAATGCTTTAGTTTAGCAATCATCTACACCACCCAGACTAACTTATCTATCACATGCAGAGCTTCAAGAGCCAGTGAACACTATTTACAAGTAGAAATCTCGGGCTCAAGTATATTTCAAAGTTCAGCAACCAACCTTTTCTCATTTTCTACAAAAGTATTTATAGAAGAATGAGGAGGTGAGATCTGATAAAAGATCTCTCAGGGAAATTAATACAGACTAATGACTTCTCAACCTTTGAGGGGCTCGATGAAGAATCTTACATATATGTCCTCTGTATTAAATGTTTTACAATTAAGATGAAAGCTCGGTGGGAGCTTTTATTGACTTTTAGGCTCTGTTTCAGGATGTAATAACTCTGTTGATATTTTTTGCATTAAGTTCCCTTAGCAAAATTAAATCTTTGGCTGCGCTGAGGCAAATATCTTCGTTTGATCAATAACTTCGACCTTTGTTTGAATGCTTTGAGGCACAGGTGGCTTTGTGGTAGCTGAGAGGAATCAATTTGCCTCTGATGTGGTGGTGGAGGCCTTTCTGTCTGATAAACACTTACGATTTTATTTAACTGTGTTTTAATTTGGAGGATTAGGCTTTTGATAATCAATCTTAGCCGTAGTCCCCAAACTGTCTTCAATCCTCTGTTCTGCTGTATTTTGTCTTCGACACTGATACTCTTTTATTTTTATTTAGTTATCTGTGTCTTGTTGATGTGCAGTGTTGTGCAGGGCTCACAAGGCATCAATGCCCATGAAGCATCGACGAGACATGGATTTTGAACCCTGAGAATGGTTTCCTTGATGAATCAAAGGCATGGGAATCATCATTCCCATCCTTCAACTTTATTTAATATAATGGAAGAACCATTAAACACCTACAAAATACAAAATTAATTAAAAAATCCTGCATTATTGGGTTTTACTACTTCAGAGGGTGTGGGGAGAGAGCGTGGCCATTGGATTGGAAAGATGAACGGCCAGGATTGAATCTGGGGGTACAATGGAAATGATACAACGGCGGAAGATGGGTCAACGAGGGTCGTTGATCTGCAGAGATCAACGGTCGGGATTGGTTGAAAAAACATTAGGAGTGGAATAGCTAAAATATAACCAAAGTCATGAGGCGCGAACTAGATCGTCTGATCTGGACACGTGGACGATCCAGATGCAATCGGAGGTGAAGGCATTGGCGGGGCGAAGGACCTGGAGTGAGATGGAGCGATTAATTATGGGTCGTCGATCTGCAGATCAGATCGACGACAGGGAAAGAATCGGGAGATGTCCATCAGAGGTGGAGGAAAGTTTAACGCACTCGATGAAAATGTTGCGATGTGATAATGCGCGAGCCATTGGATCAGCCCAATGATCAACGTCGGAGATCGTTTTTAAGACACACATTGGCAGAAACCTTTATAATAGTGAAAACCCAAATGTTTAAATAAAATACAAAGGTTTTTCGTTTCGGGGGCGGGATATATATATATGGAATGGTCATGGCGCCCGACTGCGGGGCCTGTGGTCTTTATGAAATACAATATGCCCGGGGTGTATATAATAAAAGGCTAATCGCAATCGGAAGCTCTGGCCTTCGGGCTTTTCAATCTAACCGTTCGATATTTGCGATGTGATTTAGCGCCTTGGGATATTTAACATTTAGTCCCGGGTGGAAGTTATATGGAGTAAAAAACGGAGGGCGGAGTTCATGAAATGGGGCTCAATCGCATCAAAGAAATGATGCGGGTGCTTTTCAATCTACCCATTTAACATTTAAAAAGCATAACTCCTGCGCGTTTTAGACCAAACTTTGGAAAAAGGGGTTTTTTGACTTTACAACAGAAACTACCATTCGGGAATGGATTTTTACATAGTTTTTAGCGCCCGACTGTGGGCACTCGGGTTATACGAAATAACTATACGATCGTGGGATATAATACACAGGGTTAATCGCATCGGAGCTTTGGCTTGGCGAAACAAACTTGTGCGCTTGGATTTTTCGATGCGATAAGCGCTTTTAAAGGCTTAGCACCTGGTTCTAGCACCAGGGCATATAATGGGGAAGTGGTTTAGGACTTAGCCCAAAGGGGCTTAAGCCTTTATACAAAAATATGTATTTTTTATGATTTTTCAATGTTTTTCAATGGATTTGGAGGTCTTGGTATAGTTTAAAAATGAGTTTTAAACTATGTAAAAATGATTTTCATGAAAGGAAGAAGGGGAATCATGAAAATAGGGGAATTTTTGGGAGTGAAAGGGGTAAAAATGAAGGTTAGTTTTGTGGTGGAAGGAGGGGAAAATGGGCTTTGCAGCAGTATTTTCACTTATGGAAACAACAGAATTTCAGAGTATGAAATGGAAACAGCTGTGAAGATTAAGACTAATGACCAGATGCCTTCATGAGTCTTCAAGAGATAACACTTTTTAGCAATAAAATGTGTTCCTTGAAGGCTCCAAAAATGTTTTAGCCACCATTTGATATGACAAATTTTATAGGTGGCTAACAGTGGCTCCACTTGGGAATGGTGCCTTCTTGAAGGTATTAAGAACTTCAGACCTACATTCTTTGGGAGGATGATCAGTGCCTAATCCATTGGGCTGCCTTTCTTTGATTGAATGATCTTCTTTGCTCTGAAACATATTAGAAGCCATGAAAAATAATGGATCTTTTATCAACACAAGATTTCTACCTACCCAATTCTACTGATCTAACATTTTTTTCTTCATTAGAGTGCACTTGGATTGGGAAACTCTTTACAACATTTTATTATTTTGAAAGAAAACAACTAATCTAATTCTACTCCTGATTTCTCCATGAAATCATATTAAACAGTTGAGTCCATATGATTCTCTACCTAGTCTATCAATATGTTAGGATTAAACAGTCTAACAGATTTTTATTCTCTAAATTCTATAATAGAAATTCAAAATCATACAAGTTAGGATTGAACAGTCTAACATGATGCTAATCTATGGCATAAAAAAAAGCTGCACATAGACATTATTTTGCAGAAAATTAAATCAAAATGGAAGGCTTAAGATCTAAAAGTTCAAAGCACTTCCTTCATCTTTTTACAGCTCTGTTTTTGCCTCTTTTTTGAGTTATTCTTCCTTTGTTGACTGGTTCAGATTTTAAGCTGATTAGAACCAGTTTGACATCTTTTTTGACTCAGAAATTTAAACAGGTTTGAGTCATTCATGTTTTAGAAACATAGGTTCAGATTTTGAGCTTGTTTGAACCTTTAATTTCTAGCCTAATCTACCTACTGATAAGCCAAGATTAAACGGTTTGGCAAATCGAATTCACTATCCTATCAGCAGTAAATTTAAAACTAATTAGTCAAGATTAGGCAGTTTTACTAACTAGAACTGTGTTTTTCAGGAGTGGCATTTAAGCTTGCACACTTTCAGAAATTGTTTTTCTCTTTTTTGGTATGGGGCTATACCTTTATTGTTTTTACAAACTGCCCTCTTTTCTTTCTTCTATTGTTTTTGTATTTTTGATTTTCTAACTTTGAATGCAATGATGGATGAAAAATTTATAATTGAAAAAAGATAAAAAGGCTTCAAAACAAGGCATGGATCAAGAGAAGTAATGCTTAAGCATCCTGCCATTGACAGGACCCCCAAATAGCTCTGCTCCATTCAACTCTTGTAAGAAAAAGGCATTATTACCAGCAGCTGAATGAATGAGATAAGGGCCAAGCCATAAGTTGTCAAATTTTCCATGTTTTCCCTTGTCTTCCCTCCTCGAGTCCCACTTTAAAACTTTGTCCCCAACTTTGAAATTGCTGGCCTTTTTTCTTCTGTCAAAAATATTTTTGATGTTGTCCTGCTTTTGCAATGCTTTTTTGTAAACCTCCTCTCTGTTTTGCTGAAGGTGAATAGTCTGATTTATCCTTCTGATCATGTTATTATCTTCAGACTGAACCTCTTGAATCAACTTCATAACTAGCACACCAAGGCTGGTAGGAAAGATTGCATCAGTGCCATACACAAGCTGGTAGGGTGACATGCCAATAGATTTCTTCAAAGTCAATATGTCAGCCGAAAGTGCATGCACAAGCTTTGTGTGCCAAGACTTTCTGTTGTCTTCCAACAAATTCTTGATTATGTTCACTAAAATTTTGTTTGAGGATTCTGCAAGTCCATTACCTTGAGGGTAATAGGCCGTGGAATGCCCCAATGTTATCTGATATTTGTGACAGAACTCAACCATCTTCTTTGATCCAAATGCTACTGCATTATCATTGATGATCTTGGTAGGGCAGCCAAATCTAGAGAGAATATTATTCTCTATGAATTTTATGATAACAAAATCATTGGCCTGCCTACACGGGATGGCTTCTATCCATTTAGTGAAGTAGTCTGTGGCAGTGAGAATCCATTTATGCTGAACTGAGGATGATGGATGGATTTCACCTATGAATTCAAGTCCCCACTGTTGAAAAGGGGCTTCAACGGTGATTGGATGCAGAGGCAGTGGTAGCAGCTTCCTTTTGCCTTCAAAAAGTTGACATTTATGACAGGCAATTATCATCTTGTGTACATCAAGAAAGAGAGTAGGCCAA
The DNA here is from genome assembly GCA_034641835.2 of Pinus albicaulis. Classification (NCBI taxonomy): domain Eukaryota; kingdom Viridiplantae; phylum Streptophyta; class Pinopsida; order Pinales; family Pinaceae; genus Pinus; species Pinus albicaulis. The sequence continues at coordinate 300,704,112 of CM076583.1, read as the reverse complement.
TAGTAACCAGCCCTCAGGATCTTGTTGGCTGTTGTCTTCCAGTATAAATGGCCTCCACACTCTCCTTCATGGAACTCGTGCTTAACCTTCTCTACATCATACTCAAGCAAACATTTAAGCAATATACCACTTGCATTTTTCCAATAGAGACATCTATCTATAATGCAATAGTTTACAGCTTTCAATTTCAAAAACCTTTCCTTTGTTTTTGTCAAACCAGGAGGTGTATTCAAATTAAGCAAAACATAAAGAATATCAGCATACCAAGAGGAATTCAAAAAATGATCTTCAACAATGGGAGTTGAGATTTCCTCTTGTTCATCTAAATCATTAATCATAATAATATCAAGAACTTCAAAATTGGATTCAGCCATCAATCTAGCTAGACCTTGGCCTTTGATGAGTTTAGTGGGTTTTATCTCTAAATCATATTCAAGAATAATCGCAATCCACTTACCTCTCTTACCATCTGGGTCCTGTGTTAGAATGTCTTTCACGACTGAATTTGGGACAAAGGCAATGATGTGTGAGTGAAATATGTATACTCTGAAGTCTTTTAAAGCTTTAACCAAAGCAAAAGATTGCTTTTCCATAATGTTATAATTCAGAGGGGCATCCCTCAAAGCCTTGCTGAAGAATGCAATAGGCTGCTCTTATCCTTGTGTATTTTTCTGTAAAAGGACAGCAGTTATTGTATGCTCTGATGCAAATGAAAAAATATAAAAATCTTTTGAAAAATCAGGACTTATTAGAACCGGTGTTTTAGTTAACGCTTTTTTCACCAGCTCAAAGGACTTCTTTGCTTCCAAGGTCCATTTTACCCCTTGCTCCTTCTTCAACATGTTTGTGATATTTCTAAGGAGCTCAGCCAAGTTGGGGATGAACCTTCTCAAAAAATTAATCTTTCCAATGAAAGATTCCAACTCCTTGATGTTTCGAGGATGAGAGATTTGCAATATGGCCTCAATCCTCTTTGGATATATCTTTATACCCTCTTTTGAAATAATGTGCCCAAGAAGCTTACCTTCTTGGAGACCGAAAAGTGTTTTCTTAGGGTTTAAAGATATCCCAAACTTTCTGCATTTCTCAAAAATTTTCTTAAATGTTCTAAGTGCTCTTCATCTGTCTTTGAAAAAACAGTAACATCATCAAGGTATATAATGATGAAGTAGCCCAGTTCTTCGGAGAATGCTATGTCCATGGCTCTCTGAAAAGTTTCTCCAGCATTCATTAGACCAAAGGGCATTTTCACATACATGAAAGTGCCCCATGGTGTAGTAAAAGCGGTCTTTAATTGATCATCAAGGTGGACTAAGATCTAATTGTACCCTGAATAGCCATCAAGCAAAGAAATTCTTCTAGACCCTACCACCCTTTGTAAAATATGATCCATCTGGTCAAAGGGTAGTTTTCCTTGATTGAAGCTTTGTTTAAGTCTCTAAAGTCTATACAAAGCCCGATCTCTCCTGTTTTCTTCCTCACTGACACTAGATTAGACAACCATTCAGAATACCTAATAGGGACAATAATACCAACTTCATACATTTTCTTGATTTCCTTCTCAACCAATGGCAGTTGTACAAGGTTTATTCTATGCAATTTCTGTTTGAATGGTTTTTGGTTTTCTTTGAGAGGGATTTTGTGTTGTATTATTTCAGTGTCATAGGATTTAAGATCTTCGTAACTCCACGCAAAAACATCAGAAAATTCTTTGAACAACTCTACATATTTGAGTTTAATGTGAGATAGTAAAGTCTTAGACAATTTAATCATCATAGGTTTAAGTTTACTGCCTATATTGCACTCTTCCACTTCAGTCTCTACAGGTTCCAGTTTTGGCTTCTTGGCCACATCGTTAAAATCGAACAACTCTTCTAAAGGGGCCAGACCCTTTAGAAAATTATGATCTTTAGACTGTAGGGTTTCTAACTCCTCTGTTTCTAACTCTGTAGTCACCATTGTTTTGTTTTCAAGTTCGCTAGACAGTAGATTAATATTGGAAAGTTCAGGAGACGGTTCTTCTTCACCAAGAAAATTTTCTTCACTATTGCATTCTGTATCATAATTTGAATCTGAACTATGTAGTTCGAATTCATTTATGAATTGCATGAAGTCTTCTATTTGTTTGTCTTCGTCGAACACTTGCTAGTATTTGTCGTTATCAGGAATGGATGGTCTGAATTTTATTTGAGTTGTGTAGTCTTGGGTTTCATATGGCATTAAGCATGTTCTAGCTGCAAAGGATTAACTGTGGGCCGCGATATTTCTTTTTCTAGGGACAAAAATAATCTGGTACTCCTCAATTTTTTTTAAAAGGTCCACGACATCATTTATATAGGCTCTAAGTCTTGGATGATTAGTGTTATACTCCCCATTGACTTGCCTAATGATTAACTAAGAATCCCCATATGCTTTGATTTTCTTGGCTCCTAACTTTTTCAATAGATGTAAGCCTAAAAGCAGGGATTCGTATTCCGCTATGTTATTAGAACACTGAAAGTTTAATTTATAGGAAATGCTCTCTGTGTTATTGTTTTCAATGTTTCAAATCCAGACTCCTGCACCAGCATTGGTTCTAGTGCATGACCCATCGAAGTGCATACTCCACAGAGGAATAGATTCAGGTTCATTTGTTTGATTATTGTCCTCTTTAGCTAACGTGCTTTTGGATTGTTCATGAGTATTAGCACTTAGTTGAATTTGTTTCAACTCCTCAGGTTTTTCACTGCATTGAGGGTTTCTTTCTTGACTGTCAAGGTTTAAAATCAAAGGACGCATGACTTGTAGCTCAAGACCTGTGTTTGGTTTGCTAAAGTTTTCAAATGCAGCAAACTGTTGTGACACTTCTGTGTTGTGTTCCTCTTCCTCCCTATCGGCCATTAATTCTGTTAAAGTGACTTGTTCACTAAGTGTTTCATCGTTAAACAGAATAAAAGAATCAAGGCCTATATTTACAGAATACAGAGGAGAGTTTTGAGGTCTGTCTTGACTTGTAACTGTGTATTGCATATGGGACTCCCTGTATAGTCTTCTAGTCTAATTGAAAACAGGGATGGTCACATAGGTCATGTCCATCTGCATAGTTCCTTGTAACTTAGCCCCCCAAGATCTTGATAATAACATTCCATAATTTGGGGGAACATCAGCCACAACAATGTCCATTACTAAACATTTGGCTGGAATCTATGCTAATTTAACGCACAGGTATTTAATTAATCCTAAACATTTTACTCTGCTTGAGTCAAAGGAGTAAAGGTATTTGTAAGGTTTGGTGATTTCTAAACCAAGGCTCTCCATTACAGCTTTAGGCATTAAATTATGAGAAGCCCCTGAGTTGTGCATAGCGTTGTGCAAAATCTTGTCATGAATGTTTAAACTTACATAAAAGGGAGGAACAGGTCCCTCTTGATACTTACCTTCAATATTTGGACCAAAAACAAGCTCTGGCTGGTCATCGTTAAGATTGTCTGTGTCATTATTCTCTTCTATATTTAAAGCCTTCAAAATTTGGGTCCTATATACATTTTGGGCAGCTAACTCGGTCAAGGGAACAGAGATTTTGATCTTTGAAATTTCCTGCTCCAGGCTGAAAGGAATTTGATTCTTTGAAGTACTTGTCTCAGCCTTGTTAACTACCACTCTGTCAACAAAATCTGTTTGCTGGCTTGTTCTACTTACATTTGAAAAAATGGTTTTAACAGGGGTACTAACTGAATTATTAGTACCACTAAGGTCTGCACTCTGTTTTGTAACGCTTTAAGTGTCTTTATCTTTACCTTTATTAGAATTTACAGTCACCGTTTTGTCCTTCGGTTTGACAATTTTGGGTTTGTTTACAGTGCTGCTTTGTGAAGATTTGTCAGAGGTTTTGGTGTTGGAAGTTTGTTGATTGGTTTTACTTCTAAGGTCATATTCTCTTTGAGACTCTATGATGACATTTTCCATGTCTTGATAATAATTTTCATCATCATCTCTTTTGTCATCATAAGGTGTGTATAGACCTTGTTTTCTATCATAATGAATCTCAGATTCATCATTATCTACTCCCAGCATGTTGATATAATCTTCCTCTATTATTTCATCCGTTTCCTCAACCTCGCTTACATAGTTTTGATGAAAGGGAGGAGTGATCTGTTGATCATCTTCCCTAGGTCTGTTTGGAAGTTGGTTCCTTCTAAAATTCTGATTCTAGTTCTGGTTTCTATTTTGAGGAGCAGTTTGGTTTTGATTTGTTTGTGCTCTCTCAAAGATGTTCATTCTCTTCATCATCTCCTCCATCATTTTTTCCATTTTTGAGTTGGAAGTGGAAGGGGTATATTCCTCTCTAAAGGACGCTCTCTTCTCATTTTTCATTCTTGCTCTCTTCTCCGTTAAGTTCACTTCCACAACAAGAGCTCCTTTTTGCATCTCTTCAAGAGTTGCAGGATCTCTCTCTCTCAGCTGATAGGCCATCTCAGGGTCGAACACTTGAGGAAACTTGTTTAGAGCCGAGCCTTGTGGAGGTTTTAGATCTGGGGAATGTGCATTATACACACTGTTAAATCTGGTGCAGTAAGCTTGCACACTTTCCCCAGTGTTTCTATGGAGGCTTTTGTAATAAAAAAGGACTTGGAGAGGATTCTTCTTCACTTCCCATTTGTTTAAGAATGTCTGATGGAGGGCTTGGAGATCGTTGATACTATGGGGGGTTAAGCCTTTAAACCATTTTCTTACTTCTCCCCCCAGACTCTGAGCAGATAATCTAAGCTTGATAGAATCATCATCTATTTCATTTCTGTCAAAGTATCCATTCACCTTATCCACATGTTGTGATGTAGTTGTAGCATTGCTAGCATCATACAATGGAATTTTGGACTGATATTCCTGTGGAAGATTGACTAATGGTACATGAAGGACTAAGGGAGCATACCATGTTGCCATGATATGTGGTGGGGGTGGATTTACAAGAGGTGAATTAACAAACGGAAAAGTGGGTTGAAGTGGAGTGGTTTTGACAGTGGATGTAGGATGAGTAGATGTGGATGGAACAGCAGTAGATTGCTGAGCTGATCTTGGATGAGAGACACCTAAATTGTGAAGGAAATGTAAATCAGGAGGTGTTGTTTCCCTACTACCAAGCTGTTCACTTGTTTCCAGGGATGAAAATGCAGATTCAGAATCTAGCTGAATTATATCATCAAATGACCTAGTTCTAAATGGATTTACTAAGTCAGCTTGTGATTGTTGTAGAGCTGAAAGATTTTCAAGAATTTAATTAGCTCTCAAGGGTGATCTGAAAACAGTTCAACATTCAATCTTAGGAGACTTCCTAAGGATACTTTCTGGGTTGTCAACTATCTCAGGTGGATTAGGGTTAGGATGGGCTCTAGTATGAATCTTCCTAGGAGCCACTATGTTGTGTTTTTCAGACACTAGAAAACAAGAAGAGTTCAACCAGATATGATAATATTTGAGAGGTTAACTGATATGTTTTACACAAATTTTAATCCTACAGTCCTCTAACTGAGTTTAAATGATGTTATAATGATTAGGGTTCTTCCCAGTGGAGTCTTAAGGTCTGTTAAGGATTGTGGAGTCGCCAAGTGGAAGTTTTTAGCTCTTAAGGAGGTAAAAGGTTTTATGGTCCACCACCATGTTTATTAGATACCAATCTGAAATATTTTTTGGGTTTTCTGAGTTATTTTTCAGTCCTATTGGTTGTTAAGAGTATGCTAAATCTATTCCGAAACTTAGCTACGGTTATGGGACAAAAACAGTCTACTCTTATGGCTAAGTTAGCTGATCTTTCAAGGTTAGATAAACTCCTATGAGAATCCTATGGTTTCCCTCGTTTGTCACTGATTCAAACAATTTTTTATCATGATTACCATCGCTTGGTAGTGCTTGAAAAGGCTGCTTTTACTCACAAGGTTTTATGAAGTTTTTAAGGGAACCTAAGATGAAAATCCGACTCAGTCCCCATCGGAGTCGCCAGAAATGTTAGTTGTTGGTGGCTCAGCTGGTTAATATAGAAAATTTTCTTTGAAACAAATTTTTGATATCCTATGATTACCTTAAAATGCAAATTACTCAGAAAGCTCCTCAGTGGAGTCGCCAGAAATGTTAGTTGCTGGTGGCTCAACTGGCTAATAGAACAAATGTCATTGAATCAATTGCTTTACTGAGGTCTTTGAGCATGTATAGGTGTGATTTCACTCAGAGTCCCCAGCGGAGTCGCCAGAAATGTTAGCTCCCCGTAATCAACAAGATAGGAAAAAGTCCGACTGCGGGGAGGAACACCGTTTCAACCACTTTGGCATTCTAGGATCTAGCCCTCCTGAATTCGGAGAGGGATCTCTCCAATAAGTGTAAAGATGGATTTATCTTTAAAAGCTTTTGGTTAATGATATTAGGCTAGTTATGAAGGCTGAGGGTTTTGTTTTGTTTTTGGATGGTTGGTCGTGATTATTATTTGAGGGGAAAGTTCTAAATGCAAAGAGTTTCAAAGGTGTGAAGTTGCAAGTAAATAGAACAAGTTTTGGCCAAAAAGAGAGACAAATCGTTGGTTTTATTCCATTGGGCTATGGAGTCATAATAGGGTTTAATTGAAACAACAAGGGGCAAGAGTGGTCCATGGGGCAAGTCATCTATGTCTAATGATCTCTTTAAAGTTGATTTATGGAATGAAGTGTTACAAAAAGAAGGGAAATTAAACATATGAAGAACAAAGAGCAGCCCAGGATCTGATAAGTACTTTGAAACTAGCTAGCCTTTCAAAAACTCTTAAGAAAGACATAAAAGCAATCCAGGATCTGGTAAGTACTTCGAAACTAGCCAGCCTTTGATATACTTTCAATAGAAAACATTTAAAACACAGAAGGGAATTTGAGGGCAACTGTTGGAGAAGAAACTAGCGGGCCGGGCTCACCACAATTCCTCTCCTAGCTCTGCTTTACTTGGTAACTCTCAATACGAACACAAAGACAAAAAAGAATGGTCTAAGATCTGGTAAGTACTTTGAAACTAGCCATATTTCAACACACTCCAAGGGAAACTTTCAGATAGTCTTTGGGGATAAAACTAGGACCAAGGCTCACCATATATTCCTTAGTTTCTCTCTACTTAACATGAACTGAAAATAACATTTAAGAATAATATTTAGCCAAGACAATAGGACAAGGGAACGCCAACATTCTTATGCTTAAACTGAATTAAATCATTCCTAAATAACACGATTTGGAAGAAAACATTTAGATAAATCGTATCAGTCAGAGAAGGGTACTGATATATAGTAAATCCTAAATCTATGCTTGTTGTTCTTTATAAGAGAAAATGGACAAAGTGGAAACAAAAATAAAATAACAATTTACAATAAGAAAAACATCACCGTCGACATAGACCAGGATCCCATAAATCAACTTTAAAGAGATCCTTAGACATAGATGACTTGCCCCATGGACCACTCTTGCCCCTTATTGTTTCAATTAAACCATATTATGACTCCATAGCCCAATGGACTAAAACCAGCAATTTGTCTCTCTTTTTGGCCAAAACTTGTTCTATTTACTTGCAACTTCACACCTTTGAAACTCTTTGCATTTAGAACTTTCCCCTCAAATAATAATCATGCTCAACCATCCAAAAACAAAACAAAACCCTCGGCCTTCATAACTAGCCTAATATCATTAACCAAAAGCTTTTAAAGATAAATCCATCTTTACACTTATTGGAGAGATCCCTCTCCGGATTCAGGAGGGCTAGATCCTAGAATCCCAAAGTGGTTGAAACGGTGTTCCTCCCCGCAATCAGACTTTTGCCAATCTTGCTGATTACGGGGAGCTAACAGATCCTACCTTGGAGACTTCACCTCCTATCCATTAATCTCATTCCCCCCATCATAAGTGGATCTAAATCTCATTATGGTAAATCCTAAACTACGATCCCTCTCCTATAAATTTAGTGCCATCCAGAACATCAGGGTTGGCTTTTGGAGACTGATCATGCCCTCATGTTGTTTCCTTGAATCTAAGAGAGTCACCATCTTCATGCATTACAGTGACATTGAGGTGTGCTTTGTGACAAGGAAGGATAAGTCAACTTGGGGAGATCTCTACAAGATCAGCTATTATTCTTGGTTTTAAACTCTCTCCTATTTCTATTAATATAAAGAGTATCTTTTTTTCCTATATGTGTTATATTAAATTTATATTGATGTATTTCAATGCCTCTTTGATTCATTTAATAGAGAAATTAAATTATGCTACATAGATGTTGTGGATCCTTGGCTTGTTTTGGTTGCATGTGAAATTTCTAATTATAGCGATTAGAGCTATGATTGGAGCTTACAAGCTAGGAGGAAAGTAAAACTTACGACAGATTCCAAGTAAGCTTCTTTACCATTCTTCAATTTCTCTAAGGGAAACTCTGTATTCTTTGCTTTCTATTGTTCTAGACCGGTCCACTAGGTCTAGTGAAGATACTTGTGTCCACAATTGTAAATTCTGCATAACAAATTGGTGACTCCACTAGGGAATATTTCTTTCCCTTAGTGGTTTCCTTGACCTTAGAACTTGTTTCAACTCTTGAATCGAACTTCATTTCCTCACTCAGATCTTGATTGACCTTAGGAAGACCCTTCTCTGAGCTTGATTTAAATTTTTGTGTTGTAAGTTGGATCTACATCAGTGCTCCCCCTGGTTTAGAGACAGAGCGCTCCAATGCACCTTAGCCTTCTCTGCACCTACGCTGCAGAGCATAGGTACCCTTTCTGAACTTGTTCTGATCCCCGTAAGATGAAATAAATTACCTCTTATGAATTTCTATGTGATCTGCTTTGTTCCAACTGGTTTTCCTTTTGTCACTGAGTGAGTCTTGGCCTCTAAAAATCCTTCACTTTGTTTGCTTTTGGTTTTAATAGCCTCTGATAAAAATTTCTTTGGATTTTTCTTTATTCTTTTCAATTAGGTCATTAGAACACTTTTGCTTAATCATTGATTGCTTGAACGAATTGATATTATATTCATCATTTTGTATAGTTTCTTTCATCAGTGATTTATCAAGCATCTTAGTTTTCATTTCATTCAGAAATTTTGAAAAGAAAAACCTCATTATTTTTCATTTTTATTACATTTAAGGATTTGTATGTGAAATTGGAAATTGGAACAGTTTCATTAGGAGAATTGACTTAACAAATTTTGTATGTTTCATAACTCTTTGTTCTCTTCCCTCCCATACACAGATTTTCATTGAAAATAAAATTTCATTTTGTTATGCTAGATTTCATCTTTAGGGTATTCAAGTGAAATTTGCGGTGAGACTTGAAAATTGAAACATAGTTCAAGATAAAGTTTAAAATTTATTGAATAAATCTTAGGTATAATTTGAAATATTAATGCAAACATCTAGAGCTCTAGGCTAGAGACATGTTATGGTGTCTATAAACATAGGAGCTATCAGTTTTTTCCAGCATTGCATTCTCAGGGTGAAATTTCGTTCCACGTACATAAGTGTTTCATATCTTTATTCATGCACCTTCAGGCATATCGGATGGTGCTCTATGCATGAAAAATATATGGGAATGCCCTCATCGAACTGTTACACATTAGGAAACACCAACACAGACTACACTGCTACGCACCATTGAATATATTTTGGAGATGCACTCTAGGTTTTTATCCTCACCTTAGGTAATCGAGTCAGCTGCCTTTTATACTGTGATACAAAAACCAAAACATTTGGGGAGATTTCCTGCCCGTATGTAAATCCTTGGTTCTACAAGGTAGTATATTGTAGTTCACAGTTGCTTCGTAAACCATTTTCCTAGATTACCCTTTTTTATTTATTTCTGTTGTTAATGTTTAAAATTTATTAAACCAACATGGAAGAATAACCCCCTCCCCTCTGTCATTCATGTAGAATGAAAAATAATCCTCCTCTTCCTCCTGAGGCAAGTCTTAACATCGTCATAATAAAAAAATGCATGGGCTACCGAATCTAGTAATTCAAGATCTACTACTTCTTCATTTGTTGGTGAGTTCGACACAGTCGAAACAGAACCACTTGATATTTCATTACCTAGGGTTATTGAACCTAATTATATTGAATCAGATATAACACAACCATATGTTATACAACCTTAGGCACCTTGGTTACCTACATCTATTACTTCAGGACCTTCTTCTTCTCTTGCTCGGTCTCAGACCCAACCACAACCTATATATCTTGGCCCTGATGGTGAACCAATTCCACCTAGTCTTATGAGAATTGAAGAGATTCTCCAGGAATATCCTCGACCCTCCTCTCCTATCCATTTGAGAGGGACTCATCTTTATCAGGCTCATCTTGTTCCTTCTCCTCATACTCCATCACAAGCTCCTTTGACTAGTTAATTTTCTTTCAACTCTCCCTTGAGTTTCCCTCAGAAATCCTCTTTGGGACAGTTGCCCATGATTGAAGCCACTATGGTTTCTCACCTTGTATCTACTACTATGACCAAGCCAACCCATGTTTCAACTTCATCCATGTTTGTAACATAACCAGAGACACATTTATATGGTGGCTCATCTGTCCCACCTGGTTACCAATAATTATATGGTACCTTGTCTGGCACAATATCTAGTCCATGGACTTATCCCATTTCATCCTCTTCTAGAATATAATATGGCACTTCTCTGATGAGTGTTACAAAGTATTTTATTGCTCCTCCATCTACCCCTACAATTGAGCAAAAAAATGGTCATTATGTAAGTGGTTATGGACACCTACAACAACCCAATCCACCTCATATTGGGAGCCCTCCTCTTGAGGGGAAGTTTCCTCCATATTCCCCTCCTCTTTCAGCATGGGGGAAAGTTGTTGTTGGAATATTTCCATCTCCTCATCAAATATCACAGGTTAGTGTTCATCCTCATTTGAGTCCTTCACATCTAGGAATGGCTGTCACTTTCCATATGCTTCTTATATTCCTACTTTTTAGCCTATACCCAAACCTATTCGAGCTCAATTTAATTTAAATCAACCTTTGCATGTTTCATCTTTGATTCAACCTATTTTACTAGTATTTGGCACCCCTAAACCCCATTTACTCGGCCTCCTCAAGGTATCTTACAATCGAAACCACTTAGTTAGGCTACTCATCAAATAAAAGTGGGTCAAAATGTCTATGGTATGGTGTGGGCACAACCTAACCAACCTTATGTTGGGATGATGCAAAATCCCACAGGGCAACCGTACCAACCGTATCAAGGGATCCCTCAAATTTCTTACCAAGGTCAGTAAGTCCAAAATCAACCATTTCAACCTTTACAAGGTTATCCTTAAGTTTGGCAGCAATATTATGTGTATTCAGGTTATCAAAACCCTCCTTATCCCAAAGCGCATATACTTGTTGCTCAAGCCATCCCATCTTACCCAGGGTATCCTCCACCATACTTCAATAGGAATTTTTCATTCATAGAAACTCTTGAATTGCCAAATCTGACTTGGTTTACCAATTATCCTAATTCCCATTCTCCTTGGTGGTCAGTTATTCCCACAAAATTTCCCAGGGATATCCCTAAACTCAATGTAAATCCTGGAGAAGACTCGTCTACACATGTTATGACTTATCATTTGTGGTGTTCTTTGAACTCTCCTAATTATGACTCTATGCATTTAAATATTTTTGAGCACATACTTACCAGTACAACAATAAAATGGGATATTGAACTACCACGATATTCGTTCAATAATTTCAATGCCTTAATTACCACATTTTTAACACATTTTTAGTTACCCATTCGATATGAGACTGGAACTAAAACTTTAAGCAATTTCAAACTATTTTATTCTACTCATATTTTTATGACATTCATGTGTGGTGACGTCATCATATTTTGGTTAAGACTTATTTTCCTAGTTAGCTGTTAGCCGAATGGTTTATTAATTTTTTGTTACCATCCATAACAGAAGAAGTCGCTAAAGGCAGATTTGTGACTGAAGAGCAGGTAATTTCTCATGCCCAATATCTTCATCTTATCTATACTCAAGTTGACATGCTCTATGATAGAATATTGAATGCTTCGCGGCCCTCCAATATTTTTCCTCAACCTCCCCATAAATAATTACAAGTTGTTCATGGCGTGATTGGTTCTGCCAACCAGTAGTTGGTGGTAAACCATATGGTTCGACTCTTGCTGTGGCTTCCCAAAAACCTCCTTCCACTACTTCTGCAGCTTCTACTTCTGAGATCAATGTTGTTCAATCCACCAAGGGAAAATATCAGCAACCAAGAAGTAAGAAGAAAGGAAAAGATAAAAATAAGAAATATAATCCTCCAAAGGACAAAAAAAATAATAATTCTTATGAAGAAAAGTGGAAACCTCGTTATCCATGTTTAATTTGTAATTCGAATCATTTCACTCGTGATTTTCCATATCGAATGGAAGTAAATAAATTCCTTAAGTTGTCTTCTAAACTCGCTATGTTGACATATATGTTTCTGAATCAAGAGACTAATATGGTTTCTCGGGATCCTGCTTCATCTAACTTAGTTATGATTCTTCCTCCACTAAGCCGAAAAATAATGTTATGGTGGCCACCCAGAATAAATGCTACGATAATGTGAATCCCTCGATTGCTTAGGCTACTGATCAACCTTCTAATTATACTGCATCTCCATCAGATCCTATTCCAAATGTGTTTCCTAATGAATTGGAAATTAATCCTCCCAAATGCATTATCCATAAATCCACATTCAACCCTTGTGTGAGAGTTGCTCAGAATTATAACATATTTGAGGATCTAGCTCAAGCTCTTTTAGCTATGTCAACTCTCAAGGTGTTGCAAAGTTTCCCCACCCAAAATAAGGCTTTACTTTCCGCAATTGGATGTTTCAGTCCCTCATATTCTAAACTTGTAGTTTTTAACCATGAAAATTGTAGAAAATACACATAAGTTCAACTGATCTTGTAATATGCTAAAACAAAATAATTGAATCTATTCTCTAAATTGCAGAAACCAATTACGATTGCACAATCACATAAGCAAGTAAGAGAAATAACTATCAACCGCACAACACAAGATATATCTGAGGAAATCCTCATCTAAAAACCCTGTTATCTGTATATTGCATAAAGTCAAGAACATGAAACAATACAATGACATTTCCCTTCCTGAGAAACCTCCACAGTCTGCTGATTGTCTCACTCTGATCCTGGCACTGCTTACACATTCTTAGGGGAATTGTGTCCCTATTAATAAGAAAATTCCAAAGAATTGATTGCGCAATTCCTTCAACGCAACCTGATGACCTCATGCATGACCTGTAGAATTTTATAATTATACAACTGATATTTATCTTCCTTTTAACCCCAATCTCAATTGGGCCTTCCTTGGAACTAACATGCAACAACTATTTATAGTGAATTATCAGTTAATTGATTGATCACTACTTGTGAATTAGATCATATTTAATTCACTAAACATATCACTAGTTCATCTCTCTATTAGAACTGGTTAAACTTATTTTAACTCAAATAATTGAGTTAACTAATTACAACTCACAAATAAATATAAATGAACCCCCTAAAACATAGGAAGAACTCTACATGCCTCCAGTTTGACCTCCAACACGAATTAACTGAGCTAAATAAGTCTTCCTGACTCAATTAACACTTACAAGTTGTTATGAGATGGAATTACAATTTTTCTTTTAATTTAATTAAGGGAAAATTAAATCAGGGGCCCCCTTGGGGTACCATTTCTTGGTTCCATTTCAATGCTCCCTCTCAACAAGAAAGGGATTATCTACTACCCTGATCATGTCTATGTGGAATTCAAATTTTTTTCTTGACAGTGCCTTCGTCATGATGTATGCATCCTGCTCGTGCATGGGAATGTACTCTAATGACATAATCTGCCCTTTCTTACAATATTTGAGATGGTGATATTTAATATCAATATGCTTGGACCTGTCATGAAAAACCAAATTAACCAAGAGTTTTATGCAACTCTGGTTATCACAATAAATCATCGTCGGATCTAGTTGTCGACCAAACAAACCAACAAGTATCTCCCTCATAGAGATGGCCTCACATGCTGCCTGGCCGCCATGTACTCTGCCTCTGTTGAATTGAGTGCAACTGACAATTATTTCTTGCTATACCAGGAAACTGTTGTTTTGATCCTATGCTGAAGATTCCCCTAATGCGCTCTTCCTATCAGATGGACTCCCTGCCTAATTTGCTTCGGTGAAGCCTTGATGCTTCACTCCCTCTATCCGTATGTACCATAGCCTATACTCTATAGTGCCTCTGAGGTATCTCAACACATTATTTCCTTCCTTCCAAAAGAGCTTGGTAGGCTTAACCATAACCTGACTAAGATGGTTAACCCCAACATATGTCTGGTTGTGTGTTCACCAAATACATGAGTGAACCCACAAGATACCTGTAAACAGTATCATCCGCTACTTCTCCTGAAATAGCATCCTTATTCTTCCAGTTTCCTGCTAGAGGAGACTCCGTGGGTTTGTTTCCTTCCATGTGGAACTCCCTAAGGAGCTCGTTGGCATACTTTCCCTGAGATACAAATATCTCCCCATCTCTTTTCCATGTTTTCAATCCTAGGGAATACTGCAAGAGCCCCATGTCCTTCATCTCAAATTCTCTTACAAGATCCTCTTTGCAAGGCTTGATGAGCTGCTCATAACCTGTCAGTATCATATCATTGACATAAAGTAAAATAATTAAAATCTTACCATCTACCACAATATAATAAAGGTTCGCATCTGCTTCACTCTTCGTGAAGCCCAACTCGGTGAAATAACTGTCGATCCTGATGTAGCAAGCACGAGGTGCTTACCTTAGCCCATACAATGATCTCTTGAGTCTACACACATGTAACTCCCTGTCGAAGGTCTCAAAACCTTCTGGTTGCTCAATGTACACATTTTCCTAAATCACCCCATTGGGGAAGGATGTATTTACATCCATCTGATGTATCTACCATCCCATCTACGCTGAGAGTGCAAGGATGGATTTGATTGATAAGTACCTTGCGACTTCTGTAAAAATCTCATATAATAAATCCCCTCCACCTGAGAGAACCCTCTCGCCACAAATATGTCCTTGTGCTTCTCCACTCTCCCATCTGTTGTTTGCTTCACCTTGTAGACCCACCTGGATCCTACAACTGACTTCCCCACTAATATTTGGAAAACTTCTCATGCATTGTTTCTGATAATGGAGTCATACTCCTCAACCATGGCATCAACCCAAACTGGTTGTTGCACTACTTCCTCGAAAGAGGATGGTTCTATCTCTACACCTTCGCTCATAAGAGCCATGTAGCCAATGTACCACCCTGGGGATCTTCTCTGCCTACGTTGTGATGTGGGTGCTTCCACATTCTCTCTCACATCTAGAAACTATCTGTCAACCTCTATGTTGTGCTTCCTTCCATCTCTGGTGGATGGCCCTGCATGAGTGGGTTATTCCACTCTTTTTTCCTCTACTTGTGGTTGCTCCGCATCTTGAGGTTCTCCTTCTGGAGCCAGGAGATCCTCAACTGCATGCAACTGAAGCTCCCTTTCAAGGAAAATTTGCATGGCCTTCTCTTCATCGAATTTCACATCTCTTCTGACCACTGTCAACCTGTGTGCTGGAAAGTACACCCGATATTTGTGAGGTGTATCAATGTACCCCACAAATAGCTCTAGCTTCTTCCTACCATATTTGGTCATATGGAACTAAACTGATGAACCAAAAATTTTAAAATGTGACACATCTGGTCTCTTACCCGGAAAATAATCCTCTGGTGTACTCATTGCAAGTATCTGATGAAAACTTATTCTCTACACAAATACTATTGTATTTCATGCCTATGCCCACATATGAAATGGTTGGTCTTGATCATGCACCATAGCTCGTTCTGCTCCCACAATAGACACATTCTCCACCATTGTTGGTCCTCAGAGCCTTCACCTTCTTCCCTGTATCTTTATCAACAAGTGCCTTGAACTCACGAAACTTGGAGAACGTTTGATATTTCTTTTGCATGAAGAAAATCCAACACTTTCATGAAAAATCATCTACAAAAATCACATAATATATGTGTTTTTTTGTGGAAGTTGTTGAGAACGGTCCACACACGTAGGAGTGAACTCTCTCAAGGATTGCCTTTGCTCGATTTTCCTTATTGTGAAAGGTGTCTTTGATATACCTCCCCAATGTACACCCTTTGCATGTATCTCTCTACACAAGTGCACCCTTTGGAAGTATTGTAGAAATATTTTGCATGATCTTCAAAGCATCATGGTGTAGATGGCCCAATCTCCTGTGTCATAACTCACTGATGTCTCCACTCTCCACCTTCTCTGCTTTCGTGCTCAAGGCAACACAGTCTTTTACACCGAATTTGTAAAGGTTCTTTACTCGAACCCCAATATTTTTCACCTGTCTCGTGGCTTTGTGATGAAGGAATTCCTTTCCTTCACTGAATATCACATCATAGCCATGGTCTTCCAGCATAGCAACAAAAAAAAATTTATTTCTAAACCAAGAACATACATGATATCATTTAATGTGAGAGGATTACATGAATCCCTCTGAAATGTAACTGTACCAACATTGGTAGCGCTATACATCTCGTCATCTCCCATCTCAATCTTCATCTAGAGATCCTTCTCCTCCAAGATATTGAATAATTTTTTATTACCAGTCATATGGAACGAAGCTCCATTATCTAAGTACCACATAGAACCCATCTACAGTATAGGAACTGTCATGTTCCAAGCTTAGTCTTCCATTTGCAATGGGATTAATAAAATATTCCTCCTTAGCTGTTATATTGTATATATTGTTAATATATGTGTTGCGGTACTCATCACGGATAGGCTTTATATTCCAAAATCCCTTTGATGGGTCTAAAGGAAAAATGACCCTCAGATCGCCTTTTTCAAACACCGTCTTCTTCTTCTTCAAATTTATTATCGTGTCACTATCAAAAGCCCAATCCAATCCAAGTATCACCAGATAGGGATTGTTATCATCTACAATTTCATTTACCTCAAAGTCTGCAACAATGCACACTCTTTTAATGTCTACTGTCAATCCTGGTAACCTTCCCATAGGAACGATCTTCTGTTGATTGGCCATCCTCAACTAAATCTGAGATCATTGTAGCTTCAGCCTTCCCATTCGCTCCCAAGTTTTCTTAGGTAATACGTTGGCATCAGATCCCAAGTCTAGAATTATTTGATCCATTTTGTATTCCCTGATCTACGTAGTTAGTCTCATGTCCCTTCCTGTTCTTTTCTTTTGTCGATGCAAATTGTTTACTGTGCATTGCTCGCTTCGTAGTTCTTCTTTACCAGCATAGGAGTCGATCAACTTCTGGAGCCCTTCAACAACATTATGATCTCTTAATAGTTCCATGTAGGTATGCAAGAATGATCTTAATATAGATGGATAAAATTATCTCAGCGGAGTAGTTACTTTAGCGTTGTCCTTCTTCGGTATTAACTTCTGCAGTGGCTACGCATTAGATGTTGAACCTCCCGAATCCATGAAACTTCTCTTCACCTCCAGGAACATTTCCTTTTCCCTTTGCATTTTGAATCCAGGGCCCTTTTATGTGGTCTTCCTAACCCATGTATCTTCCATCAACTTCTTACCTTTGGTTTTATCATCTCCTGTCGCTATGGCACTTCTTTTTACTATGTTGATGCACGGGTCATCTTCCCTTGGTTCCACGATCATCATCTACATATTTTGCATGGGCTGCTGGTTTCTTTTCTCCTGCATCTTTGCCATAAGGACCAGACATTTTTCTATCACATGATCAAAATATTTACAGTACTTACAGGTGGAGGTAGTATTTTGATAATCCCTTGTGAAGTGTCATGTTTCTTTGCATTTGTAACAAATAAGCTTCTCATGTCCTCGACCAATGTCTCGTCCTCGTCCTCGTCCGTCTCCTTGGAATCATCCTCAACCGACATGCTAAACTTGATCATTATGTGCACATCCTCAGCTTGCATTCTATAAGCACCTACGGTTTTCTCCATCATCAAATCATAACTACACCATCTCTTCTCATCATGCCCCACTGATCTACAAAAGTTACAAAAAAACTTCTTTGGGGTCTGCACATACTTCTATAACAAGTAGCAGTCTTTTGAGTGGTGTTGAACAATGGTTTTACATATTTCACGCCAGATACTCGATCCTGGACTCAATGGATTAGGTACTCCACTAGCAAGGTACTCTCTAAACACAGGGCATTTCTCCTTATAATGGCCTTATGCCTTACACTTTATGCACCATACTTCTGATCGAATTTATGACCTGACTTCCTTACCTTTCTTCAGATCTTGCAGCTCCAAATGAAAACTTGATAGTTGGCTCTGAATCTAATGTACTCCTACACGCATATCTGTGACCAACAGAGCTTCCAACTTCATCACAATTTCCAGAGCTTCAGCCTGTGTTGATATCTTCTGTTGTGTCAAAGGTAGCCTGATATGTGTAAATAGTGCATCTACAAACCACTCCTTATAACGTTCTTCAGGAATGCTAAAGCTCACTTTTCCCATTAACATTTTGAACCTTTGATCCAACTCCGAAACAAAATTATTTTCCAGTTTCTTGATCTCCTTCAGTTCAGTAATACACTGCGACTGAGATTTGGGCTTCTTAAATTTTGAGGTCAACGCTTTCATTGTATCATCCAGTGAAGCAACATGATTCGTCATAGAATACTTTGTGTACCATGTCAGCGTTATTTCCTACAACATTTTGATAATTTTCACCTTCTGCACATCTTTGTCAGTAATCTGTCTTGCTTTCCATATTGCTTCTACTACAAACCAAAATTGCTCAGGATCCTATGATCCCAGTCCTCTAAAGATAGGTAACTTGATATCATTGGTCATGTTTCCTGGGGGTGGGTGAGGGGGTGCGGGAGGGGGAGAGAAAGTATGAGGAGGGGGATGGGGGGTAAGGGGAGTAGCTGGATGGGGAATCCTAGAGGTGCCTTGATTTCTCTCAACTCTTGACTGCAACACACCTCTAGGGGTTGCAAGTTTATTGCTTTCTCCTTCGCTTTCATATTCACCCAACAACGGACTGTAAATAGTCTCAATGAAGTTCTCATGATCTACTCTGTATCGCTTTCCACTTTGTGTAGCTCCAAACTTATTTCTTCCAAACATTAATCTGACTGCATTCGTAATACACCTTTTTCACATAAAAGCATTTTAATCCACAGATTCAAAGAATTTAGATACTTACCTCGTGGACCCTTGAAAAATATTCGCTCAACTTCGTTGTAAGATACATATGTGTTTATCGTGAAATCAGTGATAAATCCTCCGAGAATATTATCGATCCAGAAATCAACAACTCTTGATATGTTGTTATCGGTCTCCTTGAGTCGATGTACCAATTCAGGGCTCTACGCAATAGGCACGTTGTTCTTAAAACAATTCTTGTTCTCAGTCAACCTTGATAACCATTCATGCAGTTCATTAGCAAATGCCATGAAGAAAATATTGTGTTGTTCTATGAAAAGATACCTTTGCAACCAAGCTTCAATCTACAATTGCGGATTTCTGTTTTCTTGAGCTGGGAATTCTCGCTCTTTCAAATCTAGCCACTCTTGTATTTCCTTCCTTGAAGGATGCCACATCCACATATCCCTCAAACAAATCCCGGTACCAGCAATAGAACCATTTTTTGGCTCGGTTGGGCTTGATCGAGGTTCGATTTGTACTTTGCACCAACAAAACCCCTGACACCGACCCTTTTGGTAATGACCTGCAAGCAAATCAAAGTCTCACTCGAGGTGGCTATGGGTAGTTGTAGAACCAGGATTCTACAGCCCTGAGGGACTGCAAAAGGCGGCTTTACTTCACTTTTCTATACTTAATCGATCTTCTAACATAAAAGAAACTACTATGCAGTTCTGGTTACTTAATTATTTCGCATCATTCATATAAACATAAACATATTACATCATAATATGGATTGTGTTATAACCATAAAATGATCCAGATTTATGCAGGAATGCAATATAATACACATGTAACCATAAATACAAATATGCAGCAGAAATAACTCTTCATTTCATTAATATCAAAGAAATAAAATTTACTTACAGACAGAATAGAAATAAACTAGCTAGGGCATTGGTAGCTTATCTCTGAGAAGAGATGTGGCAGCTATAGGCCTCTGAACTAAGTTACAATGAGGCTCAAGGGCCAATTTATTTTTTAGAAACAATGGAAAACCCTAACCCTAGGAGATGAAGTTGCAAAACTATGGGCCCTGTTTGGGTAAATTGGTGTTTCAACTTCCTGGGGACATAACTTTGGCATACGATCTTCGTTTGACGTGATCAATAGTTTGTTAGAAAGATCTATCCGAGAAGTACAAATTTTGGTGCAAGAGAGATAGGCTCGTCCGCTCTTAGTTTTCCCAGAAAACGTCGTTTAGGGCCTCAAAACGGCTCCAGAAGTTGAGGACTCAAAAAACTGTCAAAAATAGTAAGTTGTGCCGAAACTAAAAAACTGAAAGAGACAATGGTGGTGCACCAAGTGGAATAGGTGGGTGGCCACCAATATCCACCTGGATCAATAACTTTGCATAAACAGATAGAAAGCAAAAACAACACATAAGGACACAAAATATGCTCCAAAACTATTTCTTCTTGATTATGATAAGTCTCTTTAGTACATTCACTTCTCCAACCTATGCACACAACTGCAGGTGGTCTGCACACAAAGTTTCAGACTCTTCCAAGGTCTCCACGCACGCAACTGCAAAGGCTTCCCTTAAGACCCAAAACAGACTAAAACAGATATCTCAAGTGCTTATGCTCATCAACTATTACATTGATCTATCTTTGACTTCGAAAAAGCCTTACATTGCTTTATATAGCTTTACATCAATCCAAAACTATGGTCCACATACCCTGGGCGAACAAAACAATAGACTAAAACCCGATACCCGTTACAAAATGAGGGGCTTTAACCCACCCTGAAGCCCCTAAACACCGCGCGGTATATTTATCTTCGTGGTACCGCATACTTCGCCCCTCAAGTTGCAGATTCTTTTGACCAAAATTGAACCAAGTTGGGCTACGCCCAACAAACACATGTTGATTATGTTGATGAATCCCCATGACATTTTTTGTTGTGTAGTGTGTCATGAGATAAGCACGCTTGGCATGTATTTGTTTTAAATGGGTAATGACAACAAGCGATGCGTCACTTGCGTCATGAGAATGGCATTGGCTTTTGCATCATACAAATTTTTCACTACAATTTGGAGTCATCAATGTGGGATAAGGATACTTCTAGGTGGAAAAAATTGAAATCATTTGGAGATGATTTTTTTTTAAGTTCCAACTAAAATGGAAGCAGAAATTTGAAATCAATGGAATCTAAGAGAGTATATGGGAATTTTTTTAAGTTCCAACTAAATTTTTTTATAAACTAAGAACAATTAAAACCATTATCTGCTATAAATGGTAAGCTATACCCAAAATACATCATTGCATTGAAGTTGGCAGAAAGTAAGTGCACATGCATACAAGGCATCAAATTAATTATCAAAATAATATGACACATAGACACTAACTTACCTATTTGAACAAAGTTTTCAATATATTGAATTTTACTCTTCGCTAAGCTTGCGACTTGTCGAAACACCTTCGAGTAAAATAATGAATAAAGATGGTGAAATAACCTTTTTTCACTGATTATTCCTCTATAAACCTATCCATTAAATATTGCATTAATTAGTAATTACCTTGAAATCTATAAAACATTAAAGAAAACAACAGTGAGAAATAAATGCCAAGATCAAGTGGAGAGTTTCCCTTACAAAACTAATAGTATTCTTCGGAGTTCACAACATCGTATCCAAAACCATTTTCAAATGCTTTAAAAGGTTTTCTATGTACACACGTCAACTTATGGATGACTTTGGAGGAATTCCTTTTCGTTATCCACAACTTTTTCCTTGTGAAAAACACTGTGATGGTCCAAGAGTTACATTATCCATTGTTGGATATTTTTTAAGCATAAATGATCAAATGTAGGTCGGTTGATTTTTTTTTAAGCTATTAAATGAATCACCATATAAAGCTCTGCTAACACCTATTCAATTTACCCTCATAAATGAGTTACAACTAATGAATCTCACCAAATGTGCATCATTATATTTTTGAAAGTTTGATAATTATGCTAAGTAATGATTAATTCTTCTTTCAAAAGGAAATATGCATTGTTAAAATTCATATGCAATTGATTTCACCATTAGATCACCATCAAATACAAAAAAAAATAAACGACAATGTTCATGTTTTATTCTCGATGAAATTACATTTTAATTAAAAAAATAAAATTGATACCTTATGCATATTTTAATCAATATTAAAATAAAAGAAGCTTTACATAAATGCATATAAATGTGAATGGATATTATGGAAATACTATAACTATGTTCTTGTGACAACAAATCATAAAGAAAATATTAGGAATGTTCAATACGTTTTCCAATCCACAATATTTAAGATAGAGTAACATTATACAAAGTTTGTTTTATGCAAGGATCGACTTATGTTCACTTGTCTTTTTGAGGGGAAGTCTCTCAAAGATTTAAACTCCAATACATGTGTCACATAAGGAAGAATCAATATTTTCGTATAGCTAGCTATAAAATCCTAATTATAACCACTCACACTAGCTACTGAGTAATATTTCTTTTAAGAGGTTGCATTACATTTGTTCTAAGTGAACTACTCGGTGGTCTTATTTAATAACAAAGAACGTAGTGGACCTAGTCCATCTTGCATTGAATAACCACAATTATTATTATTATGATGGACCTTCACCCCCACATTACACCCTTAGGGAGAATATCACCATTCCATCCCCATTAGAAAATCATTTCCCTTAATGCTTGTGTTTTGAATGTACAAGAAACTAGGGTCCCATCTATGAGTGCTTGTTGGGAAAAATACTGAGAGGGGGGGGGGGGGTGAATCAGTATTTAGGGCATACTCAAAACTTTTTACTTTTTCTTACTTCAAAACACATACGTGACTTTCATGTAGCCAACTCGCGTATACACGCGGATATACTTAATAAAACATGCGTATGTCCAACAATCTTATTATGCAGATAATTCTTCACTTATATCATTCCATCATTCATTCATTAGATGTTCAATAAACAATAAGCATGTGCAGTAATAACAGAATAAACATCACACATAAGCAACACACATGAACACCAGGATTTTAGGTGGAAACCCAAGTCGGGAGAAAACCACCGCTGCCGTTGTCTGAGCCTTCAATATTTTATTATATAGAAAACATCTTACAACCATGTACTGGTGCAAACTCATACCAGCACGCAAGCACCCACTTGCAGAAGGCTACAACCTTCTCTCGTTTACCAGCCTCTCCTGGAAGGGAGCTACAACCCCCTGCTCTCGTTTACTAGCCTCTCCTGGAAGGGAGCTACGACCCCCTGCTCTAATTTACCAGCCTCACCTGGAATGGAGCTACAACCCCCTGACTGAAGGCTACAACCCTCAGCACCACCATGGACCACGTTTCATCAATTTTCACACTGGATCCAACCGCTTCCATACAACATATCTTGTAGGCCACTTTTCATCAGATTTTCAGACTGGACCCACTCCACACATTTAAGTTCAACATTCATCAAACTGAAACTTATAACCCCATCAATTCATTCATTGAATCATCAACCAATCAACCAAAAACTTGATCTTCAATTAACATAATCAGCAGCATATTCATCATTCAAACAACCCAGTTCTGTATGAATACATCATTGACAGATAGCAGTAAAACAGCAGAACAGATCAGATATTTCATACCACATACTTCAGTAAAACCCTAGATTCCATACGCTCTTTTACTTCACTGAACCTGCGTATGTACGCGCTTTCATATAGACCAACCCACGTATACTTCAGTGCATTCTTCAAAAAATCCTTTCTGCCCATACGCGCTTTTCCTTAAGCAGACCCGCGTATACACGTGCTTTTGCTGAAGCGAACCTGCGTATACATCTATAACTTTTCAGGACTGTGCAGCTCTTCAGATCAGATAAACAACTCAGATTTCATCCCTTACTTTAGAGAGTATTTCACCTCATCTCAGATCTAAACAATCCATAATCAGATCTAGAAAATACATATACATTTCAGATCTAGAGATCCCTCTTCATCATTTTCTTCATAGGTGCATCATAGATTCAGATCTATCAATCAAGAACAGAGTTCATCCATGCAGATATTCCTTAGAGAGATTTATTCATTCATAACCCTTACTCATGCACCCTCTTGCACTATGGTTTTATTCTCCTTAAATAGATTTGGCCTTTATCAATACCATGAGCCAAAACCACACAACTTCCGATGGTGTTCCTGGACGGGATCAAATAGATAATCCAACGCTCAATACAATGGGTCAATACCATGGTAATGCCCCTAGGCATCATAGTTTTTAGAGCGCAAAAGGAATACGCGACTTTGAGCGTGCGTATTCGCGTGTATACACAACTTTGCCTCATAAAAACTGCGTATATGCTAACCCTGAATGTATACGCGGGTTCCCTTCACAAAAGTAGAGTATATACGCGGGTTGCCTTCACAAAAGTAGCGTATACATTGTGACATATTATATTTATCATTTTTCTGGCACTTACTGGAAATGTTTTCTCTGTCACATCTGAACTGATCTATAGATACATCATTCTTACATCTTTAGCACATAGGTTGCTTATCATAGGCAACTCATCAAGTAGGTTTCCATCAAGGAAAACTTCATTAATCATATTCCATCAAAGTCAACACACTGTATCACTTGCCAACAATCTCCTCTTTAACTCATCAAGAAGGTTGTCATCAACTTTATCAAGTAGGTTGCCATCAAGGACAACACTCTGCATCATATTGCCATCATCAACTTTATTTCATCAAGTAGGTTGCCATCAAGGACAACATATGCCAACAATCTCCCCCTTTGGACTTGATGGCAACCATGATGGTGTTTGATCATCACAACAGATAGATACATTGAATATAACCATTATGCAAACACCATGATGCTCTCCCCCTATTCAAACACCATGTTACTCTCCCCCTTTGACATCAAGGGCAAAGGGTGAATCAAAACCAAAACAAGGTTTTTCTTCTCATGTAGAAAGAAGAGCTCTGCAGATCTGATGTGCATTGAAGTTACCATGCTCCCCCTGAGTTCATGCTGAATCTTCAAACATATTTGTTCAATGAAGTACATGACTCTATGACCTTTCCTATCACCAAGGACTCATACTTACAACAATGATCCAACCAAGTGGATTTGCATATGTGACTCAAGTACCCAACCAAGTGGGTTTACACATTTTGACTCAACTACCCAACCAAGTGGGTTTACAAATTTGACTCAAGTCCTTACATGACTGAATATTACAATTTTACATCATAGATATCATCATGAAATTTTCATCAAATTACAAATATGACCTTTTATGACCACTACCAAGAAGACCTCAAAAGAGATCATGTTTCAGAACCATCATAATGCCAACAATGCATTATACTCAGCAAGTCTAATGCTCCCCCTGAAAAATGTACATCCAAGCATCTTTTCCATATGACCAAGGCTCCTCCTTAGCTTGTACATCCTGAGCACTTTCAACAGCAAGTCATCAGCAACAATCTCTGCATGATCTGTCCTTATCTCTGAATCATAAGACTTCTATCTCATCCATGTGTGAAAGCAAGAAATATTCTTCAGCCAAAAGCAAACAGGGCTCATTCATATTCTCATCATAAGAAACCATGTATCATTTCATCATCATTTAGAACTGAATAATAAGTAGATACAGTGCCAATAATACAATCATTAATATTCAAACTGATGCTCCCCCTGAACCTGTGCTCCTGATCTTCAGTTGTCATACAAATTTTCTTGTCACAAGTGCATACGTGACTGTCTTCACTGTAACTCGCGTGTATACGTGGATTTAGTTCACTGAACCCGCGTATGGTAAGTGAAACGTTGAAAGCTTCACATTCCTTCATCTCCCCTTGAAGTTGTACCACCTGTACCTGTCTTCTTCACATCAGATGCTCTGTCAGAAATAAATATAACCAGAATAATGAGAATCATCATACATTGCTCCCCCTGTGATGATACATTACTAATCTCTATAATGTATCTCACATCATTCATGCAGTCATTATGAGAAATAAGCTTTAGAAGAAGATGACTACAGTAGGGTCAATATTCCCTACGTTTCTGACTGGTCTTCCTTCCTTTTCCAGCTTTGCTTGAAGTTTCTTATTGTGTGCTGGAAATTGTTCAATTTCTCAGATCTGTTCATCCTGCATTCTTTTTCTACATGTCCATACTTTTTACAGGCATAACATCTTGCATGACCAGAAAAGTAAGCATATGGATCATAATGTGTTTTTCTATACTTTCTTCTATTGCAATCAGCTGCTTTATGACCATACTTGTTGCATGAAAAACAATATCCCTTAAAGAACCCGGAGTAACTTTCTGTATAAAATCTGTTTGTTTGTGACTGAAACAATCTGCTTCTGCAATTTGCTGCAACATGCCCATAATTATGTCATTTAAAGCATTCAACATTATTGATCAAAGGATGGAATGATTTCTTTTGAGAGTTCATGATTGTCGGTTGACCTTTTGCTTCTTTCAACACTTCAGGCTTTGCATTGATATCCTTTGAATCTTTAGCACTTCCTTGTGAACTAGATTCTCCTTTCACAGTTTCATGAAAACCAAGACCAAGTTTAACAGAAGGAGACCTTTGACTACTAAGAATATTGTCTAGAATCTTAGTACTATCTTGAAACCTCAAGAGTTTATCCTTTTCTTCTAATTTACCTTTGAGAATGTTGACCTCAACCTCCAATTTTTGGCATTTCTTCATCATGCTTTCTTCAACTCTTTTTCCTTCTTCTACTTGATCATTCAAATTTAAGATCTCTTCTTTCAACCCATTTTCTTGCTCTTCAAAGATTTGTAAAAGTTCTTCATTCTTCTTATTTGATTTTTCTAGATCTGTTTTGAGCGAGATGATTTCTGCTTCACATCCTTCCTTTTCAAATGATTGTAGAAGTTCTTCATTCTTCTTATTTGATGCTTCAAGGTATGCTTTCAGAGAGATGATTTCTGCTTCAAGTCCTTCACTGTGATTGGTTACTTTGTCCTGCAGTCTTTGATACATTTCTATCTGTCCTTTCATTGTTTCTATCTGTTCATTCAATCTAGAGATCACATCCTTGAGGATAGATTCCCTCCTTTTAAATTGATCCCAAAAATTACTTTCATCATTGATCTTGAGATTTTCTTCTAGACTTATACTGTTACTTTCACTATCTTCATCATTGCATGCACAAGTGAGTGGATTACAAGAACAACAATCAATACTTGTTTCCTCTTCTTCATTTTCTGCTGCACATGTTTTCTGAGATATCTTCTTTTCTTGAGTAGCCTTCTTCTTTTGCTTCTTTGCCATGAGCACTAGCAGATCTTGGTTAGAATCTTCTTCATCTTCACTTGACATTTCATTATTATCTTCATTTGCATAATAACTCTTTCCCTTTTCAAATTGTTTATAAGGACATTTAGCAGCATAATGACCCACTCTTCCACAATCAAAACATTTGAAGGGAAGCTTACCTCTGAATCTTCCAGTACCTGGTTGGAGTCTTCTCACAAAATTTGCTTCTTCTTCTTCTGATATATAACTTGAATCCTTGAAAAATTCCTTTTCTTTTCATTTTGTACACGCCTTAAAGGTAGCTTCTTTGATTTGAGAGGGACCTCCTTGTCTCATTTCATAAGCAGTCAGAATACCATGTAGTTGAACAATAGTAAGAGTTTGCAGATCTTTCCTTTCTTCAATAGCTAATACTTTTGACTCAAATTTTGAAGTTAAAGATCTTAAGACTTTTTCCACCAGAGTAGTATCGGTTATGGTTTCACCCAAACTTCTCATACGATTTACAATATCATCTAGACGTAAAAAGAAACTGGCAATACTCTCATCACTATGCATCCTTAAATTTTCATATTCAATTCTAAGAGTTTGGAGTCTTGCACTTTTTACCTTTGTATCTCCTTCATAGCTCAAAATGATTTTGTCCCATATTTCTTTTGCTGAATTTAGTTGCATCACTTTAGCAAATTCTGGTTCAGACAGGCTTCCTAATAGGACATTGATGGCTTTGGCATTGATTTCATATTTCTTACTTTCTGCTGCATCAGTAGGAATACTTGTCGGATACTGATAACCTCCTTCCACGATTGCCCATACTTCTGCACCAAGACTTTGCAGATATGCTTTTGTTCGTATCTTCTAGAATAACAGATTATTTCCATTGAATAGAGGTGGACTTATAGACATTAACCCTTCATGACTTCCCATTTCGACGGATCTCCTTCAAGCGATCAAGCTTCTGCAAAAGGACCTCCTCTGATACCAATTGTTGGGAAAAATACTGAGAGGGAGGGGTGAATAAGTATTTAGGTCATACTCAAAAATTTTTACTTTTTCTTACTTCAAAACACATACGCGACTTTCAGGTAGCCAACTCGCGTATACACGCGGATATACTTAATAAAACATGCGTATGTCCAACAATATTATTATGCAGATAATTCTTCACTTATATCATTCTATCATTCATTCATTAGATGTTCAATAAACAGTAAGCATGAGCAGTAATAACATAATAAACCATCACACATAAGAAACACACATGAACACCAGGATTTTAGGTGGAAACCCAAGTCGGGAGAAAACCACCGTTGTCGTTGTCTCAGCCTTCAATATTTTATTATAGAGAAAACATCTTACGTTCTATAAAATCAACACAGACTCATACCAAAGACGTAGGACACTTCCCTTCGCATGCTGCCACAACCTTTCTCATCACCAGCCTCCCGGAAGGGAGCCACAAACCCCCGGCCTGCCACTAAATTTCTCCCTAGAAGGGGAGCTACAACCCCCGTCTCGTTTACCAACTACCACCTGGAATAGAGCTACAACCCCCTCAATCGAAGGTTTCCGACCTTCAAGACTCCGCGAACCACGTTTCATCAATTTTCATACTCCGGATCCAACAGCCTATACAACATATCTTGTGTTTTTCACTGTATTTTCAGACTGACCCACTCCACACATTTAAGCTCAACATTCATCAAACTGGAACTTATAACCTACCAATTCATTCATTGAATCATCAACTAATCCACCAATCCAACCAAAACTCACCTTCAATTAACACAATTAACATAATCAGCAGCATATTCATCATTCAAACAACCCAGTTCTGTATGAATACATCATTGACAGATAGCAGTAAAACAGCATAACAGATTAGATATTTCATACCACATACTTCAGTAAAACCCTAGATTCCATACGCGCTTTTACTTCACTTAACCTGCGTATGTACGCGCTTTCATATAGACCAACCCCCATATTCTTCAGTGCATTCTTCAAAAAGTCCTCTCTGCCCATACGCGCTTTTCGTTAAGCAGACTCGCGTATACACGCGCTTTTGTTGAAGCGAACCTGTGTATACATCTGTAAATTTTCAGGACTGTGCAGCTCTTCAGATCAGATAAACAACTCAGATTTCATCCCTTACTTCAGAAAGTATTTCGCCTCATCTCAGATCTAAACAATCCATAATCAGATCTAGAAAATACATATGCATTTCAGATCTAGAGATCCCTCTTCATCATTTTCTTCATAGGTGCATCATAGATTCAGATCTATCAATCAAGAACAGAGTTCATCCATGCAGATATTCCTTAGAGAGATTTATTCATTCATAACCCTTACTCATGCACCCTCTTGCACTATGGTTTTCTTCTCCTTAAATAGATTTGGCCTTTATCAATACCATGAGCCAAAACCACACAACTTCCGATGGTATTCCTGGACGGGATCAAATAGATAATCCAAATCTCAATACAATGGGTCAATACCATGGTAATGCCCCTAGGTATTGTTGTAGCTCCTAGAGACAGCCTAGAGTTGCCATAGACCAGTGCCTAGGACATCTTATATAGCAGAGAGACACGATTATGTAATGAGAAGGATCTCATCAAGACCGAGCTCTCAGACTATTTCTTTTCAAATGAGAGAACTAGAATTTCAGTGGTATCCAATATTTCAGAAGCTTAAAGCTGAAGGGACAATTCTGAATAAGCAAGATGTTAAGCCCCAACATAAATGCACAAGACAATTCCAAGACAGTTTGCTGTAGCAAGGGCTGGATTCCCGAATAGTTCACAGAGAAGGATGATATAAAGGTATCTACTGAGAATGTAGAAAGAAGGAGATATTAATTTCTATAAAGACAGTATTCAGAAACATACGTTAACATGTGATGGGCTTAAACATTAAGAATCCATACATGACAACCACATTCGTAAATAATACTTCGTAACATTCAACATAGCAGAAATGTGAATGAGGTGAAAATGGAACAACATATTACACCTGAGCCATATTTAAAGTGCCGAGAAGCTAATGAAATAAGTATCCACAGGGATAAATTCATAACAGAAAGCAGCCAGCAACTCACATTCCAGAATGTAATACCAGATATATGGATATAAGCAAAATGAGTAACAACACTACAGCACACCAGAGAGAATAACACACTATGAAGAAACAAGACCAGAATCCTTATCTGAAACAAAACTTCTTTTCATTGAGGCCCTACGGGCTCTTTGCATTCATATTGAGACGTTCACAAAATGTTAAACAAGAAGATATTACACAGTTGTTTCCTCCAAAATTTTGGAACCTTTCTTCCTCCTTTGATTTACCTTATATAGGCTTCCTTCCATCTCAGCGAGAAGATATTTTGGGAAAATATCTTCTTCGCATGAACAAAATTTGTTAAATTTCACTTTCATAACAACAAAATTTCATGATGGGGAATCAAGCCTCCCATCATGTGTAAACAGGCCCTCGGCCATTTTCAAAACAGAAATTTAAACAGCTGTTTGGTATAAAAAGTAAAATGCAAGAGTGGGGGAAAACAACCCACTCGAAACTTAAAAGAAATAAACTGAGTAAAAAGTAAAATAGGCCACTAAGGCCACATCATGAGTTGACAGAAAAATCACAGGCGAGGCTGAGTGGAAGCCGTTGCTAATTCGGGCGGAGGCACGTTTGCAGATGAACTGGTATGCTGACTCATAAACTGTGTCAGTCTCTGCTGACTCTCCAAAGTTGGCTCGGGCATCTCTGAGAGCCCCTCCACCTCGATAAAGGCTTCGCCGAGAGCGTGAAAACCTGCCTCGGTAGGTAGCTGGTGTCTGATCATGTAAAGGAGATTAAACTCCTTTTGAAGGACCGTAACAATTGTACTAGCTTTGAGTTGAGTTGCTTTTCCCATCTGGAGGTCAGTCCGATCTCTTTCCATTTGCAAGCGCGCTGTGTATTGGTCCAGAGGCAAAAGCACGGCAGGGGCGGTCGGTTCCCAGCAGGAAGGGAGTCCGGCTGTCGTAATTTCATCCCATACCTCGTCAAACCGTTCGACACTGTCGCCCACCTGTTGAAGGGCCCTTGAAGCTGCTGCTCGGGCCTTCTCTTTATTGATGATCTTATGACATTCGATGACCTCTGTAAATCGACTGTAGATACCATGTTTCTCCAAGTCGTTTGCCCTTAACGCGTAAAGAAATGAGATGTAATCCCCAGCATGTTGAGCTCTGTTAGGCAGATCAACCCCTGCCTCCTGCAACTTTCTACTGAGATAGGGAAAAGTAGACTTGAGCTCCCCTATCATTGTCAAAAACTCCCATTGCTCGGTTACCGCCGTGATTATGTCTGACCAGATTATGCTTCTGGCCTCGAGAAGGGTGAGGTTCCCCTTTGCTCGACTTCTCATGTCAGCAATGGTTTTCTGCTGCTCCGCCGTGACCTTTTTCTCTTGCTCAACTTCCTTCTGTAGCCCCTCGACTGTTCTGGCATTTTCGGCCAGGGAGCTCTCCAATTCTGCGATCTTTTGTCTGGCCGTGGATGCTTGTTTCTCCAGTACTTCAATCTTAGCTCTGGATGTGGACAGTTGTGCTGGCAATGAGCTGGCTCCACTTGACGCTTCAACCGTCTGGCAGCTGTGCGAATCCCACCTGGCTTGTAGCTCTGTTGCTTTGTCTTGTAACTCGCTGATCTTTTCGGCCATCTTTTCTTTCTCTTCCCTCTCCTTGGATAACCTGGCAAACAACTCTGCTTTCTCTTCCTCCGCCTGTACCAATTCAGCTGTTTGAACATGATGCGATGCATGTATGCGAGCCTGTCTTTTTGCGGATGCGACATCCTTCTGCAACCTATTTATGAGTGTTGCCTGTGTGCCTTTTCCTCCTTCATCTGAGTTGTTGATTTGGTCCTGGAGATCACGCACCTGGTGTGCGTTGGCACAGCAAGAAACTTGTTCAGCTACAAAGAATGCCCTCAGCTGGTCATGTTTCTGTTCTAGCTTCCTTAATGCGAGGGTGAGCTGCATTAGTTTATCCTTCATCATGTCACAAACCGTTTGGAACAAGTCGCACATGTCATTGGCCGGTACCTTCTGCATGTCAATGGCCAATTCGAGCACTTTATAGCTGGGAACATCAGAATTAGGGTCCAGGATGGCCTCTGCCATAGACAATACCAGGATTTCAGTGTCCGCATTGATAGAGGCGGAGAGCCTGGTATGGTATTTTTCCACATACCCCCCTAATTCAGCCTTGTACCTGTCTCGGATTTCTTTATTCGTCAGCTCCCTTTCGCTTGGCCTGGACGAAGTGTGCTCGATGATGGCCTGCGTAACCTCTGTGTAATCAGAGGAGGCGGCGCTGTCTCTCAACACTGTTATCCCTGCGTTGCCTTTATCGAATTCACCAAACTTCGTGAAGGGTTCCAATAATTGCCCTTCTCCTATGACTTCCGCTTCACTGGTGGCCGTCCTTTGCCTCTTGGGCGGTGGTGCTGCTCCGGAGGTACCTGCCTCTTCTTCACCGTCGCCCCTGTTCACTTCCTCCTCTTCCCCTATAGCAGATGAATCTGTCTCCATCTGTGAAAACAAGGGCCAAATTTCGAGGTTAGCCCTCCATTCCATAAATGGCCTCAGCTCATGTATGTAGGGTGTAGACCTGTTCCTTTTCCTTTTGTTGGAAGTGATTTCTCGCGGGTCATAAGCCCAGCTTTTCCCCAACGTCAGGTCCATATTTTGCAGCATTTTTTCAGCAATTGGGAGGGCATGTCTCGAGTTTACCACGAAGGGGCCGATTTGGGTAGGAAGCCTTAGGATGTAGCCTTTCTTAGCGGGGACAAAATGGAGCTGGTCGGCTTTGAGGGCTTGCCGGATGTATTCGAGGGCGTAAACTCGTCGTACGGGGAAAACTGGCAACCGGTATGGAGCAACTTCGGCTCCATAGACCCAAATTTCAGTACAGTCTTCAGAAAGAAACCAATCTCCGGTACACTGGTATTTCCCGGCTTGCAACCAGCGTTTCATTTATGGGAAAACCCTAGGGGAAGGCGAATCGTGGATGATGGTGTAGGCGATGGACATGAAAGTGTTCACAAAGTTCGCATAGCCCTCTCCCTTGGGTAATTGACGGACGGAGAAGTTCCAGTCGAAGACTGGTCTGGGTTGGGAATTCTCAGAATAGACCCTGTCTAACCCCAAATGGTCAAACTTATCTGCATGCTGGAACAATAATAGGTAGAACACCATTTAGCAGAAGCGAAACTGGCAGGCTTGTGAGATCTCTTGGAATTGGGTTAGGATGGTTGAGGAGAGGAAACCAGGAATGTCCAAGACAACCCCATTCTGTGACATGAGCCATAAGAAGCGAACGCATACCATAGAAATGTCTTCCGGGCTCCCTATCCCCAAAAGGCCAGCGATGAGAGAAAGAACAGGTCGGACCTCTTCGACGAACAAACTTAGTGAAAACGGCTCTAATGTAGGCAGGGAAGTTGCATGGTCGACGGTTATGGAAGCTATAAAGGCACGGCGGGCTTCCCTCGGCTGTTTATTAAACTGGGTTACCAAGGTTTCATCTTTGAAGCTGATATATGTGTCGCTGGCAGGGAAATGGAGGGCCTGTCTGATAACATCGGGAGAAAGGGAAAAGACCCTATTCCCTTGAGGGGAAACGAAAGTGCCCCGATGTACATCCAAGGCATCCTTGAGCCAGGTGATGAAATCAATACAAGAATGGACCTGGGGGGTGATTTGGTGGTAGAAGCCTGACACGATAACTCGGAAACTGTCTGCGTTCTTGCAATGGCGGCCGAAAAGCAGAGGTTTGACACTGCGTATGTCAAAAGGGTATTTTGGGTCGCAGATACCAGACTGCAAGTCATAGAGGGGTTCAAAGCCAGGGGGGTTCCTAAACTCATGGACCTGGGGAGTTTCTGGCTCATTCTTCTTGGGCGTTCCCCTCCCCATGGCTGACATTTTAAGAATTCGAAAAAGAGAAAGTAAACAGAGGGAAAATAGAGAATGGAATACCTAAACAGAGGGTGACACTGCTCGGGAAAGCGACGCGGGGAACCCTGATAGTGATTGGGGTAGACCAAGCACTCTTCCCTACTTGGTATTTGCCGTAGATAGTAACCTGTGTCTTTTTATTGGAGAGGAATACATGAGTTGTTACTACTAGAGCATGTTGTTCGAGCTAAAAAGGTGGGTGAGTAGGATGACAGAAGGCAAGTGTCGTAAGGACACTGACAATGAGACACGTGGCGCATAGGGATTGGGGGCGTCAAGGTGTAGGTGTGCGCCTCGTGTCGAGTTTAAGGCTGGTACGGGTCTCAGTACCAGTTGACCTAATAAACTTTACCTTACCTTTTATCCACATATGTTGTCCAATTCTTGCTGCGCGTGATTTCCTACGCCGAACTAACACATGGCTTTCCCCGCCATGCGGGTCCACCTTTGCTCCGCCACGTAATCACATCACGCGGCTTGTTCTTACTATTCCCTTCCAACGTTGAGTCTCACCATGCCACGTGTCACCATTCCGTGGGGGTATGGGTCTCGTCCTTTCCCCGCTGCTCGACCCCCTCGGAATTTCCCCACGTGCTTTCTCACGTGGCAGCGGCTCCTTTTAATACATCGGTCATGTGTTTAGCGTTGCGTCCCCTTTACTTTAATACCTCCTGTTTACTTATGGTTTTACACTCCACCCTTTGCGTTATTCACCCATTGGCTTTAATACATGCGAATTTCACTACCTTGTCTCTTTTCGACCCACTTTTTGGAACATTTTTCCCTTTGATATAAAACATTAATGCGTGGCTTGTCCATCCTTTAATACACCCGTGACTAATGCTAAAGATTGAACAACATTGGCTCCACCTGGGGATGGCACGTTTGTCCCCGAACGTGTCGAGAACTACACAGACCACCTGTGTATCTTCTTTGAACACCACTTTTCCAGTTCTTGAGGCTTCTCCCTGGACACATCATCATGACTCATGCATAACTTGGTAAGAAAAACGAAAAACAACAGCTAATGTACAATATAATACAATCATGGTTTTTCAGCCTGCTTCAGAATTGAAAATACGGTTTGAGGAACTGCCCATTTACAGGGGCGTCCAACAGATCTCCCTGCAAATTCTCCAGCTTAAAGGTATTATTTCCTCCCTGCTCTGTAATCTTGAAGGGGCCGAACCAAAAGGGGTCAAATTTACCATGCTTACCTTTATCGACCCTTCGTACATCCCACCTGAGAACTAAGTCTCCCACCTATAGCTTTCTATCCTTAGTATGCTGATCAAACAACTCTTTCATCTTCTCCTGGTAATCCACAAGTTTCTGGTTCACCTGACTACGCGTTTCTTCGAGTTCTACCAGCTGATTGATTCTTCTGGTCATACCATCCGGTTCTTCCTGAGTCTCCTGCATGAAACGAGCAACAGGTAAAGCTAACTGTATAGGGAATACAACTGCCCGCCCGTATACTAGCTCATAGGGAGATTTTCCAGTTGCCCTTTTACTGGTTATCCTGTTTGCCCACAGAGCGAACTTCAGTTGGGAATCTTAGTTCCTTTGGTTTTCGTTTATTGTCTTCTTTAGGGCTCTGACCAATGTTTTGTTTGATGATTCTGCCAAACCATTTCCCTGTGGGTAGTAGGCTATAGAGTGGCCCAGAGTGATGTTATATTGCTGACAAAAATTCACAAATTTAGTAGATTTGAAAGCTTGGGCATTGTCAGTTACTATTCTAGCAAGACATCCGAACCTGGATATAATGTTCTCCTCCATGAACTTAATTATCACCGTATCTGTAGCATTTCGTGCAGGTATGGCTTCCACCCACTTCGTGAAATAATCTGTGGCAGTCAGGATCCATTTATGCTGCCCACTTGCGGGTGGGTGAATCTTGCCTATGAAGTCAATCCCCCATTGTTTGAAAGGTTCATCAACATGCACAGTAATTAAGGGCAGGGCTGCTAACTTCTGCTTTTCAGCAAACTTCTGGCACTTGTCACATGCTCTGACCCAAGTGAAGACATCTCCAAACAATTTAGGCCAGTAAAAACCAGCCTTCAGAATTTTCTGAGCTGTGCTCCTCCAGCTATAATGACCTCCACAAATTCCCTCATGGAATTCAGTTATTATGTTCTTCACTTCAACTTCTATGAGGCATAACAGCAGTATGCCTGAAAGATCTCTCCAATACAGCGGACCATTGGCAACTACATACTTCTGCGATTTCAGCCTCAAGGCTCTGTATTTGGATTTATCACAGCTGGGTGGGCAGCTGAGTGTCAGGAGGTACTCAACTATTTCTTTGTACCAGGGACTAGTAAGATACTTCATCTGTATTTTCTGAGTGGCCATTTCCATCTCTTGTCTCCCTGTCAGCTCCTCAGAATCTTCATTTGCAACCATGGATAAGTGGATGCCCAAAGCTTGATGATTTGATTCTGACAAAATCTTTGCTAGCCCCTGTCCTTTAATTAACTTGGTGGGTCTGATGTCCAGATCGTATTCTTGTATCTTTGCAATCCACCTGCCCCTTTTGCCTTCACTGTCGCCCTGAACGAGGATATCCTTAACTGCTGCGGTGGGTACGAAAGCAGTAACGTGGGACTGTAGAATATACATGCGAAATGCCTTGAGGGACTTTACCAGGGCGTAAGCTTGCTTCTCCAGTATGTTGTATTTCAACTCTGCGTCATGAAGCACTTGACTAAAGAAAGCGATGGGTTGCTCATACCCATTTTCGTTCTTCTGTAAGATAACTCCAGCTACCGTGTGAGGTGATGCAAAAGAGAAAATCATAAAGGGTTCAGTGAAATCTGGCTTTGCCAGCACGGGAGCCTCAGCAAATGCATTCTTTATCCTGGCAAAGGCCTGCCTTGATTCTGGTGCCCATTTCACCTCATTATCCTTCTTTAACATATCTGTTATGTGTCTAACTATTTCAGCATAGTTAGGAATAAATCTTCTGAGAAAATTGATACGCCCTAAGAATACCTGGACCTCTTTCTTATTCCTGGGGAGGGAGATACCATTTATAGCTTCCACCCTTTTAGGATCGATTTTGACCCCATCTTTAGTTACTAGGTGTCCTAGGAGCTTACCCTCTTCTAATGCAAAGAAAGATTTTTGAGGATTTAGGGAAAGTCCATACCTTCTGCATTTCTCAAAAGTCCTATGCAAATGCTGAATGTGCTCGGCATCATCTTTCGAAAAGACTGTTATATTATCCAGGTACACCACCAGAAACTTGTCCTGTTCTCCAACAAAGGTTATGTCCATAGCCCTCTGAAACGTGGCTCCTGCATTAATTAGCCCAAAAGGCATCCTAGCGTACATAAATGTTCCCCAAGGCATGGTGAAAGCAGTCTTTTTCTGGTCCTCCGGGAGTACAGCCACCTGATTATAGCCCGAGAAACCATCCATCATAGACATCCTAGAGGCCCCCACCACTTTCTGCAGAATGTGGTCCATCTTCGGTAAAGGGTAATTATCCTTTAGAGATGCCCTGTTCAGGTTTCTGAAATCCACACATAACCTGATTTCGCCATTCTTCTTTCGCACTGGGACTAAATTGGCCACCCACTCAGAATATCTTAGTGGCACTATAATTTTAGCCTTCAACAGTTTCTTTATTTCTTGCTCAAACGAGGGTAGCAACAGGGGATTAATCTGTCTGAGTTTTTGCTTATGGGGTTTTGCATCTCCCTTTAGTGGAATCTTATGCTGCATAACATTGACATCAAAGGTTTTCAGGTCTTGATACGACCAGGCAAACACATCTCTGTAGGCCTGGAATAACTTTTGGTACAGTTGTTTGTATTCATCCGGGACCTTCTTGGACAGCTTCACAATTTTTGGATCCTCTTTAGTGCCCAGATTGAGGTCTTCGACCTGGTTCTCCGCCACCACTTTATTTGGTTGTAAAGGAACATCATTTTTGTTGAACAACCTCTCCAAAGGCACCAGCCCTTGGGGAATGACATTCCCTTTCAAATGCAGAAATTTGTGACCGGCTATCCTCTCTTCCAGCTTATCTTCTGGAATGTCCCCAATCTCTTCCTCACAACTGTCAATCTCTAGGTTGGAAAACTCCCCAACAGTTTCTAGGAACCTCTTCACCTACTCCTCATCTTCAAACACCTCCCAGTGCTTGACATTATCAGGGATTGAAGGTCGGTACCTTACTTCGATTTCATATCTTAGAAGAGGGTTCTGAGGTGGGCGGAAGGTACTAGCAGCCACGACCAAGGAGTCTGCCATTCTGTTCTATTCTCGAGGCATGAATTGAATGTTAAATGCCAAGAAAGAGTTCTCTACAAGATCCCAAACTTCATTTCTATAGGCCTTTAGCCTAGGATGTTTGGCTTGACACTGATTTTTCACTTGTCTAACCACCAACTCAAAGTCTCCCAACACCTTTAGATTTTGTATTTTCATACTCCTTGTTGTCTGCAGCCCCAATATGAGTGCTTCATATTCAGCCACATTGTTTGTGGCCTCATATTCCAATTTGAAAGACAAGGGGACCCATTAACCCATAGGTGAAATTAGCAACACTCCAGCCCCATTTCCTTCCCTGGAATTTGCCCCATCAAAGTGGAGTGTCCATATTTCAGATCCACAGTCCTGCACTGATGATTCAGCCTTTATCTGACAGAATGAGGGCTCATGGGCATATTCCTGATCTTCTTCTAACATCAGACAGGAGAAATCCCCATCTCGGCTGTAGATTGGAGAATTGACCGAATCACCTGCCTTGGTGACTGTCTTAACAAATTTGGTCTCTCGATACAATCTCCTCTCTTGGCCACCAAAGACAGGGATAGTGGCATAGGACAGGTCCAGCTTAATTGATCCTCCGATTCTGGTTCCCCAAGACCTTGACAGT
Organism: Pinus albicaulis; assembly: GCA_034641835.2. Taxonomy (NCBI): domain Eukaryota; kingdom Viridiplantae; phylum Streptophyta; class Pinopsida; order Pinales; family Pinaceae; genus Pinus; species Pinus albicaulis. Next base: position 300,664,668 of record CM076583.1, on the reverse strand, counting down.
AGCATACCGAAGCGGGCTGGGATGTCGGCCACTACAATATCCATTACCACACTTTTGGCAGGGATCTGAGCCAGATTAATTGTTAGATCTTTAATCATTCCCAAGCATTTCACTCTTTTGGAATCAAAAGAATAGAGGTCTTTATATGGGCAAGTGATTTGGAGTCCCAATTGCTCCATGACATATAGGGGCATGAGGTTGTGAGATGCTCCTGAGTCTAACATACAATTATGCAACAATAGATCATGGATCACTAAAGATACATAAAAGGGAGGGGTGGAGGGATCTAACTCTTCAACGTGTGGACCGAACACTACCATAGGTCTTTCTTCTTGCAGGTTAAGACTGTCTGGAATGTGTGGTACATCAAGAGGGGAGATGAAGGAAGAGACCTGTGACTGATAGGCAGGCTGTTTCAATAACTCAGACAGAGGGACTGGTATTTTTACTTTTTCAAGCTCTTTTTGTAAATAGAAGACAGATGAAGGCTTATCTATTGACACTTCTTTTTCTTTTGACTCTTTACTTTGTAGAGGAGGCTTAACTTATTTTACTGGGGTTTTATTATCAGGGGATACAGCTACTTGTGAAGACGAAGGCATTTGAATATCAGATTGCAGAGATTGGTTAAGGGGCCTCTTACCTTTTTCTGGGGGTTCTTGAGTATTGGCCTCTTTCTGTGCAGATGCTAACGTTTGGGGTGTGTCCTCCTCTTCATCTTGAGTGCGGGTTCTTTTTCTGGATGACCTGAGGTCATATTTTCTGTTAAACTGGGCTTGCATGAAGTCAACGAACTGTTTACAGTAATCATCGATCTCGGGTTCTTCAGTATCCTCGTTGTTCCTCATTTATGAGTGAGCTTGTAGCTCCCCTTCCTCACTTTCTTGTACAGGGCATTCTATGTCATCACTGTCTGAGAAGACGGGGCATGCCTCCTCTTGTTCATAGGCAGAATCTTCAGGAGAAGCCTCCACTTGTCCCTCCAAGTATAAAGGATGTGGTACTTGATCTTGTTGCTCCTTCTGTCCCCTCTGCAGTATCTGCAAGGGTGGTTTCCTGTACTGAGGATTGAATCCCTTGTTTGGAGCATTCTGGAAGTTCTTTGGGGGTGAATTCTTGGCCTCCATCTCCAGCTTGACCAAATTATTTGAGAGATTCTTGATCATTCTATTCATCTCTTCAATCTTGTCATTTGCCGAATCTCTATCTTGGCTTGAAGTGGATACTTCTTCTTTGCCCCTTCTTCTAGTATCATGTTCTTGCTTCCCTTTGGACTTTCCAGTTGAGACAAAATTTGCTTCTATCTCCAACGCATTTGTCTGTGTGTCATCCAGAGTGGCTAGCTTTCTCTCTCTCAGTGAGAAACCAAACTCAGAATCAAATGCTGCCACAAAAACGACCTTGGCAGCGGTCTGATGAGGCTTCATCTCAGTTGGGAGGCTCAGGTACATTTTGTTAAATCTTCTGATAAACTCTGATACCCCTTCATTGTGCTTCTTTTTCAGAGTGTTAAACTCGGTAAGGACATCCCCATGATCCTTCCTTTCCCCCCACTTTTTGATGAAAGCATCCTCCATAGCCTCCCAACTGTTGATGGAATTAGCTCCAAGGGTTTTAAACCATTTTCTGGCTTCCCCATCTAGGGATTGCATGAACAACCTTAGAACTACGTCCAAATGTTCAACATTAAAATTCTCTGCGAAAGAGCAGAAAATTTCGACATGCTTCTGTGCTTCAATGTCATTCTCACCACTAAATCTGGGCAGAATCTTTAAATAATCCTGTGGCATGTCATTTAGTACTACAGGTAGTTGTAAAGGAGCGTATCTGTTTTGCAAGAAGCCAGGGACATTCGCCATTGGGGGAGGCGGAGGTAGAATGAGAGTCTGAGCTGTGAGTGGTGGAGGAGAGGGTGGAAGTGAAGTATGAATAATGATGGGGATGTAGTGAACAACGGCTTGAGGAGTTGACGAGAATGTTGGGCTGTGAGCAGCAGACACTTCAGTAACTTCCTTAATTTCCTCAACTTCAGGGGTAAGGTGGAAAGAGTAATGCGGAGTATAGCTAGACTCGGCTTCATCTTTGATATGGGCACCTCCCCGAGGTGGGCTCTCTGAATAGTAACCAGTATCTCTTATAATAGGGTTAAAGCCTTGTATTTGGGCGACTTGAGAGGAAGAGGACGGAAGATATGGAAAGTTTTCTAGGGAGAATTCAGGAATCTCGGTATGAACTGACTGCCTTTCCCTCCAGCCTCTTCTATGTAGAATTCTCTCTGGGTCAGACACAGAGGGTGTCCTTGACTGAGATGTATCTGACCTTAGGTGTGGCTTACGGGGAGCAAGGACTGCAAACAGGTTTAACTGTAATATGAATGTGGAGTCGCCAAGGTGAGGGGTGCACAACTCTCAACTCTTCGTGCTCACCTAACTGAAGAGTGGATGGGTTTTGTCGAGGCCCGGGGATTTAAATTTCTTCAACTTCGTTCCCCGGCAACAACGCCAAAAAGATGTTGTAGCTCCTAGAGACAGCCTAGAGTTGCCATAGACCAGTGCCTAGGACATCTTATATAGCAGAGAGACACGATTATGTAATGAGAAGGATCTCAGCAAGACCGAGCTCTCAGACTATTTCTTTTCAAATGAGAGAACTAGAATTTCAGTGGTATCCAATATTTCAGAAGCTTAAAGCTGAAGGGAAAATTCTGAATAAGCAAGATGTTAAGCCCCAACATAAATGCACAAGACAATTCCAAGACAGTTTGCTGTAGCAAGGGCTGGATTCCCGAATAGTTCACAGAGAAGGATGATATAAAGGTATCTACTGAGAATGTAGAAAGAAGGAGATATTAATTTCTATAAAGACAGTATTCAGAAACATACGTTAACATGTGATGGGCTTAAACATTAAGAATCCATACATGACAACCACATTCGTAAATAATACTTCGTAACATTCAACATAGCAGAAATGTGAATGAGGTGAAAATGGAACAACATATTACACCTGAGCCATATTTAAAGTGCCGAGAAGCTAATGAAATAAGTATCCACAGGGATAAATTCATAACAGAAAGCAGCCAGCAACTCGCATTCCAGAATGTAATACCAGATATATGGATATAAGCAAAATGAGTAACAACACTACAGCACACCAGAGAGAATAACACACTATGAAGAAACAAGACCAGAATCCTTATCTGAAACAAAACTTCTTTTCATTGAGGCCCTACGGGCTCTTTGCATTCATATTGAGACGTTCACAAAATGTTAAACAAGAAGATACTACACAGTTGTTTCCTCCAAAATTTTGGAACCTTTCTTCCTCCTTTGATTTACCTTATATAGGCTTCCTTCCATCTCAACGAGAAGATATTTTGGGAAAATATCTTCTTCGCATGAACAAAATTTGTTAAATGTCACTTTCATAACAACAAAATTTCATGATGGGGAATCAAGCCTCCCATCATGTGTAAACAGGCCCTCGGCCATTTTCAAAACAGAAATTTAAACAGTTGCTTGGTATAAAAAGTAAAATGCAAGAGTGGGGGAAAACAACCCACTCGAAACTTAAAAGAAATAAACTGAGTAAAAATTAAAACAGGCCGCTAAGGCCACATCATGAGTTGACAGAAAAATCACAGGCGAGGCTGAGTGGAAGCCGTTGCTGATTCGGGCGGAGGCACGTTTGCGGATGAACTGGTATGCTGACTCATAAACTGTGTCAGTCTCTGCTGACTCTCAAAAGTTGGCTCGGGCATCGCTGAGAGCCCCTCCACCTCGATAAAGGCTTCGCCGAGGGCGTTAAAACCTGCCTCGGTAGGTAGCTGGTGTCTGATCATGTAAAGGAGATTAAACTCCTTTTGAAGGACCGTAAAAATTGTACTAGCTTTGAGTTGAGTCGCTTTTCCCATCTGGAGGTCAGTCCGATCTCTTTCCGTTTGCAAGCGCGCTGTGTATTGGTCCAGAGGCAAAAGCACGGCAGGGGCGGTCGGTTCCCAGCAGGAAGGGAGTCCGGTTGTCGTGATTTCATCCCATACCTCGTCAAACCATTCGACACTGTCGCCCACCTGTTGAAGGGCCCTTGAAGTTGTTGCTCGGGCCTTCTCTTTATTGATGATCTTATGACATTCGATGACCTCTGTAAATCGGCTGGAGATACCGTGTTTCTCCAAGTCGTTTGCCCTTAACGCGTAAAGAAATGAGATGTAATCCCCAGCATGTTGAGCTCTGTTAGGCAGATCAACCCCTGCCTCCTACAACTTTCTACTGAGATAGGGAAAAGTAGACTTGAACTCCCCTATCATTGTCAAAAACTCCCATTGCTCGGTTACCGCCGTGATTATGTTTGGCCTCGAGAAGGTTGAGATTCCCCTTTGCTCGACTTCTCATGTCAGCAATGGTTTTCTGCTGCTCCGCCGTGACCTTTTTCTCTTGCTCAACTTCCTTCTGTAGCCCCTCGACTGTTCTGGCATTTTCGGCCAGGGAGCTCTCCAATTCTGTGATCTTTTGTCTGGCCGTGGATGCTTGTTTCTCCAGTACTTCAATCTCAGCTCTGGCTGTGGACAATTGTGCTGGAAATGAGCTGGCTCCACTTGACGCTTCAGCCGTCTGGCAGCTGTGCGAATCCCACCTGGCTTGTAGCTCTGTTGCTTTGTCTTGTAACTCGCTGATCTTTTCGGCCATCTTTTCTTTCTCTTCCCTCTCCTTGGATAACCTGGCAAACAGCTCTGCTTTCTCTTCCTCCGCCTGTACCAATTCAGCTGTTTGAACATGATGCGAGGCAGGTATGCGAGCCTGTCTTTTTGCAGATGCGACATCCTTCTGCAACCTATTTATGAGTGTTGCCTGTGCGCCTTTTCCTCCTTCATCTGAGTTCTTGATTTGGTCCTGGAGATCACGCACCTGGTGTGCGTTGGCACGGCAAGAAACTTGTTCAGCTACAAAGGATGCCCTCAGCTGGTCATGTTTCTGTTCTAGCTTTCTTAATGCGAGGGTGAGCTGCATTAGTTTATCCTTCATCATGTCACAAACCGTTTGGAATAAGTCGCACATGTCATTGGCCGATACCTTCTGCATGTCAATGGCCAATTCGAGCACTTTATAGCTGGGAACATCAGAATTAGGGTCCAAGATGGCCTCTGCCATAGACAATACCAGGCTTTCAGTGTCCGCATTGATAGAGGCGGAGAGCCTGGTATGGTATTTTTCCACATACCCCCCTAATTCAGCCTTGTACCTGTCTCGGATTGCTTTAATCGTCTGCTCCCTTTCGCTTGGCCTGGACGAAGTGTGCTCGATGATGGCCTGCGTAACCTCTGTGTAATCGGAGGAGGCGGCGCTGTCTCTCAACACTGTTATCCTTGCGTTGCCTTTATCGAATTCACCAAACTTCGTGAAGGGTTCCAATAATTGCCCTTCTCCTATGACTTCCGCTTCACTGGTGGTCGTCCTTTGCCTCTTGGGCGGTGGTGCTGCTCCGGAGGTACCTGCCTCTCCTTCACCGTCGCCCCTGTTCACTTCCTCCTCTTCCCCTGTAGCAGATGAATCTGTCTCCATCTGCGAAAACAAGGGCCAAATTTCGAGGTTAGCCCTCCATTCCATAAATGGCCTCGGCTCATGTATGTAGGGTGTAGACCCGTTCCTTTTCCTTTCTTTGGAAATGATTTCTCGCGGGTCATAAGCCCGAAGCTTTTCCCCAACGTCGGGTCCATATTTTGCGGCATTTTTTCAGCAATTTGGAGGGGGCATGTCTTGAGTTTACGACGGGGCCGATTTGGGTAGGAAGCCTTAGGATGTAGCCTTTCTTGAGGGACAAAATGGAGGTGGTCGGCTTTGAGGGAGCTTCCGGATGTATTCGAGAGGCGTAAACCTAGTCGGACGGGGAAAGCGGCAGCCGGTATGGAGCAACCGGCTCCATAGACCGAATTAGTGCAATCTTGAAAAGAAACCAATCCCTAAAATTTTCTGTAGTATTTCCGACTTGACGCGTTTCATTTGCAGGAAAACCCTAGGGGAAGGGCGTCATTGGATGAGACCGGTATGGCGATGGACATGAAAGTGTTCTAAAGTTCGCATAGCCCTCTCCCTTAGGTAGTTGACGAACGGAGAAATTCCAGTTGAAGACTGGTCTGGGTTGGGAATTCTGAGAATAGACCCTGTCTAACCCCAAATGGTCGAACTTTTCTGCATGCTGGAACAAGAAGAGGTAGAACAACATTGACGGATAAATCGTTCTTGCGGACAAGACCGATCTCCCTAGTGTCAGAAGACAATCTAGCAACAAACGAACAACTAAGTTTGTCTTTCTCTAGATATATTCATTTTACAATTAAATGCTATGAAGGTGTCGATCCTACCTTAGATCCAAATGCTTATTTGTGGTCGCAATGCTTCCGTTGCATCAATAATCCTTCGTCGCAACAAGGGCCCTTTTGTCACAAGAAAGTATCATCTTTCGTTGATCTGCAATCACAAACAAGAAAATATCAATAGCACCTGTATAACAAATAATCATAAAACATACCTATCATAGTGATCGAGGAATCTATGAAATAAACGATCAAACGACAACTTATTGAAATAAACAATCGAACGACAATTTATTGAGAAAAACAGAACTTGATTGTATTAATCTTAAAATATACAGAAGAACCTTACAACCTTTGCCTTGATGTTCGAAAGGCCTTCCCGGGGTCCGAAGCAGGAATCTCCTCTACTTTGATAAGTCTTGCACTCTTCCTCCAGAAGCATAAAGAGGTATGTGATCTTTCCTCTCAAAAGCTCAGCAGAAAGAATTCTAAATCTTAACAGCACTTCAACTCAATCACACATAAAGCTTGATCTCTTCAATCTTCCATTAACCAATCTTCTTGTTACTTAACCCTTTGAGGCTACCCAATGCCTCCTTTTATAGAGCAAATGAGGAGGTTAGGATTCCACCTTAAAAGGGATAAAACCCTCCTTCAAAGGGATAGGCTCCTCACATCAAGGGATTAGTTCCTTAAGGTGTGGGATACATGCACCTTACTAAAGCGTACTCATCCCCAAAAAATATCATCCAGAACCTTCCAGAATTGACCAAAATTCAACTTTTTTGGTTTAATTTCGCGCTTTTTTGACTTTACAGGGGTACCGCAGGCATTACACTGGAAAAGTGCGTTCTAGAACGTAGTTTATCTTCACTTTACCTGCGTACCCTAGCTAAAAACGCATGTAGGCTTCATATTAACTGCGTACCCAAGGTTTTTTTAGCTTTTAGGGTTTTTCCTCCATTTTCAGGGCTTGGAATGAGGAATAAAGGTTATAAGACTTGCAGAGGAGGTAAGTATGAGTGTAAATGAGCTCATACAGTCAGCAGAATGTCAAGGTGACATTTTTTAGTGTAACAGATTGCCCCCTAAAGTGCGAAGTCTGAAATAGATGAAGATGAAGTCTGTCATATATGAAGAGTGAAGTACTTTATCATTTCAAGGATCATCCTGTGGACACCCCAGTCAGAACCTGTAAAAACATTCAATGAAAAATATATATATATGTAATCATATCATCGCTGAGGTAGGCATTCCCATACTCAGATCAAAACTAACTAAAATTAACTCTAAATTGTTCTGATACAGGAATGATTTTGAATACATCACAATATAGACATATGTCGACACAGCATGGACGCAGCCATCTGTTTATAAATAGTCTATTGTATGAATGTTAACAAAATTCCTCGCAGCCTGGATGGTAGAAACTAGATCCAGGGTCTTGATTTTCGCATCTCAAACTAGTACGATTCTATCCATGTGATTAAATGTGTTGAAGTCGAACATGGTAGAAACCACTTGATTACCAGTCAATGATGTAAACTGTTAACAAGTGTGAGAGAAACCACCAGTAATGTCAATGGCTCTCAAAGTACTCAGTACAATCCATGAAATGTGAATGAATGAGTTGAAGTCGAACATGTCACGGAATCATTCGATCGAAGGTCAATGATGTAACCTGTCGTCGAAGGCGAGAAACCTGCCATTGAGGCATGCAGATTTCAAGGTACTGACGATTTCTAGATCAACTTCCTAGATAATGAATTGTCGTCGATAGAAAGTGATCCGTTGTAGGCAAGCCCACAACATGAAATCATAGATCAAGTTTTGAAAATATATTGGCAAGGACTGACTCAGGGATGGTCAAAAATGGATGACAGATATTTTGCAGATGAATGGTTTATTTGAACTATCCTCTTGAACACATAACGACACTGCAGATGGCTTGGTGACAATTGACCCAAAGCTAATACCCAGAAACCGGCTGAAGACTTTCAATGTGGTTTGATTAACTGTTAGGCAAAGGATTTCCCAACCCAGGTGGACAAAAAGTGTCGTGTTCAAGAGTGGTTAACTGGTTTTCTGAAAAATCAAAATGTAACAAACAGGTTCATTTTTCTCTCTTTTCCCCCACCATTTCTGGCAAGTACCTCTTTATTTTTGACAAGCTTGAGGAGGATAACATTTGCTTGTTTATAAGCTCATCCTTCGGATGAGTCCAACTTAGTTTAAGATTCGAACCCTAAGAAGGAGTGGTTCATTCCTGTTGAAAATTAAACAAGTCCTTTACTGTTAAGTTTTAACGAGTCCAGTATAGGAGAAACTCGGTGTTTTCCAGTTTTAGGGAGCCAGAAGAAAAACTTAAGAAAATTCCGTGGGTGTACTTTTTCGTAAATTTAGTCTCTCGAGCCCGAAAAAGGATAAAATAATGCGGGAGAGAACTCTATTGACCGTAATTAGTCAACGTATACCTTTTTCGTAAATAGTCCATTTCAGTCCGTAAAAGGGGTAAACTTATACTGAAGGGACGATCGTTCATTTACTTTAACGAGTTCGAATAATCAAGTGCTCGGCAATCTTTTCATGTTTAGAGAGTCTGAAAAGGGCTTAAAAGAGAACTCCAGGGTTTCGCTTTTTCGGTAAGTTTTAACGAGTTCGAAAAAGGGATAAAAATGTACTCAGTTTTCACTTTTTCGTAAGTTTTAACGAGTTCGAAAAAGGGATAAAAATGTACTCAGTTTTCACTTTTTCGTAAGTTTTAACGAGTTCGAAAAAGGGATAAAAATGTACTCCTATGGCCGACTTTCAATTTAATTTACGAGCAGAAAAAGACGGAAAGAACTCGGCGTTTTCATGTTTTTTACGAGAATGTAAGATAGCAAAATAATCTCGAGATTTTCATGAGTTTAATGAGTCTTGAAAATAAATGAAATTGACTCAAGATAGGTTTCATTTTTTCAAAAGCTTGAAACAGAGAAAAACTATGCTTTAGAGTGGTTTCATTTTTACACAAGCTTGAAACAAAGAGAAAACTGTGCTTGATGCCCCCTAAGCGTAACTGCTAGAGCGCATGCCCCCCAGCTTCAATTCATTCAACTAAGTACACTAGTAATAAATAGCTGGATGGAATGAAGGTTCATTTACGAGATCATATGATAGACCCGACCTAAAAACTAACCTAACTATGACTTAACATCTACGAGATCTATTCAAAGACTCGACTCAATTAAAGGAGGATTTGTTTCATTTTTTAACGAGCTTGACACAGGAAAAGAACTATGCTCATGGCAACGTGTTTCATTTTTTAACGAGGTTGACACAGTAAAAGGAACTATCCTCAGAAACTAGTTATTTCTAATCTACCTACATATCCTACTGATTCATTTTTGAATGAGGTTGACACAGGAAAAGAACTGTCCTCATACCTGATTCATTTGTTAACGAGGTTGACTCAGTAACAGGAACTATCCTCTAACCAACTGATTCATTTTTTAACGAGGTTGACACAGGAAAAGAACTGTCCTCATACCTGATTCATTTTTTAACGAGGTTGACTCAGTAACAGGAACCATCCTCAGACCAACTGATTCATTTTTTAACGAGGTTGACACAGGAAAAGAACTATCCTCATACCTATTTATTCTAATCTACTAATCTACCCTCTACAATCTACCTACTGTTTCATTTTTTAATGAGGTTGACACAGGAAAAGAACTGTCCTCATGGAAGCTTGTTTCATTTTTTAAACGAGCTTGACACAAGAAAAGGAATTATGCTCTTAACTAACTGATTCATTTTTTAACGAGGTTGACACAGGAAAAGAACTGTCCTCACACTCACTGATTCATTTTTTAACGAGGTTGACACAGTACAAGGAACTCTCCTCACTCTCACTGATTCATTTTTTAACGAGGTTGACACAGTATAAGGAACTCTCCTCGCTCTCACTGATTCATTTTTTAACGAGGTTGACACAGTACAAGGAACTTTCCTCAGTCTCACTGTTTCATTTTTTAAAAGAGGTTGACACAGTAACAGGAACTTTCCTCACACTACATGTTTCATTTTTTAACGAGGTTGACACAGTAACAGGAACTTTCCTCACAAACTACTTATTTCTACAGCTTGTTGGAGGTTTCCTCAACACAACTAACATTTACAGCCATGGTTGGTTGGTTGACTTCTTTCTTATCTTGCTTCTTCTTCTTCTTCTTCTTCATCCCTTTCTTCTTCTTCTTAGCCACCTGGTTACTAGTGTCAAAGCTTTTACCAAGCGAAGAGGAAGAAATGGAGGAAGAAATATTAGGCGAAGAAGGTAAAGGGTCAACAGAAGGTTGGTGATGTTGAGATGGTGAACTCTGTTGAGTTGAAGCATCCGGTTGAGGTGGAACAATTGGAGTGTTCGGGGCCAACGAAGTTGAAAATAACCATATCGGTAAACCTATTGTAAATCCAGGTAATGACAATGTAGCCATATAAGGAGGACCAACATTTCCAAAGGAAGGAAAAGTACTAGGATTCTCGTTAACAGGAGTTCCTTGGTTGGTAAATTCCGGAACAGTTGCCATTATATTCAACTTCAGTGAATTTTATTAACAAATTAAAACTAAAATTAACAATTAACAATTCACACCCAACAATTAAAATTCACAATGCACACCTATGGTCTCTAAAAGTAAAAACAAACAAATTAACACACGCTATCAAATCTAGGAGTCAAACCACACACAAACAGTAACTTCCCGTACTAAAAACACTAGTTGGTGATGAAATCCAACATCGTAGAATTTAATACAGAAAGGGCGGTTGGAACAGCTACCCCGACAACCTGCTTAATGAAACAGACTGGCACAAGTTTCTTCACAAAACCATCTCGAGTGAAGAGAACCCCCCAGAGAGTCCAAGTGAGTCTAGTCGACGTCTGCTCCAGGTACAGTGGGATCTTCCCTCCACCGTCACCTTAGGAAAGAACCCTAAAGATTATGGTCACTAAGGTTACCAACTGAAACAAATATACCTGGGGGAACAATCTACGATCTGACACACACGCAAGGGCAGAGTAACAAAGCTCAATCCCCTTGAAGGCTCCTTGAAATAATCCAAGGTTAACCGACAAGTGACCCCTGGCTCCTAGACAATGGTCAATCCGAGGTTTACCGTTGTTAATACGTGTATATCTTCTATCGTTCCCAATGAGGAAGGATTGATTACCTCACTGGTTCAGATATGATCTCGTGCTTGACTCCTTTAGGAGGAGCTTCCCAGAGCATACATGCAACAATTGGATTTTTTCCTACCGCAAGATCGACTACTTGTTTGTTTTACTGTCTTGGAGAGTTAACTAAAACCTATTCCAAGACACTAGCCTAAGCTATGTTGGTGGAAAGAGCCCTAAAAATGTAAAAATTACTAGATGAATTTTAATTAAGCGCTGTGTTTTTTAGGTTGTTATTACTCAAAAGGGTAAATGGATATGAAACCAATGGTGTTATGACCCGAACCAAAACTGAATGCAATCGAATATGATAATGTGATCTTTTCAATTCGATGAATCTTAACTAAAGTAAGGAGAGAGTTTCCATCCACTTCCAACAATGCAAAGATTGATAAATAAGAGAAAATATAACAAATTCTCTAATGCACTAATTTCATCAAGAAAAACTAATGCAAATCAATCCCAAAACAATTTTTATATTTTTGTGTTTTTATAACAAACATAAAAACATCTAAATTCAAATCAAAGAAAACTGATCTAAATCTATGATTAATTTTTCAGAATGTAAATTATGCAATTGTAATCTATGCACAATTCACTTGAAAAGTATGCAAATGTAATCTATGCACATTTTTCATTCATATTCTGAACATGAGAATTCTAATTATGCAAATGTGATCTATGCAAGAGAATTCTCAAACACAAGATGATTCTAATGTAATCTAAGAACCAATCAAGTGGAAGTCAAGAAAATCGGGTGAGAGTTCCAAAGACCAAAAAACACTCAAAGGCGATTAACACTCATACACAATTTAGCAAAAACAAAAGGCATGATTAACACTCAGTCTTTTCACAATTTTTGCAAAAACAAAAGCAAAAAGATGCAAAATTGTGAAAAGACTGAGACAAACCTTCAATTAATGACCAAAGGAAATCAAATTAATAATTTCTCAAAAAAGAGACTCAAAACACCCAATTAACTTAATGGAGATTGATGAGATGAAGAATTGCTGAAAGAAATTCAGAAACAAGAGATTTTTGACAGAGAAATACAGATCTGGGTAGATGCTAAGAATCCTAAATTAAATCTAAACTAAACTGAAAGAAGAAATCTAAGTTTTTCAAGACTTTTAACAAGGTCCGCAGGTCCCAGAAGTAACAGGTGCGGTCCCGCACTGGTTACTTAAAGAAAGTGCGGAGATGCCCGCACTGTGTGTGAAGACAAAGTGCGGTCCCCTGAAAACTTCAAGAAAAACATAAAAGATTTCAAAATTTTCAAAAAACAGAGAAAACCTAAGCTACCCAAATAGATATCCATGAATCAAAAACCAGGAAAAAACTTTTCCTGAAATCAAAATAAAAGAGAACCAAAACAACAAGTTTCTTTCCCCAGCGGAGTCGCCAATTTGTTGGCCGGATAAATCGTTCTTGCGGACAAGACCGATCTCCCTAGTGTCAGAAGACAATCTAGCAACAAACGAACAACTAAGTTTGTCTTTCTCTAAGTATATTCATTTTACAATTAAATGCTATGAAGGTGTCGATCCTACCTTAGATCCAAATGCTTATTTGCGGTCGTAGTGCTTCCGTCGAATCAATAATCCTTCGTCACAACAAGAGCTCTTTTGTCGCAAGAAAGTATCATCTTTCGTTGATCTGCAATCACAAACAAGAAAATATCAATAGCACCTGTATAACAAATAATTATAAAACATACCTATCATAGTGATCAAGGAATCTATGAAATAAATGATCAAACGACAACTTATTGAAATAAACAATCGAACGACAATTTATTGAGAAAAACAGAACTTGATTGTATTAATCTTAAAAATATACAGAAGAACCTTACAACCTTTGCCTTGATGTTCGAAAGGCCTCCCTAGACTCGGCGCAGAATTCTCCTACTGAGCAAGTCTTGTTCTCTTCCGGTAGCATAATTTGGTATGTGATCTTTCCTCTCAAAAGCTCAGCAGAAAGAATTCTAAATCTTAACAGCACTTCAACTCAATCACACATAAAGCTTGATCTCTTCAATCTTCCATTAACCAATCTTCTTGTTACTTAACCTCCTCATTTTCTCTATAAAAGGAGGCATTGGGTAGCCTCAAAGGGTTAAGTAACAAGAAGATTGGTTAATGGAAGATTGAAGAGATCAAGCTTTATGTGTGATTGAGTTGAAGTGTCATGTAAGCAAGAATTCTTTCTCGCCGAGCTTTTGAGAGGAAAGATCACATACCTCTTTATGCTTCGGGAGGAAGGTGCAAGACTTATCAAAGTAGAGAGTGAGATTCTTGTTCGGACTCCCTGGAAGGCCTTTCGAACATCAAGGCAAAGGTTGTGTTAGTCTTTTCCGTATATTTTAAGATTAACAATCAAGTCTCCGTTTTTCTCAATAAATTGTCGTTCGATTGTTTATTTTAATAAGTTGTCAAAGCTGATCATTTAAAAACTTCCTCAAAAGCTCAACAAAGAATTCTTAAATCTCAACAGCACTTCAACTCAAATATTTTACCCATCAAAATATTCTTCAATCCTCCATTAATTTAACTTCTCAAAACTTAACCCAAAAGGCTTCCCAATGCCTCCTTTTATAGAGCAAATGAGGAGGTTAGGATTCCACCTTAAAAGGGATAAAACCCTCCTTCAAAGGGATAGGCTCCTCACATCAAGGGATTAGTTCCTTAAGGTGTGGGATACATGCATCTTATCAAAGCGTACTCATCCCCAAAAAATCTCATCCAGAACCTTCCAGAATTGACCAAAATTCAACTTTTTTGGTTTAATTTCGCGCTTTTTTGACTTTACAGGGGTACCGCAGGCATTACACTGGAAAAGTGCGTTCTAGAACGCAGTTTATCTTCACTTTACCTGCGTACCCTAGCTAAAAACGCATGTAGGCTTCATATTAACTGCGTACCCAAGGTTTTTTTAGCTTTTTAGGGTTTTTCCTCCATTTTCAGGGCTTGGAATGAGGAATAAAGGTTATAAGACTTGCAGAGGAGGTAAGTATGAGTGTAAATGAGCTCATACAGTCAGCAGAATGTCAAGGTGACATTTTTTAGTGTAACAAACACCATTGAGCAGAAGCGAAACTGGCGGGCTTGTGAGAGCTCTTGGAATTGGGTTAGGATGGTCGAGGAGAGGAAACCAGGAATGTCCAAGACAACCCCATTTTGTGACATGAGCCATAAGAAGCGAACGCATACCATAGAAATGTCTTCCGGGCTCCCTATCCCCAAAAGGCCAGCGATGAGAGAGAGAACGGGTCGAACCTCTTCGACGAACAGACTTAGTGAAAACGACTCTAATGTAGGCAGGGAAGTTGCATGGTCGACGGTTATGGAAGATATGAAGGCACGGTGGGCTTCCCTTGGCTGTTTAATGAACTGGGTTGCCAAGGTTTCATCTTTGAAGCTGATATATGTGTCGCTGGCAGGGAAACGGAGGGCCTGCCTGATAACATCGGGAGAAAGGGAAAAAACCTTATTCCCCTGAGGGGAAACGAAAGCGCCCCGATGTACATCCAAGGCATCTCTGAGCCAGGTGATGAAATCAATACAAGAATGGACCTGGGGGGTGATTTGGTGGTAGAAGCCCGACACGACGACTCGGAAACGGTCTGCGTTCTTGCAATGGCGGCCGAAAAGCAGAGGTTTGATACTGCGTATGTCAAAAGGGTATTTCGGGTCGCAGATACCAGACTGCAAGTCATAGAGGGGTTCAAAACCGTGGGGGTTCCTAGACTCACGGACCTGGGGAGTTTCTGGCTCGTTCTTCTTGGGCGTCCCCCTCCTCATGGCTGACATTTTAAGAATTCGAAAAAGAGAAAGGAAACAGAGGGAAAATAGAGAATGGAATACCTGAACAGAGGGTGACACTGCTCGGGAAAGCGACGTGGGGAACCCTGACAGTGATTGGGGTAGATCAGGCGCTCTTCCCTACTTGGTATTTGCCGTAGATAGTAACCTGTGTCTTTTTACTGGAGATAAATACGGGAGTTTTTACTACTAGAGCAGGCTGTTCGAGCTAAAAGGCGGGTGAGTGGGATGACAGAAGGCAAGTGTCGTAAGGACACTGACAATGAGACACGTGGCGCGTGGGGATTGGGGGTATCAAGGTGTAGGTGTGCGCCTCGTGTCGGGTTTAAGGCTGGTACGGGTCTCAGTACCAGCTGACCTAATAAACTTTACCTTACCTTTTATCCACATATGCTGTCCAATTCTTGCTGCGCGTGATTTGCTCCGCCACGTAATCACATCACGTGGCATGTTCTTACTATCCCCTTCCAACGTTGAGTCTCCACCATGCCATGTGTCACCATTCCGCGGGGGTATGGGTCTCGTCCTTTCCCCGCTGCTCGACCCCCTCGGAATTTCCCCACGTGCTTTCTCACGTGGCAGCGGCTCCTTTTAATACATCGGTCATGTGTTTAGCGCTGCGTCCCCTTTACTTTTATACCTCCTGTTTACTTATGGTTTTACACTCCACCCTTTGCGTTATTCACCCATTGGCTTTAATACATGCGAATTTCACTACCTTGTCTCTTTTCGACCCACTTTTTGGAACATTTTGCCCTTTGATATAAAACATTAATGCGTGGCTTGTCCATCCTTTAATACACCCGTGACTAATGCTAAAGATTGAACAACATGGTAATGCCCCTAGGTATCATAGTTTTTAGAGCGCAAAAGGCATACGCGACTTTGAGCGTGCGTATTCGCGTGTATACGCAACTTTGCCTCATAAAAACTGCGTATATGCTAACCCTGAATGTATACGCGGGTTCCCTTCACAAAAGTAGAGTATATACGAGGGTTGCCTTCACAAAAGTAGCGTATACATTGTGACATATTATATTTATCATTTTTCTGGCACTTACTGGAAATGTTTTCTCTGTCACATCTGAACTGATCTGTAGATACATCATTCTTACATATTTAGCACATAGGTTGCTTATCATAGGCAACTCATCAAGTAGGTTTCCATCAAGGACAACTTCATTAAGCAGATTCCATCAAAGTCAACACACTGTATCACTTGCCAACAATCTCCTCTTTAACTCATCAAGAAGGTTGTCATCAACTTTATCAAGTAGGTTGCCATCAAGGACAACACTCTGCATCATATTGCCATCATCAACTTTATTTCATCAAGTAGGTTACCATCAACTTCATCAAGTAGGTTGCCATCAAGGACAACATATGCCAACAGTGCTAACAACAATATTGAAGTATGGTAAAAAACCAAGGTCCCATGTACAATTCCTGACCTCAAAAATTAAGTAGTGCAAGAAACTTATCCTTAAATCCAAGTCCCTTGTTGAAGTGCTCATGTGGACTCCCCACTAAAGACACCTAAATGTGACAAATTGTTGATTAGTGTGTTCAAAATGCACACCGCAATCATGTGGATCCAAATAAATATAATCATTCATCTCATAGAGATCATCCATATAGTTGCAATAGGTTGATTGTGGATTAGGAAGGAGAACTACCTTTTGAAAATATGCAAGTTGAAAATTTGTATCCATAGCTTGCTTTTGATATCCCTCAATGATTTTCTTTATATATTGTGGAGTAAATTCATCAAAGGGAAAGTGAAATTGATTATTTTCCATATACAAGTTATCACAAGTTTCCTCTAAATCACACTAGACATTGATTTATCCTCTATACCCTCCTCTAATTAAAGTATATATCTTGCCAATGTGGTCACAAGGGTTTCTTCAGGTCATATTTAGCTTATGGGGTTGCTTTTTGGTAATGTAAGATGTGTTGTTGGGCCAACTTGTCATGGACATTTTCATCCCATTAGAAAAGGACAAGTGTCAACATGTTATTGAAAAAAAAATGAACGTCTGACACAATCTAATAGAAATTGAATGGATCTTATCATCGTGGGAAAATGTGAAGTGGGAAATCATCCACTTCTATCAAAGGAATGTCTTGCAGTGTGATTATTATCACTATTTTTCATACTTCCAAATCAAAAGATTATATAGTATAGTGTGAAAAATAAATGTGTTTGTATGTTGAATGAAAATCAAGTTGAACTACAAAGAATATATTTGGACAAAGAATAAAAATCGAAGTGGAATTAACAGATCAATATTTGATTGTTCTATATTGTAATTACACCAATGGCTTCTTTCTATAGGGTTGGGTTGCTCGCCCTGGTTTTCTTCTTATGCCCCGCGATTTGTCTTTCTATTACTGGACCCAAATCCCTAGATGAGTATCACCATCCCACTGTTGATGGGAGTCCCCTGGTTCCACTAGGCCTTCAAGCACCCACAAGCCAACATCGACATTGATATTGATGTTGAGGTTCTCAATGTGGCACTTTGAAGAGTGGACATCCTGCGACTCGAAGCTTTATCTATTGCTCCTTTCCCTTCATCGACTTAAAATACATAACTTAAGACGAGGAACTCTGCTTTGGATGGAAATTCTTTTTGAAAAGATTTTTCACTGCCGAGTTCTTGAAAATCTTGCAACCTTGTAACTCAAACTTTCGTTTGCTACATTTAGATTAAAAAAAACAAGACTACAAGCTTTACTTCGAACATTAATACTTCTCTTCACAAACACAAGTTTACTTTGGACATTGATGCTTCTCTTCACAAACACTTCCCATGCCAAGCTCAAGCAAATCCTAGGGCCTTGCAACTCTCTTTGTCGCTCCCGGGAGTGGAATTTGACGGGCAAAATGCTTGTCACGAGCCATTTTGCTCGTATTTAACGTTTGAAAATTTGAAGTGACCGTCGTTTGTGACATGTAAAAATTTATAAAATGATATTTTGACGGTTTATTTTTTTCCCAAAACGTTATTAAGACTTTATTTTAAAGTTTGTGTTTTATACATTTTTTCCAAGATCGCTGCTCCGACAAACACTCAACACTCTCCAAGCTCTCAATCAAACTCACAAACAGCAAATGAGTTGGTGTGAGACAAAGGAGAGGTTGCCCCTACTTATAAAAGATTGGGGAGGGTGTTTTTGGAGGGAAACAACCCTCCCCTTACCTCCACATCAGCCCTAAAACACCTTGCTGGCCGTGGGTGGGTCCACGTAGGGGGAAGAGCAACTAACCGGCCAGTTAAGACCAGTTAACCGATTTTTTTGGCCAAGTCAAGGGATGAACCAAGTTGCATGGGCGGTGTGAACCGGCCAACATGCTGATTGGCTGGTTTGACCGGTTACCAGTTCAAACCGACCAGTTTTAATAACTATGGTTTATAGTTTAAAAAAATATAATTTCATTATCTAATTTTACCAATAATCAATTTTAGATATATGTTTTTTTAGAATTTACTTATAATTCAAAATTGGTTTATAATCAGCATATACTCATTTTAATTTCAAATTTTTTTTATAAGTTTTTAGATTGTTAAAATCTCTAATACAAATATAACATTTGAACAAAAATTTGCATTTTAAAGAGATTTAATTTCTCCCAAAATCACCAAACAAACAAATAAAAAAAACACTTTGTCCAACACAGACAAAGAAATCCAAATTCCAAACCTGGTCGCTCCTCCTTTTGCTTAACCGAATTGAATTACAAAAAGCGAGACATTGCCGGAAACTACTGACAACCTTACATGACGTATTGAATTACAAAAAGCGAGACATTGCCGGAAACTACTGAGAACCTTACATGACGTGGTGGATAAGAGTGGGAAGATTGAGTCTGGACTCTGACCCATCTCACTTCACATTCTCTCCAACATAGTCTGCAGGTTGGGCGGCCCCCGTGAAATGATGGCGTCACGCTGGTTACCGAGTCTCACTGTTGACATTCCGTTCAAGAAAGCTTCCGTGACGTCACACCAGCAACTTAGTTAAGAGAAATTAAAAAACAAAATAAATGACGACAACAATAACCAAAGCGGAAATATCGTCGGCCAAATGAATTACAGTAGCACTGTGCCATCGCCATTGCCAAGTCGGCAGATCCAGTTGGGCACGATTCAGTGTATGGGGCAGTTGGGTTTGAGGGTTGATCAGGAGACAGAACAGGTGAAGTCAATGCGTAGGCCGCGTGAATGGGAAAGGAATCGTGCGTGGTTGAGGATCAAAGTGCAGAAGACTTCCGCACTCCACCGTCCATTTCGATGCTTTTCCTCAATTTTGCTTCCTCTTTCATTACTTCCTCTGCAAGTTACTCATTCGAATCCTGCCATTCCAATACATTCCATTCAGGGGAGGCATTTCTTATGAAATTAAGCCGGTGGTTTCGTTAATTTAGCTCTACTCTGTGTTGAAGAAGCTCATAGGCATACCATACTGTGAATTGCTACAACTATCACTCCATTGGTTTATTGTTTATACTCTCTGTATGTAGAAATGAACCTCGGTATTGAAGGTTGTTGAAGAGCTTACAGCATGACCAAAGTGGATATATTGTACCCCAACGCTCAAGCCATGGACGTGTTCAAGAAACAGGGAGCAGAGCACCAGTTGAGCTACTTGTGCAAGATTTGCAGCAAGGGATTCGTCTCAGGAAGAGCTCTTGGCGGTCACATGAGAGTCCACGCCCCTGCCTCCATCGCTGCAGACACACTCACCGAAACTGAATTTCAGAAGAGCAAGGGTTCCGGGGATTGGGATCACAAATTAATGCAGGAAAAGGAGAAGGATGAAGAGGGATTGGATAGTAATGGAAGTAATCTAATGTATGATCTGCGAAGAAATCCCAAGCGCAGTTGGCGGTTTGAAGATCAGGACTATTCGTTTCTGTTGGGTCACAGGTTCGATTCCAAACCCATCGATTCTAAACCCATCGATTCTTCTATAAATTGTGATCTGTGTGGGAAAGAATTCAGTTCCTGGGAAGGACTGTTTGGTCACATGAGTGGCCACTCGGAGACCCATCGAGATAGTAGTGATTCCCATCTTGAAGAATCACAGCAACACGAGACGAAGGACCAAGACAAAGAAAAAAGTGAGAGTGGTGTTGCGACTGAGATTGATCATCCGAGAGGGGATTCAAGCAGATTTGATGAGTGGATGAAGGGAAAGAGATCCAAGAGACCCAGGTATGGAATCCAACTTATTAATCCCCATAACCAATTTGCTTTGGAAACCAATAATGAAGAAGAGGACATTGCAATGTGTCTTGTAATGCTTGCAAGAGGAGTAAACACTGTTACAGACCCACAAGCCCAAGTGGCTGAGGAGCCTGAACCAGGTGACCTCAAGCTTCCCAACACTGGTATGCAGGTTCCGAAATGCATCAGGAAGGAGCCCAAATCTAAGAAAATTGATGGAGATGCTGTGCTTTATGATGATGATGAGGTTAAGAAGGCCAGGTACAGTTGCATCACTTGCAATAAGGGTTTTCAATCCTATCAGGCTCTGGGAGGCCACAGGACTAGCCACAAGAATGTCAAGAACTCTTTTTCACAGATAGAGGATGAGAATGAGAGTCTACAGGAAGATATTACTGATGAGGAGCTGATTCATGGATCAGACTCTGAACTGCCTGGAAATTTGTGCAAGCCTCATCCCAAGGAGAGGACTAAGGATTCTTGTGTCAGAGCAAGGGATGAAACAAGGACGATGGAGGCTGCTGCCTTTTCAAGGAAGAAGACTCCAAGTGCCTTTTCAAGGAAGAAGACTCCAAGGGTCCATGAATGCTCAATCTGTCACAGAGTCTTTTCTTCGGGTCAGGCTTTGGGAGGTCACAAAAGACTCCATTGGGGTGGTGCTGGAGCTTCTGATACTGTTAGTACCATTTCTAGCAACAAGGACACCCCTATGCAGCAGGAGCAGATGCCTGAAAGAGTGGAGCTGTTGGACCTAAACTTGCCTGCCCCTGTTGATGATGACTGTGATGCTGGCAACCTCAATAATTTGGGTGTTAATGCAGCAGATTCTCATGGAATTTCCAATGTCCAGACCCACAGCCCTCCTTATTGTCAGCCTTGGTTGATGGGCATCCACCAGAAACAGGGATTGTTCTTGTGCAATAATCATATCAATTTGAGTAAAGATGATGAAGCAGATAGTAAGACTGGAAAGGAAATTGGATTTGGCAGGGGATGTGATTCAGACTTCCCAGTCAGGGCACAACCTTGGTTGCAAAACCTTGGTTGCAATTGTAAGTCAGACAATTGTCTGTAATTGATTCATTGTTAAAAATAATGTACAGTTCAATTAGTATATACTCTGAACTTTCAAGCAATAACACCCATACTTGGTTCATCAACTGCAAACACTAATGCCACTGTATATTCAACTTTCACTCTGCTTTTCACCAAATTATCAATCAGTAAAAGGCATGTTAATAATTAAGTAAAATATACTTGGTATCTGAAATGTTTTTGACCATGATGATGCCCAACGTTTTGAACATGATTTTATCCATTTGCAATATGAAAGAGTAAACTCTAACCAGTAATATAATACCTTTAGTTTTTATAAGTATCACTTAATCTAGTTTTTATAAGTATCACTTAATCTCTATAGCCAAACCAAGTGATATTCTATTAGTGATTTCGTTTGCATATGTCTCATAGACCAAGGGTGGAGCCCAGCTCATTTGTTTTTGGAAGCCTAAGTGTTTGGAGAAAATTAAAGACTTATTATATTATTCACTCAACTATGGTGTAGACCACCACACACTAAGAAATCCAGCGACCATGTATGGCAAATATGGCATCTTGCTTTTGATTGTTGATGATGTTTTTCCATTATTTGAACATCTTTCTAATGAATCACAAGTTTCAACCAAATACTCTCTATATGTAATATATTAATTAACATTTATTTTTACATTTATTTTTAATTATGTATTAATTAACTTTCGTGTAAAAAATATTAAACCTATTTAAATATAAGTAATGAAATATTTTGTTAATAATATGTAATCAATAATTGTGGAGTTTCATATTAATTAGTTAATTAAAATAGTATAATATATAATATATAATTTATTTTAAAAAATAAATAAATAATTAAAAAATATATAATAAAATATTTTAATAATTTAATCTATTTTTATATAAATTATTTGCAAAATGTTGTTGTATATTTAAAATTTATAAAGCAAAAAATTTAATAATTAGCATAAATTTATTTTAATTTTTTTATTTAATAAATATTGATTTTTTTTTAATAATATTATAGAATTGATAAAAAATAATAAATAATAAAATCAAATATATTTGAATGAGACTCTTTTCCTTTCAATATAGTTTTATGAAGTTTTTATTTATTTATTAAAGTAACATTAAAATATAAAGCGGATACTATAATCTCATATATATATATATATATATATATATATATATATATTAAACTGTAAAATATATTTAATTTTTTTTCAATATGATTAAGATATTAAACTATGACATATATTTATTTTTTTCAATATAATTATTTGATTATCCTAAATAAACATAGAAAAAATAAATTATAAAATATATTTAATTTTTTTAGATGATTAAAAAAAACAAAACAAAACAAAAAATAAAAAAAACGTCATTTCAACATACACAGTTCTCTTTTTTTGAGGTTACAGTTCTGAAGTTATTTTGTTATTAATATTAGTCAAAATAAAAAAATAATTTTAGTTTTTGAGATTGGGGTAGATTACCTCTTTATAATAAGTTATATATATTTTTTTCCTCTAACCCCTTATGTTCCACAACTTATCCTTAAATTTGGAATGATAATTTTTTTGATATTATGATATTATCCTTATTGGTGTTGGAGTAGTTGTCACATTTACCTCTTTGGGAATCAATTAGGTAGATTGATAGCCACCTTGGGAACATGGGACTAACCACCCACTCAAGGTAATGGTAAGGGTTTGGAAATTTACTGATACCTACATGTTTTGGTGTAAATGAAAATCTTAATATGGTATCAAATACCTACATGTTTTGGTGTAATTGAAAACCTTAATATGGTATCAAAGCCTTGACCCAAGTTTAGTTCCCCAAGTTATATTTAAGTAAGGATATTGGAGTAATTGTTACATTAACCTCATTGAGAATTAATTAGGTGGACTAAGCACCCACTCAAAATAATGATAAATTTTAAAAAAATTACAAATACTTATGAATTTGAGTTATAAAAAAAAACTAATTAATTTACTGAAACATATAAATTTCAATTTATCGTTATCACATTTCCACATCATCTTCCATTTGCAATTATATTGTATTTCAAACCATTATTTTTTCCATTCTAATTATTTTGTCGGCCCAGAGTACGCTTGTTTCCACATTATCTTCAAATTATGATAGTACCATTTTTAAGACAAACTTAATATACTTGAAAATATTTTAATACTAATATGGTTTATTAGTAATTTAGTACCCACCTCAAAGGCTGAAAGGGACTATAGTTTTAAATAATTCAACTTGAATCGTAATAATATGTATAAAATCATTTTACTATATCAATGTTTTGTTTTAAAATATATTAGTATTTTTAAATACATTTTTAATAGAAATTATTGACAAGTGAGAAGTAAATCTTATATCATTGGTTCGAGGGTGAATGGGATTGGACCACATCCCAATCTTCTCTACATCCTTGAAACTAGTGTTTCCCCCTCCCCCCTTGGGTGGGGAGCAGTCGGTAAGCATAAGGACATATTGGAATTAGGGGCAATCCCCGACTCACTAGCAAACCATAAGATATATCATAAAATCATTAGATAGAGGGGATGTCACTAAGCGGTGTAGTTCCTCCGAGAAATGGAACCAACCCATATGAACATCCAAAATAAGTGAAATTAGACAATTCATAAAAAATACATAAACTTCAAAGCGTCATCATCCATCCATTCATAAAATTGAACTCCTATCATATCCCTTCATCACCAGAAATTAACGGACCCGAGATCAGGCCTTTCAAATCTACAATTCAATTAAATGTCCTCCCTTGAAGAAAATTTGTAAATATGTTACCTTGTTAATAACCTATTTTCATACAAGAATATTTGACTGTCGATGCATTGATCGAGGTGAATATGGTCCATTCATGGCTTTCCAAATCTTGTCAGACTATGTCGAGGCTAGATCCCAAAAGGACTTGGCAGTCGTAAATTTGGCAGGAGGGGGAAGTGGACCATTTGTGACTTGCATTTTTGGATGACCCATGAACTCCAACCCCTATGAGAGCCCCATGACCATTCATCTAATTGTTGGAACACACATGGGCCATCCATCACTTTCTCCCCTTTTGGACCCCCCACGAAACTCCAATGCCATGAGAGCTCCTAAACCATAGATCTTATGAGTGAGTCTATTGTGAGTCATTTGTGGCTTTTCTAATCATGTTATCTTTACTTTGAAAAGAAACATGAGGAACCATGTAGATTTTCAATCCAATGCTCGAGTGGACCTGGGTTGTCCATGGGATTGAATGGTTATGCTACATATTTCATAGGCCCACAACACTTTGCAAGGATTTTAGACATAACAGGGAAGTTCATGGAGCGCCTACGACTTATTAGGGGAATTTCTTGCATTTAATTAGGTGTGAAGTGAATTGAAGCCACTTGGAATGACTAGAAAAATTAAATATGAACATTGGGAATGAGGGGTTCTTTAGCTAGCTAAGTCCCTAAGGCCAAACATCAACATTTTGTGGTAGGGGCCGCGAGATAGCATTCGTCTCCTTCTGTGGGATGGCTCCTCCCTATGAGGGGAAATGAACTAGAATCTAGGGTGAAGCAGAATAGTGGCCTATCTGATGGTCTTATAGAGTGAAAGAAATATAGATATTGATTCTATTCCCTTCTTGAATACATTTTAATTCATGATATTATTTATCAAATAAAAAATAATATATATATATATATATATATTTTTTTTTTTTTTGATGATTAAAAGGGAATATTTCGTGGTCTACATTTTCCATGTTTAACCAATAATTTAGATTAAAATAGTTGCAATGTCTTTGTTTCTTCAATGGTTGAATCATATCTTTCACAATGTTTTTGATATTCCTTAATTCCATAGTTATCTTTCTCTTTTAGGTCTATCCTTAATGTTTCTCAATTCCTAAGGTATCTTATTTCTTTTGTCCTTCAAGCATACACTACTAGTTTGTATGCTACAGGACAATTTAGTAGATGCTCAATTCTTAGACTAAATTAATATTAGGTATTATTCTAAGGCATGAGAATTTCAAGTTGAATGTCAAACTAGGACTTAAACACTTAGATGAGTGCCCGTAATTATTCTTGCAATATATCAACAATTATGCAAATTACTCGAAGTTGAACTATTATATGAATAACTTGAATGCATCTATTTAATGTTAATAATATACTTTGGATATTTTGTTACATGCTAGCACAAATTCATTTAAATAACATTAATTATAGATTATAGTTGCATCCGATCATCTTCATGAATAACATGATTAGGGGCGGAGAGAACTATATCTGTGATCAAGTTTCCCATTATTCATCCATCTTAAGCTACTTACTCCCATTTGAATTTTTCTAAACATTTCTTTATGTTGAGCTTGTAAGCACTACACAGAAATGTGGATAGCATCTCTAGCTTCCGAACAATGCTATCCACAAATTGATTCTATAAAGTATGTTTTGTTACTAGTGTGTTTCTAAGTAATGTTTTCCCTTAGCATTATGTTACCAAAAACATAAAGTGATGTTTTAGCTGTTATGTTACCTTTTTGTGGTTATGTGCAACCAAATTTTAGGTTTCAATGAAGAGAGTAAGAAGGAACTTAATCCCTTGGTCATCCAACACTCAATTAGAGAAAAGGAAAAGTAAGTTGCTTCTAAGCCTTTGTACAAATATTCCATCATGATAAGCAAAGTAGAAAGCAAAGAATATGGTTTTTTCTACCTTTATTGTTACTAATAGAAGACAACCTCATATTCAATGATTAAATGGGATTAATGGTGGAAGATAGCCTCCTCTTGAATGAATAAAAGAAGGAGGCGATGTGAGAAACAATGGAAGATGTTCTAAATCAATTAAGAAACAATGGGAGATGTTCTAAATCAATTAATTACTTTGAAAGAGAGGAAAAAGTGTAAGCTATAAGCTACAATATAATTAGGCAATGAGGAATTCAATTGTCATTTACTCTTAATAGCTAAAATAAGAAAGTTCCAAAAACAAAACCAAAATTTAGAGGATGTTGTTTAGATTTTCCCTTTATTAAATACTCCATTCTCCTTTGCAAATTTATTATAGAAAATTTTATTGTAATTATAAATTAATGAGCATATCAAACATTTGTATGTTTTATATATTTCAACAAAGGCATGCCTAAACATAATAATTATATAAAAATATTATTAACATTAAAACTAGAACATATGATAGACATTTTATATTCAACAACAATTAACAGTTTGAATGACATGTTATGGTCACTTCATTAGATAGAGAAGTTTTATTGGTTTAAGAATTCATGTCTATGAGTACACATGTTAGTGAAATAAACTCCTCCATCTCAATAACTATTGTCTTGTCTAATTGCAAAAAAATACCATCACAATCTTTATTTAGATTATTCCTATGAATGAAAATTAAGCATAATCTCCATTTAGGTCAAACCCATGAATGAAAATTAAACATAATATTTGTTTAGATCATTCCATGAATGAAGATTAAGCAAAAGTTAGAGAAGCCTTATTTAACAATTCAAAAGGTGTTGCATAAAAGGGATTTGTAATTTCTTTTGAAAATATGTACAACATGTGTGTTCAAGTGTGCCCATGTGTCTGAAGTGTACCCAAGTGCATCCAAGTATGACCAAATCCACTAAAGTGCATTCAATGGATTTGTGCCCAACAAATATGTGCATAATGAGTGTGTCTCACGATTGCACTCCATGAATATTTTTTACCAAAAGCACTTTTGTCATTTTTCACAACCCCCAAGTGTGGAACACCCAATTCCTTGAGTCTATATGCAACCTAAGCACTTGAATCCATAAAATTTAGTGAAATTATGCATACCATTTTGTTTATCATGCTTAGTGCATGTGTAAGGATAAAGTTGCTTATGACAACCCTCTTTGCCATTCCTTTCCAAGTTATCTTCCAAGCTTCTCTTGGTATAACCAACTAATGCGTGTTGCCAAGGTTTTTTGTGCACGTAATCTAGGAAAGGGTGTCCGACATGTGCGTGGTGTGCCTTACGAATGGGTCAAGGTACTGTAAAACTGACTCTTAACCCTCAACCTTACATCAAGTATGTCTATACCAATTGGTGACCGTTAAGGTAATGACCTAATAAAGGTGCCTGATGCCATTGAAGGCTAAAACTTTACAAGAAAGATTGTAAGCTGACATATCTATCATCAATTCACCATTTTTTCCTTTGTACACCCAGATCCAAATGGTATCCATTCACTCCTCTATGTCACATCTGTCCACTCAACAACACAACATTCAATGTTGTAGCAAGTATTATATAGACCAACGAATTTGAATGAATGTTTTCAAATCCAACAATCTATATACCATCCATTACAACATTAAACATTGTATAGCTAAGTAAATATATACAAACACTCCTCTATACCTAATGCAATATATTCAACACCATTTAAACTTACTAAATTTACATTATACAAATTTTGATTGCTTTAATTTATTTTCCCTTTTATCAAAATATTTTCAGAATTTCTATTATTTCCCTCATAAAAACGTTGCCTCATCAGACAAAATTTAAAGTACGACTTCTATCGTTAACTTGAGGAGGAGTAAGTAGCAAATCTTTATGATTTACGACAGAGCACATCGGATAGAACATTTTCAAACTACCCAAACATCGGTTACGTGTATGGACTTATGGACTTAGGTGTGTCACCCCGCGAAAGGAATGACGTCGGGATTCATTCCAACAAAATATAATTGAAGAAGAGTGTCGTTTTCTAGAAATCTGTACGAACTTTAATGAACTTACAATCTGTGCCGTGAATTTTGTTAACGTGTAAACGTAGCAGGAGCATTAGATTAGCAGGAGAGAATATATTCCCAGGAATCTATTGTGTACTATTTTGAAGTTCAATTCTCACGAAAAACTTTTAGTTCTTCATTATATCATAATTTATTATTATTATTCATTAATTTTTCTTATCTAATTGATACACGCCATATAGTCTTCTTATTTATTAATTATTTTATTTTTCTATAATTCACAAATACATAATCGAATAATAAGCTTGTTTATAGAGATAGTTAAGGGGGTAATTTAATAAAATAGTAAAATATATGTCATAATCAATGAAAGATAGAATTTGTATGTCATAACCAATAAAAGATGGATAAAATATATGTCATAATCAATGAAAGATGGAATTTAATCTCGTGTGTAAAGTCACATGAATCATCTCAAAACGGTGGATGCCTTATTGGTTAGGTAGATGTGTGTCGTATGGTACTGGGTATTGCTAGCCGACATGCCACTCTTTTTCGTTTTTAAATATTTGTTCGTATTTTGAACATAATGCTTTTCCACCATTTCAGTCTCAGCAGCCTTGTAATATAATATTATTATTATGTAAGCTTCAACCAAACCAAGCACGCCATTTCATGATTGATGGACTAACTAATACTTATTCCTTATTCCTCACAGCTTTAAATTAAACCAAGATTTCTTTCTCTATAAAAACATGTAATGTGATAGCAATTTATCTCAAGCTCTAACATTTTATTTGTATGGTGTTGTCAAATATACTCCATGCAAATACCGTACAAATTAAATAACAATAAATAGGCTAAGTTTGGATAACAAGGTAAATTTGGAGATCCATTTGGTAAAAATAGTCAGCAAAAGTAATGGACTTTTGTGAAGAAAATCTATGTACAAGCTTCATGTTACGATAAAATTACAAAATTAGTTACCCTATTTCACAGACCAGGAAAGACAAAGAGATTAACGTAATCAAATTTTGATTCATATAAATGGAAAACAACTACTCATATTTATTTGTTTGCCATAGATAAAAAAACAAATGTATGGCTTCACTTCAAATGTGGTTGTGAAGAGTCATGTTCGACATCCATGAGACCAATAAAACATATAATGATACGTTCAAAATAATTTGCTTTCAGCTGGCTTTCACACTACATGACGGTGGTATGTAATAAAAAAATATAAATATTTTATTAAATGTTCTATTTTTTTTTTTTTTTTATATTTTTTTTCATTCAGAAAGAAAAAAATGTTGTATTATAACAGTTCATATATCAAACATTACATTCTCAACTATAAATAGTTGGGAAAAACGTAATCCAATTCATCAAGAGATATAAGAGCATCTTTTAAGGAAGAAAGAAGCCCGAACAATCTCCAGATGGGATCACAAATTACGGAGGGCATAACAACCACTCCATTCAAGATTTCCAGATGCATTATCGCAGACCTGTCTTCATTGAACAACATATAAAATGAGCCAGATTCACATATCAGAGGATAGAAAAGGAAGACAACCTATATCAAAACATCAAGACAGTTACCCATATGTTCCATGTAGAGTAGCATTCATAAATTGTGGACATAATGTAAGAAGGATATAAGGCAGCCTCGCTTGTCTAGGTAATTCCTGTAACTGGCTCACTTGACATGAGTAAGATAAAGTTGTTCAAAGGAAGTATGTCGCACCCATGCAAGAAAAGTCTGGTACCTGAAAGGAGATCAAGAGCAACAAAAACTGGCAGGCTCGCTTGAACAGTAGAGATCCAAAATTGTTACCAGCTCACTTGATATACCCTATCCCAGGCTCGCTTGTTGGTACCATATATAGGCTCGCTTGTAAAAAAGTGTTCCGGCTCGCTTGCAAATATATCCTACCGGCTCGCTTGTAAATAGTGTTTCGGCTCGCTTGCAAATACATATTACAGACTCACTTGTACAAAGAGTGTTGGGCCTCCAGATTGGCATTCTATGTATATCCAGCACGAATATGAAGAAGCACAGGACCGCTTAGAACACACCATTGTAATTGACCAATGAACTGTGGTATTTGTGCATATTAGGGTCAGGAGCCACCAATATAAGACCTGTAGGATAAGAAAATAAAAGGATCATAGTTTAACAAAAAATATATATAAAACACTTCATATGGCTTGGTCAACCATTATGGAATTGGGATTGAAGTGTTCCAAATGAGTGCCCGATCCTGTAATGTTCCACCTGCATAAAACCAAAAGCTTCTCTGAGACCTCTTTTGGAGAGACCACCCGCCCTCATGTTTTTTTCTCTGTAAATGTGGGAGATAGGGGGATTGCCCAATCTGCGCCATAATCATTGTGTCCTAGTGAACCATCCCTGTAG
This sequence comes from Pinus albicaulis, assembly GCA_034641835.2. Classification (NCBI taxonomy): domain Eukaryota; kingdom Viridiplantae; phylum Streptophyta; class Pinopsida; order Pinales; family Pinaceae; genus Pinus; species Pinus albicaulis. Next base: position 300,633,849 of record CM076583.1, on the reverse strand, counting down.
CTCCGAAATATTCATATGTTGGCGTCGAGATATACTTTCAATGATAAGTTTGGAATCACCATATATGTGCATTCCTGTCATCTTCAAATTGTAAGCATCTAAAAGGCCACCCCATAATGTCATTATTTCTGTTTTTTTATTGGTCCCCGGACCCCCATTCCAGAGCATGTGTATCCTCTCCCTGTCAGAAAACTTGATCCAAGCACCGCAACCTGTAATTCCCTCTTTACACGCCCCATCAAAATAAATAGTTGGGATAGAAATCTCATGTGGTCGAGTTTTGTGTGACCTATCTATGCATATGGCCAGAGGCTGGGGCTGTTGTTGTATCCATCTCAAAATGGCAGAGTGAATTATAGGAAGGGAGAAGGTCGTGCCATCAAAGATCAGTCTGTTCCTAGCCAACCAAACTTCCCAAATAAAAAAGAAGGGCAGAGATTTGAAACTGTTCCTTAGTTTATCCCATTCTCTAGCTGCAGATATGAAGTTGTGCGGAAACCAGTTTGGTTGAAGTAGGCTAGAGCTGAATAGATTCCATAACTAAATTACAATAAGGCATCGAAAAAAAATGTGTTCAACAGTTTCCTCCATATTACCACAAATCAAACATCTACCAGGCCCATGGATGCCTCTTTTAACAATATTATCCCATGTAAGAATTTTATTTTTCCAAGTAAGCCATCCAAAAAGAGTGATTTTTGTGGGGATCTTCCGGGACCAAAAGTGTCCAAAAACACATGTGTATTGATCAATATTTGACTGTGAATTAATATAACTATAAATATCCTTGACAATAGGTACCTCCTCTTTAGTAGGTCCATTCCATGTAATCGAATCCCCTCCCGTCACATGAGAAAATCCAGCAACCCTCAGCTCATTGTATATATGTTCCCAATCTGAGGCATCCTCGTCCATTAAACCCAATTGTACAGCATTTTTGAACACAGGAGCATTAAATGACCATGTTTGTATAGTTTGTGATAAGAAAACAATGCCTCTTTGAGCCAACTTATGAATAAGTCGAGGCGAAGGAACCACAGATTTGTTAAAACCCTGTATGCTGGTCACACCTAATGGAATACGACTTCCGTCTCTAAATAGCCAAACAATTCTATCCGCCACGTGACCCAATATTTTCTTGAAGCTACCCCATATTGCAGAATAGGTAGAAGGGATTGTGAATTCATGAAAAATAAGCTGATGGAGCGAATCACCATCCAAATACTTATGATTCACTCCATATAGTCGGCAACTTTTTATGGTAAAATGATATTAAATATGTGAAACTTTACTGGGGTTAATTGCAAGTCGTGACCATCTTCCACCAATTTACAACTACACTTTGTTGGCTTTAGTGTTGTGTACAATTTTACTATTTGGGGTATGTTTTAAAAAATTTGTTCGACATTTAACATGACTGTTTGAGAATTATAAATTTTCATTATTAAATTTTGAAAAAGAAAAAGCATATAACTCTTAAGTGACTTTCAAGAGATTAAATGCATTATTAAATTTTGAAAAAGCAATAGCATATAACTGTTAAGTGACTTTCAAGAGATTAATTTTAAGGAATATTTGTATTTCAAGGTTATTCTAGGTTGTATCAGAAAAATCCAATTTAAGGGATAATTTTTATTGGCTTTGGCTCAATCACAGAGTTTTTTGATTCCAAAAGTATTGAGAGAATTGAATGTGTGATTTGGAAATATGATTTGAAAATTAAGATTCAACTCAAATAAGCTAAAGCAACCAATTATATATAATTTATTATTATTATATTTTACAATGTACATAAAATGCAGATTAGAGGTCATGGGTCTTTGGCCATCACTCTTCGAAGTACTTTTCCCCCGAGAGGGGAAACTAGAGATTGTAACACAAAAATTCCTCTGCCCTTGAGAGGGTAACCATAGACAATAGCACAAAATTGAAGTTTGAGACGATTACATAACATGAAAATATTTACATAATTTTTGCAATTGTAGACTGTGTGGCACTACACCACAAATTAACATCCTTTAGAGAAAATGTCGTAGTGCCAAAACATACTAGAGTAATGTCAACCATAAGAAATTTGATCAACATAACAAATACTTGTTGAAGAGTCAACTTGTTGTAGTTGAGCCCATCCAACACTGAAGACACGGTGGTGATTGCTTCTTCATGCTTCTCCTATATAATATAGCACCCATGAGGACTGGGGCGAGGAGGAGACGTTGTAGGAGCTATTGCTTGGGAATTTGTTGACAACATAACTACTTCTGGATATCTGCAACCAGATGAGGAACGACCTCTAGGAGCCATGAAGATGGGGGATGGGGAAGCTAAGCCCAGGGGAGGGGAAGTAGAAGTTGAGGGAGAAGGGGAGGAAAGGGAGGGGATGTCGAGAGGGAAGTAAATTTCCAAGTCACAAGAGAGGTGTCAGAGAGAAGAGGTGGTGTGGTTGTTGAAGGTAGAAAGCTCAACAATCCAACAGGTTGCATGAGATTTATCCTTTTCCCAATCCTTGAGCTAGCGAGTGAGCATATTATGAAGAGTCGAGAGTGTGTTCCTTCTGTGGCTGATCTCCTCAGCTTCAAGCTCGAGGACCTGATGGTGGATGTGAGGCAGGATGCCATTTTCAAACAGTGTCAATACAACATTCTCATCAAAGTTGGCTGGGGGGTGCTCTCTTCCTTTGCCTCGATGGGCGTGACGACCTCTTCCCCATTCATGGCTCATGGCAGAGCTGCAGGGTTTAGAGGGTTGGGGATATGGTGCAGTGGAGACAGTGGAGGCTGAAGCGGGGTAGGTGAGCGAGAGAGACCAAGCTTTGAGAAGAGGAGATGGAGGGAAGTAGCAGATGTTAGCCATGGCGCGGAGTAATAAATATAGAGAGGTAGTAAGTGAGGCATCAAGTCAAATGTGAAAAATCAAGCCAAGGAGACCTGAGGTGACAAATTTAAATAACATGAAGACCGACTATGATATGGAGGGAGTGATGATGTCCAAATAAAAGGCATCATTATTTCTCCATAACACAAGTAGCAAAGGCAGTACAAACACCCAAATCCAAAGAATTATTATTATATTTTTAATAATCTCATTATATTATTATTATTATATTTAGATTATTATTATATTTTTAATATTTTTATTATACTTTTTTTTATATAAAAAATTAATTATCATAATTAATAATCTCTTTAATATAAAATATAAAATTATAATCTATAAAATATAATTATAATCTAGTCTCAATGTAATTATTTATTTATTTAATTTACATTATGTAGAGTATTACTCATGCACTACAAGAAGAAGGGTCATTTAGCCACACATTAGCATCACAATTTGTAAAGGATTTGAGAATTCTTTACTTTTCAAATAGTGGTGCAAAAGTGGTGATAATGTGGATATACGCAAGTGATGCTATGTTTTCTGGTGCAAAAGTGGAGTTAGTAAAAAATGTTAAATTTGGTGTTAAATGCATATGTGGCATTCCATGGTCTATGGTGCAAACCACCAAAAACCAATCTCACGTGGATCAAGATATTGTGATGCAAAGCACCAAAACCAATTTTACAAAAATGAAAAAGTTATCATAAAAATATCAAAATTATAATAATAATAATAAATTGTATATGGTGCAAAGCACCATAAAATAAAAAATGGTGCAAAAAAAATACATTTTTTTTAATTATTATAATAAAATTTTATATGGTGCAAAGCACCATAAAATATGAAATGGTGAAAAAATAAAATAACCTCCTTTATTTAGAAAGGTTATATATTGCATGTGGTGAGTATCCTGGGAAGAGTTTGATTTTATTACCAAAGAGAACATTTTGACCATTTTCTTATGCTTAAATCCAATTACCATAAATATATTTAATTAATATCAAATGTATTAACACAATTGAAGTATCTCATAGTTACATCCAAAAATTTTAATTCATTGTGTACAATAAGGCTATGGTATCTTTTTTTGTGTTTGGCTACATTATGGCAAGTATCAATTACAAGTAATGGAAGAGTCTCTCCATTGAAACATTCACATGATTCCAAGTTGATGGGCATAATAAATTTACATAAATAATATCACTACTGATCATTTTGGTCAACATGGTATCATGTAGATGAATCATTTCAATCTTTGAAAATTAAAATAAATAAAAAAATAAAAGTTCTAAGTAGTGTCATTTCAATTCCAAGCCTCACATAATTTTGTTTGAGTGAAAACTTCAAGATGGCATGATATTTCAAAAACTTTTGTTTTTCTAATCTATTACATATCTTTCTAGTTATGAAAAAATACAAATATGGATATCTTTCACATTAAATGAATAATTACAAAGTAATCACAATATCTACATATGTTAAAATTTTAAGTATATTAGACAACAACCAAAACGATGAGTATATAAAAAGAGACAATTTAATTAAAGAAAAGAGAAGTTATACATATGTTCCAACATTGATTATCAAAAAATCACTTTTCATTTATTAATATAATGAAATGTCTTAGGTCTTGAAATTTGTTTATTATGAGATATGAAAAAAACTAAACTAATGATTCGTTTGAAATCCTCTGTATTGCTCATCCTTAAAAGAAATTTTGTCGCCGCCTACATGGAAAAATCATAAAAAGAAAATTATAAACATAAGTTTGTGAATAAAAATACATAAATTAAATAAACGGAGAAAAACACAAACAATAACTTCAATTGAATTGAAATAAACCATAAAAAGTGTGTGTATTTAATGGTATTTCATAACTAAAGTATCCTATTGATTTAAAAAATAACTAAAGTGAACTAACCAAACATATGGTAAGGTTGAAGCATGATTCAAAGTTCAACTTCATCTTCTCTTTCATCATGTTGATCAGTTACCCAAGACACATATAAGATAAGGTCAACACAATTATAAACTGTATTAATTGAAACTTTCATTTGCATATACTTCTTTCATATTATAAAAATTTATCTAGAACAAAAAAATTATAGGTCAAAAAATACCTCATAATCTGTAATAGGATGAAATCCATCTTTAATCTTTTGATGAATGAGAGAAGATACACCATAGCATGAAACAAGATATTTTCCATCTTCAGACATTTTAGTATTGAACACCTGCAACTATATTTTAAATAACAATGAAATAGTTAGAAATTTGATTATATACAAAATAAATTTTCACTGAGAAGCATAGTAGTGTATTAAGCTTACAATTTTTGCCTCTGCATATAACATGCCACCTTTCCCCAAACGATGGCGTGTGGACAACCTAGAGGCTCGTACAGTATGTGCATATTTGTCTTTTCCAACCAAAGTTCCATTTTTTCTTTTTTTCTTAATAACATTCTCATCCAATAACCTCTTCCACTCTCCTTCTCCTATGAAGTGTGGCTTGACTACATTTTTGTTTCTTACCAATTCTCCTCTCAAAGAATTCCTAGTATTTTTAATATATTCAACAAAACTATGAAGATTTTGTTTTGGAGGTACAATTGCCGATACTTTATGCATAAGAGATAATAACTCATCCTTCTTAGATTTATCTGTGAAATACATGTAGAAAGTAAATAATCCATATAAAAAATCTTAAGGTTTCTAGTATCATAGTAATGAAATTTAGGGAATGTAACACTGAGTACAATATATAATTTTTTTTTAATATGAAACATGAAACGTTAAGTATATAGTTTATACTACATAAATTAAGTATGCAATTTATGAAAAAACATAGTATATGTGTTTTACCTTGACGACGAAAATCTTTAGTAATTGTAGGACCAAATAATCTCAATGCTTCACGATGAAGTATGTCTCTCCATGTTCTCCCACCTTCATCATTTAACACTTGCCCTTTTTCATTTAATGTGATTGTGAATGGCATACCATTAGTTGCCTCTCCTTTAACATATTCATTTGGATGTTTTAAGAGAGGTTGAAAAGATGCACCAATATGAATACTAGAAGTTAAACTATTATATGAATAACTTGAATGCATCTATTTAACGTTAATAATAGACTTTGGATATTTCGTTACATGCTAGCATAAATTCATTTAAATAACATTAATTATAGATCATAGTTACATCCGATCATCTTCATCAATAACATGATTAGGGGCAGAGAGAACTATATATGTGATCAAGTTTTCCATTATTCATCCATCTTAAGCTACTTACTCCCATTTGAATTTTTCTAAACATTTCTTTATGTTGAGCTTGTAAGCACTACACAGAAATGTGGATAGCATCTCTAGCTTCCGAACAATTCTATCCACAAATTGATTCTATAAAGTATGTTTTGTTACTAGTATGTTTCTAAGTAATGTTTTCCCTTAGCATTATGTTACCAAAAACATAAAGTGATGTTTTAGCTATTATGTTTCCTTTTTGTGGTTATGTGCAACCAAATTTTAGGTTTCAATGAAGAGACTAAGAAGGAACTTAATCTCTTGGTCATCCAACACTCAATTAGAGAAAAGGAAAAGCAAGTTGCTTCTAAGCCTTTGTACAAATATTCCATCATGATAAGAAAAGTAGAAAGCAAAGAATATGGTTTTTTCTACCATTATTGTTACTAATAGAAGAAAACCTCATATTCAATGATTAAAATGGATTAATGGTGGAAGATAGCCTCCTCTTGAATGAATAAAAGAAGGAGGCAGTGTGAGAAACAATGGAAGATGTTATAAATCAATTAAGAAACAATGGGAGGTGTTCTAAATCAATTAATTACAAAGAAAGAGAGGAAAACGTGTATGATATAAGCTACAATATAATTAGGCAATGAGGAATTCAATTGTCTTTTACTCTTAATAGCTATAATAAGAAAGTTCCAAAACCAAAACCAAAATTTAGAGGATTTTGTTTAGATTTTCCCTTTATTAAAATACTCCATTCTCCTTTGCAAATTTATTATAGAAAATTTTATTGTAATTATAAAGTAATGAACATATCAAACATTTGTATGCTTTATATATTTCAACAAAGGCATGCCTAAAAATAATAATTATATAACAATATTATTAGCATTAGAACTAGAACATATGATAGACAATTTATATTCAGCAACAATTGACAGTTTGAATGACATGTTATGGTCACTTCATTAGATAGAGAAGTTTTATTGGTTTAAGAATTCATGTCTATGAGTACAAATATTAGTGAAAGAAACTCCTCCATCTCAATAACTATTGTCTTGTATAATTGCAAAAAAAAAGCAACATAAAAAATACCATCATAATCTTTATTTAGATTATCCTATGAGGGTGAAAATGTGAAGATGAGTAACACTTTTGTGAGAATTCGGGGCGGAAATTTTTTTTCCTCCATAGTTCAGCCGAACTCTTATCATAATTCGGCCGAACTTTTTTTGCCGTTTACATTGACGGCGTACTGACGACAATGGTAAACAGATTTTTTGCTTGAGTTTGGAAAACCGGTAAAAAAAGTTTGGCCGAACTATTATTTTATAAATATATCGCCTGCAAATTGTTTCTGGTTTCTGTTCACATTTATCTTGTGCGCTCATTTCTGTCATGCTGATTCGCTATTGTCCCACGCGAATTTATTTGATTCGTTGTTGTTCTGCGTGAATTTAGCTCATTTGTTGTTGCACCGCGAGAGTTTTTTTTATTTCCGCCGCGCTGAGGAGGTAAGTTAATCCAAATTTTAAATTTATGTAATTTTTTCTTCTTGTTTTTTTTCTTTTAATTTGGTTTTAATCTGATTTTTTTGGTTGCAAAGGTCTTCCACGACGTCTTCAGGGATCGTTGTCTTCAGCGTCTTCAACGTCCTCTACTGCGAATTTCCAGGTACGTTTAACATTCTCCCAGTTATCCTGTCCCAACTGTCTCAAATCTTGAAATGAGCTGAAATATAATGCTTCAAATTGTAGTTGATTCTTCTAAAGTGGAAAAATCTAAGCAACATTGGAGAAATGAAACTTAAACTCCACAGTTTGAGTTGAATATACTTACAAAACAAATGATTAAAAATAAATAAGTACCAAAACGATTTACTATAATTTAGATTTAGGATTTGTTATATTTAAAAAAAAAATAACAAAACAACTTTAACATAAAAATTTCATGGAAAACTCGCAATCTAGAAACCTAACATATGTTAAATAGTTGACATTCCATCCTCGTCTGATAATTTCAATTATTTTTAAATCCAAAGTCAAGGAATATTTTATTTTATTGTTAAAAATAAATGGTAGGGGTAATTTCTTTGCATTTTTTATTTGTTAAATTTTCATACTATGTTTTGAAAGGATATAGTTTTGTTGAGACATAGGTATAGTTTGAGGAACTTTTAGTTTTTCTATAAAACTTTGGATGCCTATTTATTTAACCAAAATATAAGATGGAATATAATGTTGTAATAAAACATGTAGGGAATTTATGCAGAAGAGAAATCATGTTCTGAACAAACACACATACTATAGTTTGTATTGGTTACCTCTCTATACAACAATTAACCTAAAAAAGGAATGGCTTTACTTTCACCAATTTTTTTTATGTCTTTGTGTGGCTCTGTTTTTTCATTTTTCCCCTGGCATATAACTTTTTGTTTTTCATGTACCTTTTACATATCTCTGTAACAAATACATCACAACTCATTGTTGTTTAACAACATATTTGACTTCTACCTCAAGGGTTACCCCAGTCTAGTGTCACATAGTTTGTGAACCATTCTTTTATAAAATTTTGTAATAACAACTATGGCCCATTCTAAATTAATTTAAACTTACCCCAAAAATCCCCAAAAGCATAAAATTTTTGGTTTTGTTCAAATATCAATGAATTAAGGAACATGCAAAGAACCAATGAATCAGTCTAACTGTATACGCTTTTTTGGCTCTCTGCATTTTGGAAATTTGTTGATAAGACTGTCAATTACTATAGCTTTGTAATAGAGTTTAATAAGGATAAGACTATCAATTACTACAACTTTGTAATAGAGTTTAATAAGGATAAGGCTGTTTATTACTACTATCTCTTTAAACTATATACGCTTTTTTGGCTCTCTGCTTTTTGGAAATGTGTTGATAAGACTGTCAATTACTACAACTTTGTAATAGAGTTTAATAGGGATAAGACTGTCAATTACTACTATCTCTTTAAAACATAGCTCGGGTTATTGGTTTTATACATCTCTTATGAAACCAGTATGATTAATGATGCTTACTTGTTCACAGCTTATGTAACCCTTATCTACTAGTTATAACATCATGCATCAGTTATACTTATGGTATTTTATCTATGTAATCACTAGTTCTAAGTAGTTAAAGCAAGAAAGTTCATAATATTTCTTGAACTTCCTTCATGATATATATGGTTGCTCACCTTCGTTCAATATTGGGTAAAAGGTCATGGTCTTACCTTAATTTCTATTCTAATTCCCTTTCCTAACTTTGGTTTTCTATTTAATATTTGTTATCATAACATTTCTCTTTATGAATTTTCCAAGGAGGCATTCCATTGTGTAACCCTTATCTACTAGGTATAAAATCATACATTAGTTATAATTATGGTATTTTATCTATGAAATCACTAGTTCTAAGCAGTTAAAGCAAGAATTTCATAATATTTCTTGAAATTCCTTCATGATATATATATGGTTGCTCACCTTTGTTCAATATTGGGTAAAAGGTCATGGTCTTACCTTAATTTCTATTCTAATTCCCTTTCCTAACTTCGATTTTCATTTAATAGTTCTTATCATAATATTTCTTTATGAACTTCCTTCACGATATATATGGTTGCTCAACTTTTTTCAATATTGGGTAAAAGGTCATGGTCTTACCTTAATTTCTATTCTAATTCCCTTTCCTAACTTTGATTTTCCTTTTGACCTTCAAGATAAACTGAATCATTATATTGGGTAAAAGGTCATGGTATTACCATAATTTCTATTCTAATTTCCTTTCCTAAATTCCTAACTTTGATTTTCATTTAATATTTCTTATCATAATATTTCTTGAAATTCTTTCATGATATATATGGTTGCTCACCTTTTTTCAATATTGGGTAAAAGGTCATGGTCTTACCTTAATTTTTATTCTAATTCCCTTTCCTAACTTCCTAAATTTGAATTTCATTTAATATTTCTTATATCATAATATTTCTTCTTACCCAAGTAGGTATGTGATTAATTATGGTAATTACTATGTACCAAATCATGTAAGATGATATCACTAGCTCTTCTAGTAATGATGAAAGTATTGATTACTATGAATACGTACATATCTCTCCATGGTGTTATAACTAGGAGATCACTTAAAGCTTATGATATCCATACTCGTGTAAAGCAGTACTATGATCCCCATATTAGCTAGTATGGTACTGGTAGTCTTTGATAAACTATATGTGTATAATAACAATGGTAGTCATAGTAATCATAAAATAGTCATAAGCATGAGCATATTGTAAACACTAAGCTATTGGGGATAATACGTACTCTATTATTCCCATGATATCACTATAAATAATCATGTACGAGTAAATGAATCACACTATTTTATTGATATGACCTGTTTCAATAGAGAGATATGTAATGATGTACTAGCTTTCCATATATATTGCTATCATTAAGATCAGAGCCCCAACCCTTGGATATGAATCACACCCAGTAATTAGGGAGATACTGTGATCATTGTTCATATTAAAACGTATATAAGTAGTGTGTAATATTATCCTAATGAAACTAAGCTTTATTCCCGTTGTTCAACATGATTACACTGGTTATGATTCCTCCTTGTATCTATTATCCATAATACATATGATTTTATACATCTAGTAAGATGAGGTATTCCACTTGGTTCATATGTAAGAGCTTATAGTTAAGCTAACTGTTATATCGTCTCAATAAAGGTCAATTTAAGATTATCACATATGATATAAGTAACACAACTTGCTAATTAGTTATTAGACTACATATCTTCATATAGAACTTGCAAATAGTATGGTGTAAATGTGGAATGTAAGTATAGCACATATGATATAAGTAACACAACTTGATAATTAGTTATTAGACTACATATCTTCATATAGAACTTGCAAATAGTATGGTGGAAATGTGGATGTTATGACTCTTCATGATTAATGCTTCAAGAAACCAAACACAATAATGTATTAGGATATGCTCCTTTAACTTGCAAATAGTATGGTCGAAATGTGGATGTCATGACTCTTCATGATTAATGCTTCTAGAAACCAAACATAATTTAATGTATTAGAACATAATTTAATGTATTAGGACATGCTCCTTTAGGCTTGGTGGAATTACCCTTTCTTTTTATTTCTCTCTCACACACACATATATATATACATGAAGAGATCCCATATTCTTTTTTATTCATATATCAAATTTCATTTAAATACAAGATTTATCATAATGTACAATGATTCATTCAATATTATTCATATATCAAATATCATTTAAATACAAGACTTGTCATAATGTACAATGATTCATTCCATATTATTCATAGACCAAATGTCATTTAGATACAAGATTTATCATAATCTACAATGACTCATTCCATATTCATATTTAGATTTAGGAGGAGCTTTTGAGAATGTTATGATAATGCCAATAAAGAATGAGCTAGACTCATCTTCAACATCTATTAATTAGATATGAAAAATTATAATACTACTATGTACATTTGAGAATATTTTGGAACATGTTTATATAAATTATATATACATATGTACTTTTTTTTCATAAATATTTTCATTAATAAATGAACCCTTTAAATGATGAACCTAGTTAATGTTTCTTCTTCATGAAGAAGACTACTTGATCTTCCAATTTGAATTTGATGATGGTCCTTTGTTATGCTTCTTGACTACTTCAAATTATTGACACAATCATATGCTTCTTGTTACTCTTTTTATTTTTCTCAGTTTGCCTCTTTCCCTTTAGCTTGTAATTTCTCAACATAGATATTGCACTAAATTAGCTGAAGTTAAAATAAGTGACAATAATTTACAAGAACTATCCCTAATTTGTTTCTCACATATTCAATGCTTATTCAACAAGAGGCTTTGTGGGCATGTATTCCATCTTCACTATTTTCCAAAGACTTAATGTATGTAAGTGGTACTTTATGATGATATGTTTAGTGATTGAAGGAAGTAGAATATTTTATTTTTGAAATTATTATTAAATTTGTATTAAAACACTTAATAGATATGTAGGTTCACTGAAATTTACCTTAATATCTTGTAGAGCCCATTTCATCCAAATCACTGAAAAAGAAGTAACTAGTATGTATTCCATTTCTACTCTAGATAGAGAAAGTAATGACTTTTTCTTGATTAACCATTAAACCAAAGACTCTTCCTAAGTAGAATCATACATTGTCCACTTGTACTTTTCATGTCATCCATACAAGCCTCTAGTTGAATCTCTATATGTTTTCAATGTAAATTTCTCACCTTTTCGGTACTATAGTCCGTTGTTTGTAGTCTCTTTCAACTATCTTAATATATGTTTTTTGGTAATAGATGAATTTCTCACCTTTTGGGTACTATATTCCATTGTTTGTAGTCTCTTTCAAGTATCTTAATATCTGTTTGTTGGTAATAGATGACTCTGTTTAGTTGTTGATTGAAATATTCCAACTAATATAAATTCCAAAATTATATCTAGTCTAAACCTTGTTATGTATATCAAGCTTCCTATCATACAGATGTAAAGGTTATGATCAACATCACCTCATTCATCATCCATCATCTGCACATAACTTGCATCCAATTGATATGGAGATTCACTTAGGTCATTCATCATCCATCATCTGCACATAACTTGAATTCCAAAATTATATCTAGTATAAACCTTGTTATGTCTATCAACCTTCCTATCATATAGATGTAAAGGTTATGATCAACATCACCTCATTCATCATCCATCATCTGCACATAACTTGCATCCAATTGATATGGAGATTCACTTAGGTCATTAATCATCCATCATCTGCACATAACTTGCATGTTATGTGCATCCAATTGATATGGAGATTCACTTAGGTTTATAGTATTCCATTTCAAACTTTTCAACATATCTCTTAGGTATTTATAATGAGAAATGGATATGCCCATTGAATTTTGTATAATTTATGGCTTGTAGTCATACATAAAATATAAGTTCTCCAATCATTCACATCTCGAATTCAAATTTCATCTCTTCACCAAAATATTTTACTAGATGATTTTTATTGATTCTAAACATAATATAATCCACATACACAAACACAATTAGTAATTCATCACCATGAGCCTTTATCCATAGATTATTATTAGCCTCGAAGCACATTTTTTTAAGGTACTTGTCTAGCTTAAAGACTACCATGTTGTTGGTGGTTGTTTAAGTCCTTATAGTTCCTTATTTAGCCTACAAACATATTTAGGATTATCTACCTCCTCAGGTTATTTTTCTTACCAAGTAGCTCTTCATCAAACTTTAAAGTAGTTTGAGTGATTCCACGGGTCCTCTACACCCTTCAGAGGGTATAATTGGGACATGTAGTGTTAACTTCTACAAGTTCTATAGGAAGAGTCTGTAAAGGGCTAGGTAGCCTCTGGATCTCATCTTTTATGAAAGGTGACATATCTAGTAAATGCCCCTACAGTCAATCTCTGGAATAGATCTAAATGCCCCTCTAGTAAATGCTCCTACAGTCAACATGTATATAGTATTTAGAAACAAAAAGTAATTTGATACAAAACATAGGTTTTAACCAAGTATATAGATTTTCGTTTTCATATCCATGGTCTCAAACAATGAGAGAGAAAAACCCTTTTATATTCAACATGTAAAACAAAAATTAGCCATAAAAGTTTTCCATTGAAACCAAAAGTGATTTGATTCAAAACATAGGTTTTAACCTAATCTAGTAAATGCCCCTACATTCTATCTCTAGAATAGATCTAATTAGAAGTTTTCATTTTCATATCCATGGTAGTTCTATAGGCAGAGTCTGTAAAGGGCCAGGTAGCCTCTATATCTCATCTTTTATGAAATGTGACATATCTAGTAAATGCCCCTACAGTCAATCTTTGGAATAGATTTAAATGCCCCTATAGTAAATGCCCCTACAGTCAACATGTATATAGTATTTAGAAACAAAAAGTAATTTGATACAAAACATAGGTTTTAACCAAGTATATAGTTTTTCATTTTCATATCCACGGTCTCAGACAATGAGAGAGAAAAAACCTTTATATTTAACATGTAAAACACAAATTAGCCATAAAATTTTGCCATTGAAACCAAAAGTGATTTGATACAAAACATAGGTTTTAACATAATATAGTAAATGCCCCTACATTCAATTTCTAGAATAGATCTAATTAGAAGTTTTTCATTTTCATATCCATGGTAGTTCTATAGGCAGAGTCTGTAAAGGGCCAGGTAGTCTCTGGATCTCATCTTTTATGAAAGGTGACATATCTAGTAAATGCCCCTACAATCAATCTCTGGAATAGATCTAAATGCCCATACAGTAAATGCCCCTACATTCAACATGTATATCTTATTTAGAAACAAAAAGTAATTTGATACAAAACATAGGTTTTAAATAAGTATATAGTTTTTCATTTTCATATCCATGGTCTCAAACAATGAGAGAGAAAAAACCTTTTATATTCAACATGTAAAACACAAATTAGCCATAAAAGTTTGCCATTGAAACCAAAAGTGATTTGATACAAAACATATAGGTTTTAAATGGAGTTTCACTTCTTTTTTAATTAAAATGTGTTTTTTTCAATTTTATACCAAGTGTGCTCCCACCATCTAAAACACAATTTGGTGAACTTAATCATTTTATAACTTTTTTTTTGCTTAAATTGAGTTTCACACATCAATTAGTGCTTTGAAAGTTGTGTTTTACATAATTTGTTTACACTAAATTACATTAATTTTCTGAAATTTATTTTGAATTTAATTTAAATTAGTAATTTAAAAAAATAATTGTAAATGTCCGTCGTAGATATATATATCATGGAGGATGAACGACGAATATCAACAGAATCCCATATCTCTACGAGAGGGGGAGATCAGGGATCAAGAGCTGTTCATGGTAAATTTAAATATAATCTTAAATCTTCATACATGTGTGTACATATGAAATTGATTTTTTATCAACTTTGTGAGTTAAATTAGTTGTTAATAAGTTCATTTTTTATTTTTTAGGAGCTAATAAGAAGAGAAGGGTCTCTACTCCATCCATGGATGCCCATATTTCACCCAGTCGTGGTATGGTTTTAACACAATTTAATCAATGAATATGTACACGTGTATTTATATGTACATGCATGTATTTTTCAATTGATTATAAATTCGTATTTGTTTATGAAGCTTCTCTCTCCTCTCGAGAGGTTGGTGGTGGTTCAAATCTCTTTAGAGGGCCATCAATAGGGGGTAAATTGTTTGAATTTTAGGTTTATATTGAGATATATATATCTATATCTTGAGTTATTTTAAATTTTTTGAATTTTAGGTTTTAATAGAAGATTTCTTTAATCCACGGACTCTAGCGACGGAGATAGGAACATCCACACCATTTCAACCATTTGAACAAGTTGTCTAATTTTTTTTTAATATTATTGAAAATAAGTTTATATATGTACACATGTGCATTTTCATCTGAAATTTTTTAATATATATATATATATATATATATATATATATATATATATATATATATATAACTGTACATGTATATTGTACAATTTATTGTTGGAGATGTTCCCATGGGGGAAGTTGTAGCAAGCAAACAAATGGAGAGGGAACCTCATGAGGTATTGCATGATTTTTTATTTTATTTTTATATTTTGTTTTTTACATGAAGTTCTATATATCCTCACTCATTTTTACAACATAAAATTTTAATGTTTGTATGTGCATTGTATACAGGTTCCCCATGCTTCGCAAGATAGCGCACGGATTGAGACTCTACTAGGAAAGACACTACATTCATCTGTATTTGATTGACATGATTTGTAGATTTGATTTCAAGATTTCTCGTCTTAAATTTACCTTTTTATATATTATCTAGATGCACAGTCATATATATATAACTTGATACTTCATACTTGTGAGATCTACAATTTTTGGACATATTTTATTACAGTGTTAATATAATTTGTTTTTTTCCAAAAATTTAAGTTTTCGATGGTTTAAGTACTTCTGGAATGTGAATGTGAAGTAATTTTGTTATATAATTTGTTTGGTTTTTAAAACTTTTAAGTTTTGGATAGTTGAACTACTAGTAATGTTGTCATTTATAAATTAATGTTTTTCTTTTGAACTACATTTGGCATGTTATGTAATGATGTGTTATAATCTATTTTGTTTTTAAAACTTAAGTTTTGGATGCTTGAAGTACATTTGGCATGTGAAGTAATGTTGTGATCTATAATTTTTTGTTAAATTAAAAGTTAAATTTTGGATGGTTTCAATCTACATTTGGCATGTCATATAACATTAAATGTTTTTATTGGATAATTGAACTATAATTGGCATGGAAAGTGAAATAATGTTGTGATATAATCAAAAAGCTTTTAAAACTCAAGTTTTGGATGGTTTCAATCTACATTTGGCATGTGATATAATGTTAAATGTTTTTGTTGGATAGTTGAACTACAATTGACATGGCATGTGAAGTAAGGTTGTGATATAATCAAAATGTTTTTAAAAATCAAGTTTTGGATGGTTGAAGTACATTTGGCATGTGAAGTAATGTTGTGATCTATAATTTTTTGCTAAATTAAAGGTTATGTTTTGGATGGTTTTAATCTACATTTGGCATGTGATATAATGTTAAATGTTTTTATTGGATAGTTGAACTACAATTGGCATGACATGTGAAGTAATTTGTTTTGATATAATAAAAAAAAATTACAAAATTCAAGTTTTGGATGGTTGAAGTATGTTTGGTAAGTTTTTAATTTTTTTTTCACTCAAACAATGGTATGTAGTATGTAAAGATCAAAAAAAATATTAGGATTACTTTTAAGTACGATCAAGTGTTCTTGAAACATTTTCCCACATGATGATACATTGACCTATGAACTAAAGTAGATCATGGGCTATCTGTTCTACCTCTTTCCCATATAAATCCGTTTAATTTTGATGGAAATATAAGAAGTAGATTTATGTTTTTTGGGGAGGGGTCCTATAGCCACCCATAATACATGATAATACCTTCATTAACCTATGAACTAAACTAGTTCATAGGCTATATGTTCTGCCTCTTTCCCATATAAATCCCTTTAATTTTGATTGGAAATATAAGAAGTAGATATATGTTTGTTGAATTGGGGTCTGTTAGCCACCTATAAATTTGTTATAGCAAAAGGTGGCTAAAACTCTTTGAGCCTTCAAGGAACAAATTTTATTGCTAAAAAGTGTTGGCTCTTGAAGACTCTTGAAGACCTCATGCCTCTGTCCATAATATTCACTACTGTGCCTATTCTACATTTAGAAATCCTGTAGATTTCCAAGACAGATTACTGCTGCGAGCACCATTTTCCTTTTTTCCCTTCTTCCAAAACTGACCTCATTTTAACCCCTTCATCCTCCATGAAAAACCCTCACTTTCACGTTTCTCCCTTTTCTCTTAGTAAAAATCCATTGATAAGGTTTAAAGACTTCTTCTTTGCCTTATCGGAACCCCTCTAAACCTTTGAAAACCATTGAAAATCCATAAAAAACCCACATTTGGACACATATGGGTCTTAGCCCCCTTCGGCCAGCTCCCTCGACCTTTTTCCCATGTAACCCGAGCGCCGAAACCAGGTGCTAGCCTGAAAAGCGCTTAGCGCGTTTGGTTATCGGGAGCATTCCTCACCGTTGATTTCCCCGCAGATCCGACGGTCTTCGTAATCCCATCGTGCCTGTGGTCTCCACTCCTGTTCACCGCGTGATCACATCACAGCCGTCCATTTAAACCGCAGATCTGACGGTCCATTTTTCATCAGCCCGGTGGTCCTCGCCACGGCTACTGTGTAGAAACCGGCAATATCCATCGCACCACCTCCAAGCGCAGGGCGGTTTCCTCCCGATCGACAACGATTCCACTCACCGATTGACGCGTGGCCTGGGCACTGTTCACCAAACCACCATCCATCGCGCGTTAAATATCGGACATAGACCCCCGCGATATTGACGTGCACCATCCGATCTGAGGCCGCTCATCAGACGGTGGTCGCTCGCTGGAGATGCGCACGCGATAACGCAGGGTCCGACGTAGTGGTAACAACATCTCCGGCGTCAATCTAATCTGGATATCGACGGCCCAAAATTCATCGCCCATTTTCTCCATTTTGACTTTCCACCTACGCTTCCAACCGTCGATCTCTGCGCAATCGACGACTCTGATTTAAATTATTCTTCCGCCTTCCTTTTGTTTTCCCCTGATCAATCTCGACCGTTGGATGATGCCATCCAACGACCCTGCTCTTTCCACGTGCTTTTTGAAGCAGCAGACCTATATATCCAGGATTTTATAATTGTTTTTTATTTTGCAGGGTTTTCAATGGTTTTTTCCGCCATGTCAGAAGAAAATTCAGAAGCAGAGGGTGACAATTCTCCCGCCTCTGATCCATCAAAGAAAATCATTTGCAGGTTTCAAATTCACGTATCATCGGTGGTTCATGAGGCATTGATGCCATATCGCCCCTTCGCAGCCCTGCACACTAGAAAAACACAGCAAGTCAATCACAAATCAAATAGTATCAATGTCAACAACAAAAGTATACCAGAGCAAAGGATTGAAGACAGGTTTTGTGGGGATTACGGCTAAGAATGATTATCAAAAGCCTAATCCCCGATTAAAAACATAGTTAAAGAAGAAAACCTTAAAGTGTTTTATCGACAGAAAGCCTCCACCGCCACCTCCAAGGCAAATTGATTCCTCCCAGCTGCCGAAATGCCACCTGTGCCTCAAAGTATTCATTCAGAGGTCGAAGTTATTGATAAAATGAAGATATTCACCTCAACGCAGCCAGAGAGTTACTTCTGCAGGGAAAATTAATGCAAACAATATTTGCGGAGTAACCCCGACATCACACAGAGCCTCCAAGGTTAACAAAAGCTCCCACCGAGCTTAAAACTTTATGTAAATCATTTAATACAGAAGAAACCTATTGTAAGTTTCTTCATTGAGCCCCCCAAGGGCCGAGAAGCCATTTAAGCCTGTATTAATTGTAATTAGAGATCTTTTATCAAATCACACCTCCTCATTCTTCTATAAATACTTCTGTAGAAGATGAGAGAGGGGTTAGTTGAGTTGGTTGTAGAACTTTGAAATATAATTGAGATTGAGACTTCTATCTGTAAATAATGAACTCACTGGCCCTTGAAGCTCTGTTTGTGTTAGATTTGTTAGGCTGGATAGTGAAGATGATTGCTGAACTGAAACATTAGACCCGAGTACTGTAACTAGTTTGACATCAATAACAAGCTGTTTCTTGGGATCCTGGTCTGTATCACTGGTGAAGTGCCTATTTCTTTGTTATTGTTTTCCTTCTATGTATGTCATATTGTTCACTATTCTATGATAAAGAACAACATTTATAGAGTTAAGACCTACTGTATATTAGTAACCTTCTCTGACTGAAAAGCTTTATCTCAATGTTTTCCTCCAATTTGTTTATTTAAGAATGATTTAATACATTTTAAGCAGTTAGGAATGCTGGAGTTCCCTCGTCCTACTTTTTGCTTTAAACATTGTTCTTGAAAGTTATTTTCCTTATTTGCTTATTAAAATTAGACTAGAAATGTGATGGTTTGCCCTGTTTCTAGCTTCTATTCTCTAAAGGAAGATTATGAAAGTTTCCCTTGGTGTCGACTGAAAGCAGACTAGGTTTGAAAGTACTTTATCTGATCTTAAGTTACACTTTGTCTTCTCTTATGTGTTTTCATACTTTCTGAAGGTAATTATGTGGATTACTGGATTGTTTGTCAATTAAGCTGCTTTAATACAAACCTGCCCAAGAAGTCAATGGTTAGCCATGTCCTTGGTTGGTTTTAAACAGTTACTTAAGAGGTTTTTCTTGTTTGGACTGACTATAAATCCTTTGTGAAATTATTATCAGTTTCCACCTCTCCAACACTTTATTGTTTCCATTCCATCATTTTAATCTCAATAATCTTGTGATGTAGATGACTTTATCCTTGGATCACTCTTGATGTTGTTGCTCAATTAAAGCCCTGTTATGACTCCATAGCCCAATGGACTAAAAACCAGCGTCATATCTATCTTTCAAGCCTAGCTGTTCTATTCACTTGCAACTTCTCACCTTTGAAACTCTTTGCAATTAGGACTTTCCACCTCAAATAGTATTCATGCTCAACCATCCAAAAACAAACAAAACCCTTGGCCTTCATAACTAGCCTAATATAATTACCCCAAAACTCTAAAGACAAATCCATCTTTGCACTTATTGGAGAGATCCCTCTCCGGATTCAGGAGGGCTAGATCCTAGAATCCCAAAGTGGTTGAAATAATGTTGCTTCTGCAGTTTTAGTCTTACCAATCTGCTAAAATTACAGATTCCTAATATTTCTGGCGACTCCACTGGGGATAGAAACCCATAAAAATTTTGATTTGAGGGTAACCATAGGATATCAGGGATTTGGTTCAAAAAAATTTGCTATATTAACCAGCTGAGCCACCAACAACTAACATTTCTGGCGACTCCATTGGGGATCTTCCCTTAAAAACCTTCAAAAACATTGTGAGTAAAAAGCAGCCTTTTCAAGCACTACCAAGGAATGGTAATCATGGTGAAACTTGTTTGAATCAGTGACAAACTAGGTAAACCCTAGGATTCTCATAAGACTTTACCTAACCTTGAAAAATCAGCTGTCTTAGCCATAAGAGTGGACTGTCTTTGTCTCATAACCTTAGCTAAGTTTTGAAACAAAGTTAGGACATCCTTAGAAACCATACAACTGAAAAATAACTCAGAAAACCTAAAAATATTTCAGATTGGTATGAAATAAACATGGTGGTGGACCATAAAACCTTTTACCTCTGAAAAGAGCTAAAAACTTCCACTTGGCAAGTCCACAATCCTTGGCAGACCTTAAGACTCCACTGGGAAGAACCCTCATCATTGTAACATTAGTCAAACTCAGTTAGAGGACTGTAGGATTGAAATTTCTGTAAACAGATTAGTTAACCTCTCAAATATTGTCATACCTGGTTGAACTTTTCTTGTTTATTTGGGTCTGAAAAACACAACATAGTGGCTCCTAGAAATATTCACACTAGAGCCTATCTTGACCCTGATCCACCTGAGTTTGTTGATAACCCAGAAAGTATCCTTAGGAAGTCTCCTAGGATTAAATTATCAACTGTTTTCAGATCACCCTTGAGAGCTAATTCAGTTCCTGAAAATCTTTCAGCTCTGCAACAATCACAAGTTGACTTAGTGAATCCTTTTAGAACTAGGTCTCTTGGTGATTTAGATCAGTTAGATTCTGAGTCTTCACTTTCTTCTCCTGAAACAAGTGAACATCTTGGCAACAGAGAAACACCACCTCCTGATTTACATTTCCTTCACAACCTAGGTGTCTCTCATCCAAGATCAGCTCAGCAATCTACTCCTGGTCCATCCACTTTTGCTCACCCTGCATCCACTGTTCAAACCACTCCACTTCAGCCCACTTTCCCTTTTGGTAATCCACCACTTGTAAATCCACCTACACCACATATCATGGCAGCATGGTATGCTCCCTTAGTCCTTCCTGTACCATTAGTCAATCTTCCACAGGACTATTAGTCCAAAATTCCATTATATGATGCTAGTAACGCTACAACTGCATCACAACACGTGGATAAGATGAATGACTACTTTGACAGAAATGAAATTGATGATGATTCTGTCAAGCTTAGACTATTTGCTCAAAGTCTGGGGGGATAAGTAAGAAAATGGTTTAAAGGCTTAACCCCCCATAGTGTCAATGATTTCCAAGCTTTCCATCAGACATTCTTAAATAAATGGGAAGTAAAGAAGAATCCTCTCCAAGTCCTTTCTGATTACAAGAACCTGCACAGAAACATTGGGAAAAGTGTGCAAGCTTATTGTACCAGATTTAATAGTGTATATAATGCACTTTCCCCAGATCTAAAACCTCCACAAGGCTCAGCTTTAAACAAGTTTCCTGAAGGGTTTGACCCTGAGATGGCCTATCAGCTAAGGGAAAGAGATTTTGCAACTCTTGAAGAGATGAAAAAAGGTGCTCTTTCTGTGGATGTCAACTTGATGGAGAAAAGAGCAAGAATGAAAAATGAAAAGAGAGTATCCTTTAGAGACGAATCTACACCCTCTACTTCCAACTCAAAGATGGAGAGAATGATGGAGGAGATGATGAAAGAGATGAGCATAATTAAGAGAGCACAAGCAAGCCAAAACCAAAATGCTCCTCAAAATAGAAATCAGAACCAGAACCAGAATTTTAGAAGGAATCAACCTCCAAACAGACCTAGGGAAGATGATCAACAGATCACTCCTCCCTTTCATCAAAACTATGTAAGTGAGGTTGAGGAAACAGATGAAATAACAGAGGAAGATGATATCAACATGTTTGGGGTAGAGGATGATGACTTTGAAGCTCATTATGATAGAAAACAAGGTCTTTGTACACCTTATGATGACCAAAGAGAGGATGATGAAAGTTATTATCAAGACATGGAGAATGTCATCATAGAGTCTCAAAGAGAATATGACCTTAGAAGCAGAACCAGTCAACAAACCCCCAACAACAAAACCTCTGACAAACCTTTCCAAAACAGCGCTACAACCAAGCTTAAAGTTGTCAAACAAAAGCACAAAACAGTGGCTGTAAATTCTGATAATGGTAAAGAGAAAGGCACTCAAAACAATGAAAAACAGAGTGCAGGCATTAGTAGTACTAACACTTCAGCTAGTACTCCTGTGAAAACAATTTTGTCAAGTATAAATAGAAAAAATCAGCAAACCCATGTTGCTGATAGACTAGCAGTTAATAAGGCTGAGACCAGCACTTTAAAGAGTCAAATTCCTTTAAGCCTGGAGCAGGCAATTTCAAAGATCAAAATCTCTGTTCCTTTGACTGAGTTAACAGCCCAGCATGTATATAGGACCCAAATTTTGAAGGCTTTAAGAATATAAGAAAATGAGGACACTGTTAATCTTAACGATGACCAACTAGAGCTGATTTTTGGTCCTAAGATTGAAGGTAGATATCGAGAAGGACTTGTTCCTCCTTTCTATGTAAGTTTAAAAGTTCATGAAAAAAATTTTCACGACGCTATGCATGATTATGGGGCTTCTCATAATTTAATGCCTAAAGCTGTGATGGAGAGCCTGGGTCTAGAAATCACCAGACCTTACAAAGACCTTTACTCCTTTGACTCAAGCAGAGTAAAATGTTTAGGATTAATCAAAGACCTCTGTGTTAACTTAGCCCAAATTCCAGCCAAATGCTTAGTGATGGATATCGTTGTGGCCGATGTGCCCCCAAATTATGGAATGCTATTATCAAGATCTTGGGGGGCTAAGTTACAAGGGACTATGCAAATGGACATGGCCTATGTGACTATCCCTATTTTCAATCAGAATAGAAGACTTTACAGGGAGTCCCATATGAAATTCACAGTTACAAGTCAAGAAAGACCACGAAACTCTCCCCTGTATTCTGTAAATACAGGCCTTGATTCTTTTATTATCTTTAATAATGAAACACTTGGTGAACAAGTCACTTTCACAGGATTAATGGCCGATAGGGAGGAAGAGGAACATAACGCAGAAGTGTCAAAATAGTTTGCTGCATTTAAAGACAGTAGCAAACCAAACAAAGGTCTTGAGCTACAAGGCAGGTGTCCATTGCTTTTAAACATTCACAATCAAGAAAACAACCCTCAAATAAATGAAAAACTTAGGGAATCAAAACAAATACAACTAAGTGCTGAGATTCCACAACAACCCTTGAGCACGTTAGTTGAAGAGGACAGTAACCAGGATGAAACCAAAAATAGTCCTCTGTGGAGTATGTATTTTGATGGGTCATGCACTAAGAACAATGCTGGCGCAGGTGTCTGGATCTCTAACACTGAAAACAATCATACAAAAAGCATTTCCTGCAAATTGAACTTTCAGTGTTCCAATAACATAGCGGAATATGAATCCCTTCTCTTAGGCCTACGTTTGTTGAAAAGGTTAGGATCAAGAAGAATCAATGTGCATGGGGATTCAGAGTTAGTCATTAGGCAAGTTAATGGGGAGCATCACGCAAATCATCCCAGACTTAGGGCCTACCGAAACGATGTCATGGACCTTTTGAAAACATTCGAGGAGTCCAAACTATTTTTTGTCCCAACAAAAAGAAATATTGCGGCCCACAATTTAGCCTTTGCAGCTAGAACGTGCTTAACGCCATATAACACCAAAGACTGCACAACTCAGATAAAATTTAGACCAGCTGTGCCTGATAATGAGAAGTATTGGTAGGTGTTTGACAATGACAAACAAATAGAAGACTTCATGCAATTCAGAAATGAATTCGAACTACACAGTTCAGACTCAGATTATGAGACAGACTGCAGTGAAGAAAATTTTCTTGGCAAAGAAGAGCCGTCTCCTGAACTGGTCAATATTAATCTTCTGACTAGCAAACTAAAACATAAAACAAAACTGAGTGCAGAGTTAGAAACAGAGGAGTTAGAAACTCTGCACTCTAAAGATGAAATTTTGCCAAGTGGTCTAGCACCTTTGGAAGAGTTATCTGATTTTAACGATGTGGCAAATAAACCAAAACTGGAACCTATAGAGACTGAAGTGGAAGAGTGAAATATAGGCAGTGAACTTAAACCTATGATGATTAAACTGTCTAAGACTTTGCCAACTCACATTAAACTCAAATACATAGAGCTGTTTAAAGAGTTTTCTGACGTTTTTGCGTGCAGTTATGAAGATCTTAAATCCTATGACACTGAAATAATACAACACAAAATTACCCTCAAAGAAAACCAAAAACCATTCAAACAGAAACTGCGTAGAATAAATCCTGTTCAGCTGCCCTTGGTTCAAAAGGAGATCATGAAAATGTATGATGCTGGTATTATTGTCCCTATTAGATATTCTGAGTGGGTGTCTAATCTGGTGTTAGTTAGGAAGAAAACTAGAGAAATCAGGCTTTGTATAGACTTTAGAGACTTAAACAAAGCTTCATTAGAAGACAACTACCCTTTACCCAAGATGGATCACATTTTACAAAGGGTAGTTGGCTCAAAAATACCTTTATCGGATGGCTATTCGTAGTGGTACAATCGACTTTAGTTCACCCTGTTGATCAATTAAAGACAACCTTTACTACACCATGGGGCACCTTCATGTATGTGAAAATGCCCTTTGGTCTAATGAATGCTAGAGCAACCTTTCAGAGAGCCATGGACATAGCATTCTCGGACGAACTGGGCTACTTCATCATTATATACCTTGATGATGTCACTGTGTTTTAAAAAACAAATGAAGAGCATTTAAAACATTTAAGAAAAGTTTTCGAGAAATGCAGAAAATTTGGGATATCTTTAAACCGTAGGAAGACACTTTTTGGTCTCCAAGAAGGTAAAATTCTTAGGCACATCATTTCAAAAGAGGGTATTAAGATAGATCCAAAGAGGATTGAGGCCATATTGTGAATCTCTCATCCTCGGAACATCAAGGAGTTGCAGTCTTTCATTGGAAAGATTAACTTTTTGAGAAGTTTCATCCCCAACTTGGCTGAGCTCCTTAGGAATATCACAAACATGTTGAAGAAGGAGCAAGGGGTAAAATGGACCGTGGAAGCAAAGAAGTCCTTTGAGCTGGTGAAACAAGCATTAACCAAAACACCGGTTCTAATAAGTCCTGATTTTTCAAAAGATTTTTATATTTTTTCGTTTGCATCAGAACATTCCATAGCTGTTGTCCTTTTACAGAAAAATCCACAAGGACAAGAGTAGCCCATTTCATTTTTTAGCAAGGCATTGAGGGATGCCCCTCTGAAGTATAACATTATGTAGAAACAAGTTTTTTCTTTGGTTAAAGCTTTGAAAGGCTTCAGAGTGTACATCCTTCACTCGCATATCATTGCCTTTGTCCCAAACTCAGTTGTTAAAGACATTCTAACACAGGACCTAGATGGTAAGAGGGGTAAGTGGATTGTTGTTATCCTTGAATATGATTTAGAGATAAAACCAAATAAACTCATCAAAGGCCAATTTCTAGCTAGATTAATGGCTGAATCCAATTTTGAAGTTCTTGATATTAATATGATTAATGCTTTGGATGATCAAGAGGAAATCTCAACTCCCATTGTTGAAAACCATTTCATGAATTCCTCTTGGTATGTTGATATTATTTATTTATTTCTTAATTTGAATACACCTCCTGGATTGACAAAGACAAAGGCAAGATTCCTAAAGTTAAAAGATGTAAACTATTGCATTATAGATAGATGTCTTTATTGGTAAAATGCATGTGGTGTATTTCTTAAATGTTTGCCTGAGTTTGATGTAGAGAAGGTCAAACACTAGTTCCATGAAGGAGAGTGTGGAGGTCATTTGTACTGGAAGACAACTGCCAACAAAATTTTGAGGGCTGGTTTCTATTGGCCTACTCTTTTCCATGATATACACAAGATGATCATTGCCTGTCATAAATGTCAAATTTTTGAAGGAAAAAGAAAACTGCTACCCATGCCTCTGCATCCAATCACTGTTGAAGCCCCTTTTCAACAGTGGGGACTCGACTTCATAGGAGAAATCCATCCACCATATTTTTCCCAGCATAGGTGGATTCTTACTGCCACAGACTACTTCACTAAATGGATAGAAGCCATTTCTTGTAGGCAAGCCAATGACTTTGTTATTATAAAATTCATTGAGACTAACATCCTCTCCAGATTTGGTTGTCCTACCAAGATCATCACTGATATTGCAACACCGTTTAGATCAAAGAAAATGGTTGAGTTCTGTCACAGATATCAGATAACATTGGGGCATTCCACGACCTATTACCCTCAAGGTAATGGACTTGCAGAATCCTCAAACAAAGGTTTAGTGAACATAATCAAGAAAATGTTGGAGGACAATAAAAAGTCTTGGCACACAAAGCTTGTTCATGCACTTTGGGCTAACAGATTGACTTTGAAGAAATATATTGGTATGTCACCTTTCCAGCTTGTGTATGGTGATGATGCAATTTTCCCAAATAGCCTTAGTGTACCAGTGATGAAGTTGATCCAAGAGTTGCAGACTGAAGAAAATGACATGATCAGAAGAATAAATCAGACCATTCATCTTTAGTAGACCAGAGAGGAGGTTTATAACAAGACATTACAAGAAGAAGATCAACATCAAAAAGATTTTTGACAAAAGAACAAAGGCCAGCAATTTCAAAATTGGGGACAGAGTTTTAAAGTGGGACTCAAGGAGGGAAGAAAAGGGCAAGCATGGAAAATTTGACAACTTATGGCTTGGCCCTTACTCTATCCATTCAGCTGCTGGTAATAATGCATTTTTCTTGCAGGAGTTGAATGGAGCAGAATTGTTTGGGGGTCCTGTCAATGGCAGGATGCTTAAGCATTACTTCTCTTGATCCATGATACGTTTTGAAGCCTTTTATATTTTTTCCATTAGAAATATTTCATCCGCCATTGCACTCAAAGTTATAAAAAGTCAAAAATACTAAAACAAAAGAAACAAAGAAAAGAGGGCAGATTGTGAAAACAAGAAAGGTATAGCCCCATACCAAAAACGAGAAAAAAATTCTGAAAGTGTGCAAGCTTAAATGCCACTCCTGAAGAACACACTTCTAGTTAGTCAAACTGTCTAATCTTGACTAATTAGCTTTTAATTTTCTGCTGATAGGATAACGAATTCGATTTGCCAAACTGTTTAATATTGGCTTATCAGTAGATAGTTTAGGATAGAAAACAAGGGTTCAAACATACTCAAAATCTGAACCTAAGGTTTCAAAGAAAAAATGACTCAAATCTGCTTCAAATTCTGAGTCAAGAGATGTAAAAATATGGTTCCAATCAGCTCAAAATCCGAACCAATTGATAAAGACAAAACAACTCAAACAAATTCAAAACAGAGCTGTAGAAAAAAGGAAGGAAATGTTTTCAAATTTCAGATCTCGAGCCTTCCATTTTTGTTTTAAATTTTCTACAAAATAACATCTATGTGTAGCTTGTTTTTATGCCATAGACCAGCATCAAGTTAGACTGTTTAATCCTGACTTGTATGCTTTTAAATTTCTGTTGTAGAATTTAGAGAATAAAAATCTGTTAGACTGTTTAATCCTAACAAATTAGTAGATTAGGTAGAGAATCATATGGGCTCAACTGTTTAATCTGAGTCCAGGGAGAAATAAGGAGTAGAAATAGATTAGTTTTCCTGCTTTCAAAAGAAGAAAATGTTGTAAAAGAGTTTTCCAATCCAAGTGCATTCTAATGAATAAAAAATGTTAGATCTGTAGGATTGGGTAGGTAGAAAGCTTGTTGATGAAAGAACCATTGTTTTTATGGCTAATAATATGTTTGCAAAATAACATCGTCCACAGAGAGATAGGCAGCCCAATGGATGAGGCACAGGTCAGCCTCCCAGAGAACATAATGGATGTGGCACGGGTCAGCCTCCTAGAGAGTGCAAGTCTGAAGTTCTTGATGCCTTCAAGAAGGCACCATCCCCCAGTGGAGCCACTATTAGCCACCTATAAATTTGTTATAGAAAAAGGTGGCTAAGACTCTTTGAGCCTTCAAGGAACAAATTTTATTACTAAAAAGTGTTGGCTCTTGAAGACTCTTGAAGACCTCATGCCTCTGTCCATAATCTTCACTACTGTGCCTATTCTACATTCAGAAATCCTGCAGATTTCCAAGACAGATTACTGCTGCGAGCACCATTTTCCTTTTTTCCCTTCTTCCAAAACTGACCTCATTTTAACCCCTTCATCCTCCATGAAAAACCCTCACTTTCACGTTTCTCCCTTTTCCCTTATTCAAAATCCATTGATAAGGTTTAAAGACTTCTTCTTTGCCTTATCGGAACCCCTCTAAACCTTTGAAAACCATTGAAAATCCATAAAAAACCCACATTTGGACACATATGGGTCTTAGCCCCCTTCGGCCAGCTCTCTCGACCTTTTCCCCACGTAACCCGGGCGTCGAAACCAGGCGCTAGCCCGAAAAGCGCTTAGCGCGTTTGGTTATCGGGAGCATTCCTCACCGTTGATTTCCCCGCAGATCCGACGGTCTTCGCAATCCCATCGCGCTCGTGGTCCCCACTCCTGTTCACCGCGCGATTGCATCACAGCCGTCCGTTTAAATCGCAGATCCGACGGTCCGTTTTTCATCCACCCGGTGGTCCCCGCCACGACTACTGTGTAGAAACCGGCGGTATCCATCGCACCGCCTCTGAGCGCAGGGCGGTTTCCTCCCGATTGTCAGCGATTCCACTCACCGATTGACGCGTGTCTTGGGCACTATTCACCAAACTGCCGTCCATCGCGCATTAAATATCGGACATAGACCCCGCGCGATATTGACATGCACCGTCCGATCTGAGGCCGCTCATCGGACGGTGGTCGCTCGCTGGAGATGCGCACGTGATAACGCAGGTTCCAGTGCAGTGGTAACATCATATCCACCGTCGATCTGATCTACAGATCGACGCCCCAAAATTCATCGCCCGTTTTCTCTGTTTTGACTTTCCACCTGCGCTCCCGACTGTCGATCTCTACGCGATCGACGGCTCTGATTTAAATTATTCTTCTGCCTTCCTTTTGTTTTCCCTCGATAAATCTCGACCTTTGGATGATGCCATCCAATGGCCCTACTCTTTCCACGTGCTTTCTGAAGCAACAGACCTATATATCCAGGATTTTATAATTGTTTTTTATTTTGTAGGGTTTTCAATGGTTTTTTCTGCCATGCCCGAAGAAAATTCAGAAGCAAAGGGTGACGATCCTCCCACCTCTGATCCATCAAAGAAAATCATTTGCAGGTTTCAAATTCACGTATCATCGGTGGTTCATGAGGCATTGATGCCATATCGCCCTTGCGCAGCCCTGCACACTAGAAAAACACAGCAAGTCAATCACAAATCAAAGAGTATCAATGTCGACAACAAAAGTATACCAGAGCAAAGGATTGAAGACAGGTTTTGTGGGGATTACGGCTAATAATGATTATCAAAAGCCTAATCCCCGATTAAAAACACAGTTAAAGAAGAAAACCTTAAAGTTTTTTATTGACAGAAAGCCTCCACCGCCACCTCTGAGGCAAATTGATTCCTCCCAGCTGCCGAAATACCACCTGTGCCTCAAATTATTCAATTAGAGGCCGAAGTTATTGATCAAATGAAGATATTTGCCTCAGCACAGCCAGAGAGTTACTTCTGTGGGGAAAATTAATGTAAACAATATCTGTGGAGTAACCCTGACATCACACAGAGCCTCCAGGGTCAACAAAAGCTCCCATCGAGCTTAAAACTTTATGTAAATCATTTAATATTAAAGACACCTATTGTAAGTTTCTTCATTGAGCCCCCTAAGGGACAAGAAGCCATTTAAGCCCGTATTAATTGTAATTAGAGATCTTTTATCAGATCTCACCTCCTCATTCTTCTATAAATACTTCTGTAGAAGATGAGAGAGGGGTTGGTTGAGTTGGTTGTAGAACTTTGAAATATAATTGAGCTTGAGACTTCTATCTGTAAATAGTTTTCACTGGCCCTTGAAGCTCTATTTGTGTTAGATTTGTTAGGCTGGATAGTGAAGATGATTGTTGAACTGAAACATTAGACCCGAGTACTGTAACTGGTTTGAAATCAATAACAAGTTGTTTCTTGGGATCCTGGTCTATATCACTGGTGAAGTGCCTCTTTCTTTGTTATTGTTTTCCTTCTATGTATGTCATATTTTTCACTATTCTCTGATAAAGAACAACATTTATAGAGTTAGGACCTATTGTATATCAGTAACCTTCTCTGACTGAAAAGCTTTATCTCAATGTTTTCCTCCAATTTGTTTATTTAAGAATGATTTAATACATTTTAAGCAGTTAGGAATGCTGGAGTTCCCTCGTCCTACTATTTGCTTTAAACATTGTTCTTGAAAGTTATTTTCCTTATTTGCTTATTAAAGTTAGACTAGAAATGTGATGGTTTGCCATGTTTCTAGCTTCTATTCTCTAAAGGCAGATTTTGAAAGTTTCCCTTGGTGTCGACTGAAATCAGACTAGGTTTGAAAGTACTTTATCTGATCTTAAGTTACACTTTGTCTTCTCTTATGTGTTTTCATACTTTTTGAAGGTAATTATGTGGATTACTGAATTGTTTGTCAATTAAGCTGCTTTAATACAAAACTGCCCAAGAAGTCAATGGTTAGCCCTGTCCTTGGTTGGTTTTAAACAGTTACTTAAGAGGCTTTTCTTGTTTTTACTGACTATAAATCCTTTGTGAAATTATTATCAGTTTCCACCTCTCCAACACTTTATTGTTTCCATTCCATCATTTTAATCTCAATAATCTTGTGATGTAGATGAATTGCCCCTTGGATCACTCTTGATGTTGTTGCTCAATTAAATCCCTGTTATGACTCCATAGCCAAATGGACTAAAAACCAGCGTCATATCTATCTTTCTAGCCTAGCTATTCTATTCACTTGCAACTTCTCACCTTTGAAACTTTTTGCACTTAGGAATTTCCACCTCAAACAATATTCATGCTCAACCATCCAAAAACATACAAAACCCTTGGCCTTCATAACTAGCCTAATATCATTACCCCAAAACTCCAAAGACAAATCCATCTTTGCACTTATTGGAGAGATCCCTCTCCGGATTCAGGAGGGCTAGAGCCTAGAATCCCAAAGTGGTTGAAATAATGTTGCTTCTGCAGTTTTAGTCTTACCAATCTACTAAAATTACAGATTCCTAACAGGGTCAATGTCATTAATGAACTCAACTAGGTAGCCTTGTTGATTTATAAATTGGTAAATTGATGATCCATTCAGTTTTAATTGCATTCTAGAATATATATATTTAGTACGTGAAAAATTTTTCATCAATGCACATGGGAAAACTACTTGAACAATTAATTGCATTATAGAACACACACACACACACACACACACATTTATATATATATCCAATACGTGCACAACATTTTTCATCAATGCACATAGAACATATTCGACCATTGGACAAATAAATTTTGTACTAGATTTTCAATCAAGAATAGAGATGTGGGTCAAATCCCATCAAAAGTTGAAGAAGTGCTCCGAGTCTCTTGTCTGAAAGGAATCTTCCTACAAAATTATACTACGGACGTGATTTATTTACATTGTGGATACTTTTTACCAAAAAATCCCACAAGAAAAAATGGGCGTGCATTGAGTTCGTGTATATATCCAGTACATGCAACATTTTTCATCAACGCACATAGAAAAAATACTTTCAGTTAATTGCATTCTAGAATATATATATATATATATGCAACATTTTTCATCAATGTATGTATAGAAAAGCTACTTTCAGTTGATACTAGAGTGTGCATGTACCAAAACAATTTGTACATGTGCAAACACTTGCACGGATAACATAAAAAGGCAGCTCAATTTTTAATTGAGTATTGGAAGTTCTAG
Organism: Pinus albicaulis; assembly: GCA_034641835.2. Taxonomy (NCBI): domain Eukaryota; kingdom Viridiplantae; phylum Streptophyta; class Pinopsida; order Pinales; family Pinaceae; genus Pinus; species Pinus albicaulis. The sequence goes on along the minus strand of CM076583.1, from coordinate 300,601,158 downwards.
AACATATAATCCAAAGAGAATAAATTGTTGGGCAGTTCAATCAAAAAAATTCCAATGGAATGCCATCTTCAATAATCCATTCATGATCGGATTTTGACATTTTCCATTTCTTAATATTCATTTTTTTCTTTGATTGAACCTCGATCAACTTTATGCGTGCTGCACACACCAAGCAACTATATTGACAACTTATGAAATCAAGTTCATAGTCTTCAAAGTAAACAAAATTCCCACTTTGATTAGTTTGTCTGAAAAAATAACCTTTCAATATAATAGATCCTCTTTCATATGGAAATCCATGATCATTATAGTCTTCTAATAATTTCATTTTTCATTCAATGCAACGCATCAAATAATACTTCACATTTTCATCATTGTCATTAGGTGCAATTACAACAAAAACATCTCTTGCACAATAAAACAAACTTAACAAAATTATACATATTCAAATTTATTTCTAGATCTTTATCATTAGAAAGCAATTCAAATGTTACCTTCTCTAACAAGATCAGAAACTCAATCACCATCGGATGATATTGTTGTCTCCTCTGATTGCATTTCTTCAAACATTGCAATGGACATTTTTCCCTTTGTGTTTAGCTCTGTATGTTTCCAACCTTTTACATACATTTTGTTTTCACAAACATCATTGGATTTTGTGTTGTCTATGCAAACGTGACAAAAACAAGAATATTTTCTTTTATCCAATGCAAACACATTTCTGGACGACTTTGTTTTAATTGAATGCAATTTTCGAGTCCCTTTTATTGTTTCAACGTCATTTCCAATTGATTTATCTACGTCTTCGATCCCAATATGCCAAAAAAACCTTTATATGGACAATTTAAAGAAGAATGTAAATATGATATCAAAATACAATCAAAGATAATCATTGTGATAAATGTACACTGTTTAAAATTAGATATCCAATAAAAATTAAATTGAATGTACCTTCGCACTTCCCTTGATCGGTTAGTCTCATGGCTTAGAGCAGCAATGCACCATTGAACAACTTCTTTTGTGTCCACAAGTCGGCTTGCAAAGGGGTTCATTTGATATCTTCAAAGTCATCATTTTATGCATGCCCCTGCACCGTCATGTTCTCCTTTTCCATGGCCAGTCTCAAAGAAATTCCAACAATGTTTAATGTAGGTTTTCTTATGAAGACAACACAACCAAAAGAATGATCGTGCAGATTTGAATTGTCCTATGTATCTGTCTGACCATATCCAATGTTCATTGAATGTTATTCCACGATTTTTCAAGGACTCATAAATTTTTCCAAAACAATGTTGTACAAAATATGTATCATGTGTATGATCGTCACTGATATAAAAGTGATATTCTTTAATAATATGTCGATTTTCACTGGTGCTTTCTATATGATCGATGTTTTGTTCAACATGTCTATATAGAATATGGACGAGCATGGAGATTTGGTCAGAATGATAGTATTCACTCTGAATTTCTTTTTGTGGAACAAATGTGTAGTTTTCTGCAAAATCAATTATTGACAAAATGGTCCCTAGTGGAAAAAATTCACGGGATTTTTTGAATTGAAAGTCTTGCCATCGAGCTCTATGGGAATGCTTGGTGTATTTGTAAATTTCTGCCTCAAACTTTCTCAAAAATTCCATCACAAAAATTTCTTCTTCTCGTAATTCAATTCTTTTAACACTATTTGCACCTTGAATCGATGTATGGATAAATTCATATCTCTTCCATTTCACTTTCGTGTTGGACAATGATTGATCATTTATATCAGTACGATATTTGTTTTGAAATTTAGTCAAATTTCCACAATCATCGCATTTTTTACCACCAACAAATTTCTTTTCGTAAAATAGTTCAACGCTTTCTCTTTCATATAGAATTTGAGATATGAAATCATGGATAGTAGAAGGAGGAGGTGAATCCTTCCAAAATGTTCTACCAAAATCAAGGAATGTGTCATAATATAACTCAAATTACACATGATAATGGCAACAACAAGTGTTGCGTACGGTGATAGGTTTTACATACCATGGTTTTTGTTGAACAAAAGCATTGATTGAAACATGAATTTCATTCTCTTCTTTGAACTTGTTAAACAACTCTATCTGAGTGGTTTCCAAGAAATGTTTTTCGTGTTCTTCGTACTCATTTCGTGCTATTCTTCTTCGCATCACATGCCTCGCAGTTGGCGAAGCACGCGAATTGTTCTTCCAATATTCATATATTATTTTTTTAACATTTTCTCCAAGTCTATCTTTGTATGGTTGCCTACAAATAGCTCTCCAACAAGCAATTTCATCATTTACATCTATTTGCAACCGAAATTTCTGATGTTTGTGCAAAGTTTTTCGCGAGGTTCCTAATGCTCGTGCCATAGATTTTACGAAGCGATTCTCTTTAGTACTTGATAAAACCACTGCCATATGTATTGCTCTACGTACAACTGAAACATTTTTCTGTATAGATCTTTTAATTGAATTTATAGAACTATTTATATTTTGTATCACATTTTCCTTCATTTTTTTTAATCTTTGGTTTATTTTCGAATACCCAATAAAGTCGTAGCTTATTTTAATTTCATTAATGATAGGAGACCTTTCAACATTTGGGCTTGAACTGTCACATTTTCCTTTATGAAATACTTCTAAAAAATGTGGTTAACACGATATCGTATATAATGGTCAGCTTTTTTATCTCCATATGTGTGAGTGTCAACATTTTCTAACATCTCGTCATCGACATTGATTTCATCTGTACATATTCGAATGAATAGTACAAAATAAGTTTACATATTCAATAAATAACTAAATTAATAAATGTATGTATAATTTCAATAATACGTGCATGTCTTCAACATATATATATATATATACCTTTTGATTCAATTTCTTCACTAGAATTTCTTTCATCATTTTCACCATCTTCAATCATTGTTCAATATCTCTTTCAAAATTTTGTATCTCATCATCAATTTTTTGAGGAATATCTCTCACTGTTTACATTCCAAAATATTTTTCAAATTATTTCATCAAATAAAAACTAAGCTTCAAATTTTACGTTAGGAAAATTTAAAATATATCAAAATCATAATATTTACATTTACATACCTGTTTCAACTTCTAGTTGAGGTTGATTTTCCCCTTCAATATTTGAGAGTGCTTCTATCTTTCTTTTGTGAGATTGTCTCGTCTCTTCTCTACGTTCCTCAAGATCTCTTTTTCGATCATATTTTCTCATACAATTTCTTCAATTTCCCATGATAATAGAGTATGAAGTTCAAAAAATTTCCTTCAAAAATTTAGACAAAAACTCAATTAAAAAAACATCACAAAAGATTTAATTTAAAAGAAATTCATTTTAAAATTTTTGCAAAAAATACATACTCCAATCCAAAACACTTGCTTTAAAAAATTCAAAAAAAAATGTCTTATAACAATGAAACAAAGTTCAAAATATTTCCTTCCAAGTCTTACAAAAAAATTTCATTTAAAAAGTTACACAAAAACTCATTTTAAAAAATCATTAAAAAAGATTTACTTCAACTCAAAACCAAAAACTTTCCTTTCGAAATTAAGCCCAAATCCATACTTTAAAAAAAAAATGAAGCCCAAAAAACTGGATCACATACCTTCAAGAAATGTCTTTTGAATGTACCTCCAAGAAATTTCTTTAAACCCAAAAAAATTTCTTGCAAAATCAGATCAAATGTATGAAAATAATGTGTCTCAAAGAAAATTCCTTTGAATGTACCTCCAGGAAAAGTCCTTAAACCCAAAACAATTCTTTGCAAAATCAGATCAAGACTTTTGTAAAATCAGACCAAACTTACGAAATATGCGAGAATAATGAATGGCTTTGCGACAATTTATATTTCCACGAATTTTTTTTTTGGAGAGTCTTGGCGGTACTTTCCAGCCGACAGAAATATAAGTAAAAGTTCGGCCGAAATTCTAATAAATAGTTCGACTGAACTATTTTTTCGTTTGATTTAACGTGTCGTCGATGCAAAAAACAGTTTGACCCAACTTTGTTTAAGAGTTTGGCTGAATTAACGCGTCACCAGTTACGCAGAGCCAAGCCCTGAATACGTTTCTGCAACTTTGGACTGATTAAACTCCATGAAACATTCTTAATTAACTGTTGGAACCAAGACAAACATTTTTAGAATTGAATCTACTTTTAGGAAATATAACTTTCATGGAATTTCATAAATATTTACTAATTTTAATTAATTTTGTAATAAAATGGATGCAAACAATTTCTGAAGGTCATTGTGATTCAGTGAAATCAAAATTTTGTATCTTCCAAAATACATTGTAAAAAAAATTGAAAAAATTATCGTACATTACATTGGTTTGTTGTCTCTAATGGGTAGCTTTTAGATTTTTAGTTTATAACTTATATGTTAAGAAATTTCTTGCGTCGCGAAACATATTCAAAATATGCAGTTTTTCATATTGGACCAGTTCAAAAAATTCTAGTAATTATGATATGCATCCATTGGCTTTGTAAATATGATGAAACCGAAGTAGACTCTGTCTAGATTGTTGTAACACATTTTGTTTCTCAAAAATACAAATTTTCAAAGAATACAACATTGCGTATTAACATGACTTCTTATGAATCTGTTGATTGTTAAAAAACACACACTCAAAGAAACGCTAAGTTGACATAACAAATGTGTATAAAAAAATTCCAAAAAATAAGTAATAGAAAGCTAACAAAATTTCTAACAACTTTTATTTTTATCGCAAAATGAAATTCTAAATAGAAAAATTGTTTTAGCTTGCAGAAAGTTGAAGAACCGAAAAAAATGAAAGTTTTTTCTCAAAAAAGGGCAAAAAGTGTAACCCAACTTCACATTTTCACCCATGAATGAAAATTAAGCATAATCTCCATTTAGATCAAACCCATGAATGAAAATTAAACATAATATTTGTTTAGATCATTCCATGAATGAAGATTAAGGATCAGTTAGAGAAGCCTTATTTAACAATTCAAAAGGTGTTGCATAAAAGAGATTTGTAATTTCTTTTAAAAATATGCCCAACATGTGTGTTCAAGTGTGCCCATGTGTCCGAAGTGTACCCAAGTGCATCCAAGTATGACGAAGTCCACTAAAGTGCATTCAATTGATTTTTGCCCAACAAATATGTGCATAATGAGTGTGTCTCATGATTGCACTCCATGAATATTTTTTACCAAAAGCACTTTTGTCTTTTATCACAACCCCCAAGTGTGGAACACCCAATTCCTTGAGTCTATATGTAACCTAAGCACTTGAATCCATAAAAGTTAGTGAAATTATGCATACCATTTTGTTTATCATGCTTAGTGCATGTGCAAGGATAAATTTTCTTATGAAAACCATCTTTTCCATTCCTTTCCAAGTTCTTTTCCAAGCTTCTCTTGATATAACCAACTAATGTGTGTTGACAAGGTTTGTTGTGCACCTAATCTAGAAAAGGGTATCCGACATGTGCGTGGTGTACCTTACAAATGGGTCAAGGTACTATAAAACTGACTCTTAACCCATGCCATTGAAGGCTAAAAATTTACAAGAAAGATTGTGAGCTGACATATCTATCATCAATTCACCATTTTTCCCTTTGTACACCCACATCCAAATGATATCCATTCACTCCTCTATGTCACATCTATCCACTCAACAACACAACATGCAATGTTGTAGCAAGTATATATAGACCAACGAATTTGAATGAATGTTTTCAAATCCAACAATCTATATACCATCCATTACAACATTAAACATTGTATAGCTAAGTAAATATATATAAACACTCCTCTCTACCTAATGTAATGTATTCAACACCATTTAAACTTAGTAGATTTACATTATACAAATTTTAATTGCTTTAAAAATTTACAAGGAAGCCCACAAAATAGGTAACATCAAAGTCTATCAACTAATCCACACACGAGTTTTTATCAAATACTATAAAAAAATATTTTCAATTTTTAAAATAATTTCTACAATCTACATGGTGTAGAGCAGATGGTGATAAGATGTTTTGTTAAGGCACTCCATGCTATAAAGGTCATTGGTTCAAAACTTCATGGGAAAAAAATCTTTCCATCTTAAAGGTTGGTGTGGCCCAAGCTGGGTGTGATCCTTGGGTTATTTTGAGTGCTTAGATGCCCTTGGGTCAACTACTCAACCCATAGCCTTGGGTTATTTTGACCTACTCAAGCCATAGGTTAATAATGCCAGTCACTGGCAGGAAGACTCACATAAAGTAGCAAACAAACAAAAAATATATAATAGACTCACATAAAGTAGCAAAAAAACAAAAAATATATAATAACTCAATTTTAGATGGGAAAAAAATCTTGCCATCTTAAAGGTAGATGCCCAAGCTGGGTGTGATCCTTGGGTTATTTTGACAGCTTAGATGCCCCTGGGTCAACTACTCAACCCATAGCCTTGGGTGATTTTGACCTACTCAAGCCATAGGTTAATTTTTCCACTCACTGGCAGGAAGACTAACATAAACTAGCAAACAATATATATATAATAACTCAATTTTAGATGGGTAAAAAATCTTGCCATCATAAAGGTTAGTGTGGCCCAAGCTGGGTGTGATCCTTGGGTTATTTTGACTGCTTAGGTGCCCTTGGTTCAACTAAACCCATACTCAACCCATAGCCTTGGGTGATTTTGACCTACTCAAGCCATAGGTTAATCATGCTGGCAGGAAGAGTCACATAAACTAGCAAACAAAAAAATATATATAATAACTCAATTTTAGATGGGAAATTTTTTTTTCCATCTTAAAGGTTGGTTTGGCCGAAGTTGGGTGTGATCCTTGGGTTATTTTGACGGCTTAGATGTCCCTGGGTCAACTACTCAACCCATAGCTTTGGATGATTTTGACCTACTCAAGCCATAGGTTAATTGGCAGGAAGACTCACATAAACTAGCAAACAAAAAAAAATATATAATAACTCAATTTTAGATACTGTTAATTAGCATAACTTTATAACCAAAGACACTAATAAAAAAATGTATTGTCTACATAGTCAACCATTTATGGTGGAGGGCCATATTTTTTTTTGAATCAACTATGAGAATGTTTGAATTTTTATTATTATTATGATGGTGGGAACCAGTTTAACATCAACAAAAACTCAAAACACTAAAGCTCCATAATTATAAATTAGATTTCCAAAAAATTCTACCAGCTTTTATCAAAATATTTTCAAAATTTCTATTAATTTCCCCATAAAAAAACGTTTCCTCATGAGACAAAATTCAAAGTACGACTTCTTTCTTTCCAATCGTACACGAATGACTTGACGAGGAGTAAGTAGAAAATCTTTCTGATTTACTACAGAGCATATTGGATAGAACATTTTCAAACTACCCAAACATCGGCTACGTATATGGACTTAGGTGTGTCACCCCGCGAAAGGAATGACGTTGAGATTCATTCCAACAAAATATAATGGAGGAGTCTTTGGTTCGACGAAATGGAGGGTGATGGGACAGCTCCAGGACTGTCCCTCCGGCGACTCTCCTGCCTTTCCGAGATTCAGGTGGACCCACCAAATTTTGATGGCTGACGGCCGCCACCTCTCTCCCTCTGCTCCTCTCCACTCCACCACCCCCACTCACTCCACCACGACAACCAATACTTTCCAGTCTATTGGCCCATTAATGTTGTTAAGAGTACCAATGACTATACCATGTTCATGACGTCCATGCCCATGCCATCCTTAGCCGTCCTCTTCACCTTCAGTCTCGAGCCGCCAAAAAATTTTGTGGCCGTCAACTCTGCCATTAACTCTCCCATCTATCGGTCTCAAGTGCGCCATTAACCCTCCATCTGGTGCAGTTAAATTTCGCGGGATTTTACCAGGATAAGAAGGGGTTGTGATCACTACCAGGACAGAGGGATATGTTAACCTGCAAATGCCCACGAAGCTGTGACACAGAAATGCCTGAAGAAATTCTCCGAGGGATATGTTAACCTGCGAATCCACCCTGAGGAGCCTGAATCGGGCCACCTACAAATTCCCACGAAGCTGTGACACAGAAATGCCATGAGAAATTCTCCGGCGAGCAGTTAAATTTCGATTGATGTTAATTTTGTACAGAGAAATTCCCGGACAGCAGCCATTAACCCGAAAATATCGTGGGCAGCAGTGGATAAATATTTTGAGAACTTCCCAGACATGCAGCCATTAACTCGCTGCAATCTGCTTTAAGAAGGATGTCTCCGTCGAGCAGTTAAATTTCGAGGGCTGTTAATTCCCGGACAGCAGCCATTAACCCGAAAATTTCATGGGCAGCAGTTAAATTTCAAAGGATGTTTGTTTACTTCATAATTTTTGGATGTAATAAGTATTATTGAGAGATAAGGTTTAGGAGCAAGGATGGAAGGATGGGAGGTTTTCTGGACATGGTCAGCGAATGCAACATTTAGTTCATCATATTTCACTGGCTAGGGAAAGTGCTGGTAAGTTTATAAGTATTTTTTTTTATTTGTCTGTTTCTTTTTTATTTCACTGTCTATAGCTAGAATGATTATTAGAGATTTCTTTCTAAATGTTCTGTTTTTCTTTTAAATTTTTTTTTAAGAGTTTTATATATGAAAAAATTAAAATATAAAGGAAATATATTCCCTGCCATTATATATTCTAGTCATGGTAATTTTGACTAAAATAACATTATATATTCCAATCATTATATATTTCTAACATTATATATTCCTATCATTTACTTCCTATCATTATATATTCCAATAATTATATATTTCAGAAATGGCAATTCTTGTCAAAATAGCAATTTTCTTCCACCATTATTTTAGAGATTTGATAATTATTGCAAACAATGTAATGTCTTATCTCAGAAATTGGAATCTTGTTAATGTTTTAATTGTCATTGAATTCAAGGTCTTTTAATAATCAGAACCCATTTTTTTCTTTTAAGGATTACAATCTAAGGACGAAAAAAAGAAAAAAACTGAAATATGGGCATGTGATGTGTCATTTTTTCATGATTGTGAGAGATTTATTTTAATTGGTTATTTTTCATTTCATTATTATTGAAAATTTTATTAAATTTATTAAATCCATTTTCCGTTAGAAATCAGAACCCATTTTTTTCTTTTAAGGATTACAATTTAAGGACGAAAGAAAGAAAAAAATAGAGAAAGGCATTGACACGTGTGAAATATGGGCATGCGATGTGTCATTTTTTTGTAAAACATTTTAATGTTAGATTTTACTATTTATTTTATTTTTTTCATGATTGTGAGAGAAATTTAGTTTAATTGGTTATTTTTCATTCTATTATTATTGAAAAATTTATTAAATCTATTTTTTGAAAGTTGTTTTATGGGTTTTTTCATTTTGATTAATGTATATGATTCTTTTTAAATTTTTATTTTATTTTATTTTATTGAAACACTTTTTTTAAAATATAAGATTATTGATTTGTAATTTTTTAATTTAAAGTATATTTTATTTATTTCATTATAATTTGTTTTTATAAATTGTTTTTATAAATTTATTGTTTAAATTCAAAAAATATTCTGTCAACATTGTTATCCTATTGTTTGGAGTTCAATATGTAGAGAAAGGCCTTTATATCATTTTTTTTCACGATGAAAAACATCTAGTTTTGGATGTTTTGAATAAAATCTCCTAATAACACAAAATATGCCATATTAGACTTGATTTCTAAAATAGTTTTGGATGTCTTGAATAAAATCTCCTTAAAACAAAATATGCCACATTAATCTTGGTTTCAAAAGTAATGATAACGACAAGTGTATGCAACACATCATCTACAATGTTGCTTCCATAGAAAAGAGTATAACATGAAATCAAATGAAAATCACACCAATCGATGCATAGTTATACAATACAAAAATAAAGGTGTATTGCCACATCACATAACTGGATATAATATGTTCAACTTATATAACCAGATTCTCATTTCCAACTGTAGTTTACGTAAGTCTTGCTTTATTTCACTTTGCCAAAAACATAATCACAATTGAAAAGAATGAGAAACTAAGATTTGTTCATTTTGTTCTAGGAAAACAATATAATTATAACACCCACATGCTATGATGAGATGAGAGTTGTTACCTATTTCAAAATGCAACATATGTTATGAATTACATCACATTATTTTCTTAAAAAAATTGTGGGCCTTTAAACATGTGTTTATTTTAAATGAATAATTATGTAAAAAAAAAAATTAATAACATCATTATTATTATGAATAACATTACTTTTATTTTAAAAGAATTAGATTATTAATTAACATTAAATATGTTACTTTAAAAGAATTAGAATTATTAGTTAACATTAAATATTTGTATAGTAATAATTTAATTTTAAAGTTAAAATCAAAACATATATCAAACTGTTATATAATATTTTTCAATATATAATTAAAAATTAAAACTTATTTTTTTGAAGTAATTAATCATTCTTATTTTTATTTATTTGAAAAAAATCTCGAAAAACGAATTGGCTTTAAAACATTGTGTTGATATTTATTGACTGTTAGACATGTGTGTTATCTTAACTTTAGTGTAGCTAGTGCATCATTCTAATTTTTCGTTTACTATGATATACTCACCTAGTCTAATTAGGAGACAAGAAATGTGGCCCATATCCACACATGTCATCTAAAGAAGTTGATTATTGATAGTAGATATCACACACATAGATTAATTAACAAAGAGTAAGTGGCCCAAGTCCACACATATTTAGTTAGTTTTCAAATTCTTGCATTAAATAAAGTTTTTATTTTTGCATTAGGATTTCGGGATCAGGATTAAAATACTAAAAGAAAGCAAGTAATCTCTGTCGCCCTTGCACCTAACGGTGACCCTGGGAATGCATATGAACACTCTCTCTTGATATTTTACAATCTCCCTATAGAGAAAACTTTTAGTTTAAATAGGACAAGTTGTAAGCGTCCCATTATCCACACATTGTTTATTTCGTGAAAGGAACAACCAAACATAGTGTATCGTATATCCGCATCTTACAACATTGTGATTGTTCACTTTATTTCACACACGAAGCTTCAGCGAGCTAGCGCCCTCGTCCTATTCTTACTGTAGCTTCACAAAGGCACACCATAAGCAAATATTTTATTTTCATTTTCCTCGTTGAAAGTCATTAATATTAGTTCAATTTTTGGCACTAGGATTCGAGACAGGGATCGAATTATCTTTAGAAGAGCAAGTAATATCTGCTACCTTTGCACCCACGGGTGATCCTAGGCAAGCATATGAACACTCTCTACTGATAATTCACCATCTCCCTATAGTTGATCAATTAAATTAACTAAGAAGCATTGTAAGCGGCCCACATCTGCACATGTTTTACTTTTGAGCAAGGAACAACCAAACGTAGTTTAAATATGGGATATTGAAAAGGATCACCGCATATCCACATGTTCAAACTATGTGCTTGTTCACCTCTTTCTCACACACATTCACACCTTAAGTGAATCGAAGCCACCTAAAACTCACTTAACTAAACGCATTAAACTCTCCCCATAGGGGCCACAAGAGAAGTTATAGCTTAAGTTAGGACCAAGGGGGTAGGCATCCAATAAGCTGCCTTGGTCAGTTTACATCTTGAAACATAGAAGTTTACCATTTAGGGAACTTTTAAATCCGTCTATCCGCCCACGACAAAGAAAACCCAAGCGCAGCAGAGACCCGATTCAGAGGGGGTTAGGCTTAGGCCCAGTGCGTGCAGTATTATTCAGGGCTACCTGACCCGTCTAATACTCAGTACTGGTAGCTGAATTACCAAGAAGCCTAAGACTCACATGCTCACGTGGGACGACGGTACCTAGCGGCCAAAATTAGGGCATCCTTCCCTATAGGTGACGGTGTAGACAAGCACTAGATCCTCTACCCTTACCTTGGTTGATTTTCTTTGGTTGACTGGAGGCGTCGCCAGCTCTTTCGGGACGTTGCCCTAGCATTCACAAGATATCTTCTCAAGGCCTAGTTACATTTGATCGTGTGAGGACGATTTAGGTCTTCTAGGATTTGAGTATCATACGAAAAAACAACAAAAAACCATATTTTTTTACTGATTGGTCACATAGGATTAATCTAAAGGGAAATTTATCTTTTATTTTCACTTTGTTTTATGTATGCGATCGGATTTTTTGTTTGATTGTAATCTCTATCCTCTCAAAACTTTCCAAAAACATACCTAGATGATGCCAGAACGGATCCAACAGGACCTCGTCGATCTAGACGCCTTTTGGACCTCCCCCCATTACCGGGAGGGGTTCTAGGTCTTTCGCCATTTAGGCATCAAAGACGGAGCACTGCCACCCTTATTGGTTCATCCTTTATTAGGGCATCATTAGTTGGAAACCCTCGTCGGTCACCCAACACCACACCAGTGAACACCCCCACAGGGTCACCGCATACCACTCCTCCCATAATCCTTAGGGGACAGAGGAGTGCTACCCATTCAGGAAGTCAGGTGAACTCACAGCAGGGCACATCACAGACAAACCCTATACCTAACTAGAAAACTGTGTTTTCACAAGGGGCAATGGCTACAAACTCTCAGTCACCTTTCTTAGCTTCGTTAAATTTACCAGATTTAACTAAGTTGACAAACGATCCCATTGCTCACAACCCTACATGGATTCCCATGCCCACGAAGCTCCCTTTGGACATTCCATAGTTCGAAGGGAAGCAAGCGGAAGACCTCAAAAATAATATTATGACTTTCCACCTATGGTATTCGTCGAACAACATCATTGACGATATCATTCGACTAAGACTATTTCAATGCACCCTAACCGGAATAGCCGCAAAATGGTATGTGGAGCAGCCATATGCTATGCATGGAACCTTTAGCGCCTTTGCTACTGCATTCCTGACCTATTTTCAGTTACCCATCCACCAAGATTTTGGAATGGAATTACTGACCCACTTTAGGCAAACACCCGCTGTCCATATCTCAGACCATCTCCACGAATGGCGGAGGCGTTGTAGTTTGTGAAAATCCAAACTCAACGATAGAGTTCCATTATACATGTTCTTGAAAACTCTCACTGCAGAGATTTTGAAGGATGTGGCGCAACAAAAGACCATATCCGAAGAGGGTGCTATCAGTAAGGCCCAAAAACTCGAGCTGATCTATACGCAGTCATGATATATTTACAATATCCTGCCTAACGCCTTGCGCCTGCAAACTTACAAAGAATTTCTAGGCGCGTCGAACTTTGCAGATGGTTTGATTGGGTTATTGACCCAAAATCACCTAAGCATCAACATTCCATACCCCGGTTACGCATATGATTCTACCCAGGACATACCGGAACCTGGCTATCAAAGTCATTATGCACCTTCGAAAAATGTGACTAATAGGGCGTCATCGTATCTCCATCAGCAGGGAGGTCCATATCCTCCAGCTCAGGGGACCCAGTATGCAGCTAGACATGCTAATGGAAGAGCTTCCCCTCAACATCCATTTATAAACCAGGGACAAGGACCACAATATGCCCAGTCCCCAATACAAAACCCACCTATGCAGAATAATCCACAGGTGAACTTTGTGAAACCTTCCCAAGCTCAACCGTCCCAACCATACAAACAGGAGAATCCAAATTATCCTCCCAATGCAACTATGAAAAAAGGAAAAAAAAAGCCTAAAGGAAATCCTGGACAGGTGGGCAACAATCAAGAATGCCCTTCGCAATCTCAGGCAGGAGGAAACTCCAACCGAAATCAAAACCAGGAACGAAGTAACCCCCAAAGGTAGAACAAGAGGGAAAATCTTTGGACAAGCCACTCTTGTTTAATCTGTGGTGAGTATGACCATTACACTCATCACTGTCCCGACCTCCCTGAGCTAAAGAATATTCAAGGTAACTGGGGACAAGGGGGATCCTCCCAACATACATCAGTTATGGAGGAGCCTTTCCCCCACCAAGGGACAATTACCACTCAACAAAAAACTCCCAAAAATTCTGGAAAGAACAGCCATGAAATCTACATGACTGGCGAAGATTTTTTTTAGACACGGAACCGAAATTATGATACCCCACTAGACACCAACTCGTCAGGGGCTAGTACAAGTGCACCAACAACACCTTTGACCATATCAAATATTCCTATTGAACCTTTTCCAAAAATGGCCGAGGGACCAACTAGGTAGGCAATAAACCATTCCAAAGCAGCCCATAACTATAGCATCATGGATGATCTAGCTTAATCTCCCGTTGCCATGTCAGCTTTGGAGGTATTAGAATCATGCCCAAAGTAAAAGAAAGCCTTACTTTCTGCGTTAAGCGCCATCGACCCCGCTGATTCGCGCCTAATAGATTTTGATTTAGACAAATCCACCCCTTAGCTTCCTTCAATGGTCGCCTTTCAGATAACAGTGTCAGTTCAAAACATCACCATCCACCGATGTATATTGACAAGGGTGCATCCACATGCATCATGTCAAAGAACGTCTAGCAGAAGTTAGGGCTTCCAAACTAAAGCCATTAGACATCACACTTAGAGCATAGATGGACGCCCTTCAGCCCTCGTCGATCTCTACCAAAATGTCCCAGTCTGCTTAGTCTGCAAGATAGTCCTTATAGACATTGAAGTCTTGGAATGTCACTATGTCCCTAGATTCCGTGCAATGCTAGCTTGTATGTGATCGACCATAGTTTGCCTCTCCCAAGAATATGGCTCGGACAATGAATCCATGAACAACTCGACAACTCAGGAAGATGTGCCAAGTAGATCCATCCTCTTTTTGCCAACTGAAAAACGACCAATTGGGGAACCCTTAGTCACCCCCAGCCATTCTCCCTGGACAATACCAACATGTGCATTGTGTAAAATGCCTAATCATATGGTTTCCACTTTCCCTGACTTAGAAGCGCTACGACGCTGGTACCCAGTCACACCATCTAGCGAGCAGGAAGGGAACCCAATTTCTAGGATGTTTTGCCTAGTGTTCCAAGGAAATCACCATGAGCAGCGTTGTACCTCTAAAAAAGGGTCTAACAAACCAACCACAGTCGTGAGTGTTAGTAATGTTGAGGAACCCTCCAACATGCAAAACAACCCCAAATACCTTTGCAATCTTTGTAAGGGTGCTCACCTTCTTAAGGATTGTTCTAGTATACATAGAGTCTTAGAAGTGTGGTCTAAATATTCTCATCAACTTATCGTTGATGCATTGATTAGTGATTCTAAAGTTCCCGTGGAAAAGGGTAAAGTTAGGTTTCCATGTAGGTTATGTGAAGGGAGGCATCAAAATCACCTTTTCCCTCGACCACTCATCACAAGTCACCCCATGACACTAAGTTGGTGACACCACCTCCACAAAGACATCATATGTCATACATGGTTAGTCTAAATTTGTGAGAAATATCTAAGTTGATTAATGACCCAATTATTACTTTTTCCAAAGTGGTTTATCTCAAAAGTATAAAATATTTACCTAAAAATGTGATTTCCATGCTTAGTGATATGCATTAATCAATACCATAATATTTACTCAAACCAAATCGTTTTCAATGGAATGTGTACATATATTTGAAGAATGTGTAAGTGGGAGAGGATTAATGGGTTGGAAGTTGAAGACCCAAAGGATATGATTGAATTTTCAGCAGAAGACTTAACATGGAGAAATATTGATGGGGAATAAGTTGCAGTTATTCCATATTGTCGACTTGATGATTTTATAAGAGGAGAGGAATCGAGTGAATCTGCACCCACTCAATTTCATCTTTATACTCATCGAAGTAAAAAAGTAGAGGATATCAAACAAACATATTGTTTGAAACATATCTGGAGTACGCTATGTGAGTCTTTATATATTTATCAATATACGTATAATTTTTTACAGTATGCATATATGTTATATATAATTTGTTGTAAAAATTTTATATACAGGTATTGGTGTGCATATGGCCTGGAGTGCAAAAACCAAATTATGAGCGCATCCTTAGATATAAAAAAAACACAGTCGACAAAAAAGTATTAAAGTTGGTTGCCAATGTCACTTGATTGTACAACGACTTCAACTTAGACTAGACAATGCTGTAATAATATATACTGCATGTAGGCATATTGATAAATCCAATGTTGTTTGTCATGGAAAAGATGCAATTGGCAGGCCTATGAGATTCAATTATTCACCACATTTAACAAGGGATATGCGATCTATTGTCCAACATTTAATCCAAAGAGGTTTTAATGTTACAATGATATGGGACAAGTTCATCTCTGATGTGAAGGATGGATTTGATGAGTTATACACAACGACATCTCTAGATACATATATGACAGGACAAGATATATTAAACATTTACAATGATACCATAAGGCTAGAGTATGTTAAAGATCAAAGTGATCTAAACAATGTAGAATGTTGGTATAAGGAACGCCCTGAGAACTTTTTCTTCTACCAGAAACAAAATCTTGTTGAAGACATCCCTTTTATTATAGGCATACAAACAAAGTGGATGCGCTCAATGATGCTAAAATATTCTCACAATAATATAATCTCAATGGATTCAACATTTAGTACAAATAAGTATGGGGTGAGTACAAAATTATCCTAAATTTGATTCATTTATTCAACCTCATTCTAATGCATGTAGCTTATATAAATATAATTATGTACATTTTTTATAATGTAGTATCAACTGTACACCTTAAGGCTTTTCAACGAACATCGCAATGGGGTTCCAGTAGCTTGGGTGATATCATCACGCAATACTATAGCTGAGCTTTCTAAATGGATGTCAACTCTCTTTTCCATTGGGAAGAAAGAGCGACTAGATTGGCATGTTCAAGCCTTCATCACAGATGATGCTACTGCTGAAATTGAAGCGTTAAGGTGATGTGTTTATTCTTTTATAAGAGACAAAAATATTGTTAATGTATATTCCCTCTAATAAATTGTGTTATTCCAGGTCTTCAATCAAGTGTAAAATATTATTATGTGTGTGGCATGTTCGTCGTGCATGGTTGACGAATGTTGGAAATAAAGTCCAAGGAAGGGAAAACCAAATCCACATTTTTCATTCTTTAGGAGAAATCATGCACACATGTGAAGATGATGAATCAGTAAAAAAGACAGTTGAAAGGTTCTTTGAAAGATTCAGGGACCAACCAAGGTTTTTGGAATATTTTAAAACAACTTGGTTAGCCAACAACAAAATATGTAAGTTTCTTGTAAGTGGCTTTAATGACTATTTTTCATGTCATATGTATTATTAATTCATAGCTAATAAATTTCTTTCTACAGATATGTGGGCAAAAGCATACAGAAATTTTCCACATTCCAATCAGGATACAAATAATGCCATTGAATCTTATCATCGGCATATCAAGCAAAGGTACCTAAGCGAAAAGAATAATGCATGTCATAGACATGTCGATTGGTTAATATATGTGTTGTTGACAAAGGTATTATATTACAATCATATGCAACATTTAAAAGAAGCTGGTTTTGTACGGCATAGAAAAATTGAGGAACAATTGAATTCATCCAAGTGTAGAGCTAGACAAATCCCAAATGAAGATTGCGTAACTGATGAAAATAGTTACAATGGCTATTGGGTTCGTAACCAAAATAAGGATACACGTGATATTTGGTACAATGTCATATATAAAGGTTCCAATCTACACTTCTGTAATTGCAATTGGGCCTTGAATGGAAATGTTTGTAAACATGTACTGAAAGTTGAGATGTTGGTGAGTAACATTACTTTGGGTGAAAATGTACTACCTAATATCACTAATCCTACTACAGAAAGGCCTACAATTTTATTTGATTTGAATGAAACACCTATATTGGGCCTAGAAATCCAAACGGAGCTTCCGCCATGCTTTGATTCTCCTCCAAATATAAATTATTATAATGAAACAAGCATTAATAATGTCGAATCGACCAATGTACGACTAGATAGTGCATTATTTGAAGATGATGAGATGAAACGTGTTAACTCATCAACTCATGAGAAATTGAGATCCATAATACCTACAAATTTGGAGCAAGCAAATGCATTGAACAGTTTGGTAGACAAAGCATGTCAAGAATACAATAGAATGTTTTTCAATACTATAACTCCATCAAAGATCACTACTAAAAGAAAACATAGTTTCTTGAGCCCAGTCAATAAGAAAAAGCAATGTGGGCGCAAGTCAAAATCAGGGAAAGATAAACCACATTTTGAAAAGGTTGGACGAGTTCGTGCAAAAAAAAGAAACATGGATGAGCAACTGGAGTTATCTTCTCAACACCAAAGAAGTGTGGGCCACATGCCTGAGTTAGTGCAACATTCTATTATACAGAAAAATGGTATGGAAATTCGATGGCATGCATTGTTTTATGTGAAATAGGATATATTATCATTTTCGATGCATTTTCATAACTATATGAATTTTTTTATTGTTACAGTTGAGGGAACCACATCTCACAATGTTCCAGCTTGTCGAATTCAATTATTTGATGAGCATGTTGGTGAAAAAAACTATAGCAGTTTGAACACTGCTCCAGTCATTAGCATCCCAATTTCCTCCCCGAGGGTGCTTCCTCCTATTGTACAACCAATGGGAATGTATTGTCGCCCACACCGACCACCTTTCTCCATCATAAATTCTACCATGCCTATAACCACCTCCCCAAACCCTTCCCAATTCCCACCCCTACCATTTATTCATCCACCCTTCTCATTGTTTCAATCATCCACCCTTGACATTCCAATTCCCCCCCAGGGTGATCCCTCGCCCTAGGGTGATTCCCACTATCGTACAACTGGTGGGGGTGTATCATCACCCACACCCACTACCTATTTCATATTTCACTTCCACCATGCCTTTATCCACCACCCATGAACCATGCTTACATCCATCACCAAGTGCTCCACCATCTGCCGAGGAAGGAAAATCTTCTCCATTGCCTTAGATCTTCATGGTGAGAATGAGTAGTTGATCAAATATTATCATGAATTAATGGAATTGATTCTATGCATTTTGGATTTTACAACTAATTGATTATTTAATTTTTGCAGCAATATCAAGTTCGAAATGCACTTGGGAGTGCCAAGTGTGGCGAGGGTGACATATAGGCCCAATTTATAAATCATTCATGATGTCATTTTTCCATTATTTAATTTATGGGCGCGACCTTCCATTATCTATGTTGGGAATACCATGGGCCATGGGCCCATTTTGTAAAAGAGAAAAATGTATAACTAGACCAATTTGGAATACAAGTACAAGAATTTGAACTTGTGTATATGACAATGTTTTCATTGGCTTTTAAATTCATGATGTGGATTTAATGTTATATTCTATCAATGTTACATTACTTTTGATGAATGTAGTGATAATGGATTTATTTGTTTCATTTACAGATTATCAAGTTTGCAAGTAAGTTACTTTTAAATTTATATATTACTCAATGTTGCATGCATGGACAACCATATCATTACCATGGAACTCTGGTTAGTTATAATAATAGATGTATCATGTACATGAAGAGAGCATATATATGGATTCAGATTTATTTTAATTTTGAATTTATGAAAAAGAAAACTAAAGTTTTAAAGTATAGTATACATGTCTTATAATAAAATCTGCAAAAATAGATAAAGTTTTGAGCCTTTACCACTTCAATACTAACATTTAAAGATGAAAACTTTATTGATAAGTGGTGTAGTATTATTTAAGTTTTGTTTTTTAATTTTGGTTTTATATATATTTTAACAATTCCTTTATTTACCTTTAAATAGAGCACAAAACATATTTATGGTAAGAATACAAAGAAGTGTGTAATATTTTTTTGAGATGTGGGTTCACCTTAGTGTGGAAGGCCTTTTCCCACATAGTTTCGAACATGTGACTTTTACACCATGAAGTTCCTTAACATGTAACTTATAAGGTGAAGAGGGAGTTCGACAATGTAACAATGTTGAATGATAGAAAATGTGAATAATAAGAATGTAGTAAGTTACAAACAATCTTCATTGTGATAAATCTCAAACTATTTTCTTCTACTATTCTTATCGTCGCACCTATTAATTTGCCATCTTTTATTATCGATCATATGAAAAGGGCAGTTGAAATCATAGACCATTCAAATATTTAACTCAAGCTACTCAAAAAATATTTAACTCAATCATATTTAAAAAAATATATAAAATCCAAAAAATAATCACTCTTTTTTAAATTAGCAATCTATTACAAATTAACATACATATTCTTTCATTTTCTATTTTCTAAGTATTTTAGGCCTTTGAAAGCAAAAATGAAATTAGAAAATGGTAAGCTTTCTTATTCCACTATGATTTTCTTTCGTATTTTCCTACTGTCCGTTTCACATTTTCTAAGTTTTTAGACTTTTAAAAGCAAAAAAGAAATCAGAAAATGGTAAACATTCTTATTCCACTATGATTTTCCATTTTCTTTTATTTTTTCTTACCTTACTACATATTTATGTAAATACTTTTTCCTTCTATGTAAACTTCATTCCACTATTATCTATTTGTAGAAATAGTGAGTTTCTTATCCTCTGCTATTGAATAAATAAATCACATGGCTGATTAAACTTCTAATATTTTAAATAATATTTTATTAATTAAACATTGGTCCTGGAATGGAATTAACCACATGGCTAGTTAAATTTCTAAAATTTTAATTAATATTTTATTACTTAAACATCTATCTTCAAACTTGATAACTATGTTATAAGTAAATATATTTATGAGTAACCACTCACTTTAGAGCTTCCACTAAAAAAAAAGTTGATTTCATGTAACACAAAACATTCTAGAATACACAAGAAGACTACAATCTGTTGTAGAGGCGAATTCTCAGCGCAGCATCTATTCTAATTCAAACAAACAATTGCGAAAGAGAAACGATTGAATGCACGAGTTGTCTTCGCCGTCCATGTCATCCCATTCATTTTAATCTTATTACATTTCTGTCTGCTATTACCTCAGAATTCTGAAACCGGCACGACGATGTGAGACTCGTCGCCATTGAAGATGCCACCGTAGACGAGACCTACAAGGCCGCCTCCGATAAGAGGGCCAACCCAGTACACCCAGTTTTCCGTGAAGTCTCCGCTCACAACGGCTAGACCGATGGAGCAGGTGGGTGGGGTTCATGGAACCGTCAGAGAAGGGACTGGCAGCGAAGATGTTGGCGCCCACGATGAAATTGATGGCGATGGGAGCGATGGTGCCCAGGTATCCCTTCTTCGGGTCGACAGCGGTGGCGTAGATGGTGTAGACGAGAGCGAATGTGATAACGATCTTCATCAGCACTCCCTAGCCAGTGCTCATGCACGAGTTGAGGGAGGTTGGTGAGGCATGTAGAGTGATTCTATTTGTTTTAGAGTCCAAGTTGCAGTTAGTGTATTAATTTAATGCATGAGAAATCAGTTAACTCAATTAAGTGATTTAAAGTTAGTCTAACTAGTTGTAACTGATTGTTTCACTAGTGAGAGGTCAAGTGAATTAAATCAGATTTAATTCACATGAAGTGATTTGTCAAGTGACTAATGATTTACTATTAATAGCTGCATGCATGTCAGTTTTGATGAAGACCCAGTTGAGACAGAGGTTAAAGGGAAGTTATCTATCAATTGTATTTATAGCAAATTTCCCAAGCACAAGTATATACACCATAGGATGCCCATGATGTATTGCACAGTAAAGGAAGGTTGAATTTCCTAACTAATAGGGATTTAATCCTATAGGGTTTGTGCAAGCAAGGCAGGCTGAGCAGAGGCAGTAAATTGGCTAAGTATTGGTCCAATTTTGTCTAGATTAGTGTGAGACAATTGGTAGTGTATGAGGTTGTGGTGAGCAAACATGCATTGTATTGTTTCATGATTCCTTGGTTCATTATACAATAGAGATAGAGGGGTTTTTAGCAGCAAGCTTTCCCCAGGAAAACTATCTGTGTTGTGTGATTGATTTGCTTCTTTCTCTTACTTGGTGTGATTGTGTGATAGTCTTTATTTTTTGCAAATATTGTAGAAGGATTCAGTATTTTGTTTTAGTATATTGCATGATCAGATTGAATCCTTTGGTATACACATTGTTTGTATAATTTCTACAATTGCCACCATAACTGTTGCCGCCGCCACCACCATAATCATGTTTTCCATGATCACGATTGCCACCTTCAAAAATCAACTGGTTGTGCCTCCTTTGATGAGACTCTCCTATAACTTGGTTGATTGAATAAACTCAGTTATAACTAGGTTGATTGAATAGACTTGGTGAGAATTTGATTAAATAAAGTTAAAATTAGGCCCTAATATGAACTTGGAGTTTTGATACCACTTGTTTGGATTAAAGACCATACTATAAAATAATAATATAATCTCACATATACAAACATTGGTTTGTTTTGGAAATTCTAATTGGGAAAAAACTAGATAATAATAGATCTAGATCTATTATTACCTTTTACTTTAAGACAACCAACCAAGCCAACATTCTAGTTTCTTTTGGGTCTAACTAAGTGAGTTTGCACCACTCAAATCTAACATAATATCATGTAGAATCTCCTTAATATCATAGGCCCAATACCACAAGTCACCAATACCATGTAGCCAAAACTATAACTCTTAACCCTTTGAAATTTATCCAACATTTTTTATTATTTTTTTGGGTAATTTTTTCTAAATGGAAATTGTCTTTATTTCTTAGTTGTTTTTATAATTTTTTTTGCATAATTTTGTTGGAGCATGTTAATTTATTGTGATTTTTAATTGTAATTTACCTCATAATTTTTTATCAATGTTTTGAATTATAATTTTTTAATAATATAATATTTTCTTTTGTTTTATAAAAGTTTTGTATAATTTTCTTAAATAAAGATCTAACAAGGTAATTTTTAATTTTATTTTTAAATAGAAATTGTAATTTTCATTATCATTTGTTATCATAAGTTTTGAATTATAATATTTTTATATTGTAAAATTTTCTAAATTATTATAATTTATTATAATGGTAATAAATCTGAAATAATATGAATTAATTTAAATTTTAATAAAATTATTTTTTAAAAATTATTTTTCATACTATGAAATCTTATATGAAAATTGTAAAGTTTATTCGTTTATTATAATCAACAATTTTTTATTAATATTGATTGATCATCATTGGCAACCCTCATTTAATTGGCAAGCCTTATTTATCATTATTATCTCTGTAAACGTAACAACGCCAATAAAATATATGGAATTTGAGGCATCTTTCGCCTTCGTGGAAATTTGAAGGATTTAACCGCTCAACATAACTCATTAAAAAACCCAAAGATAAATTGTAATGGGGCTTGCCCTTGATAAAAGCCTGCGAAATTTAACTGCGGCGGATGGATGGTAGCACACTTGAGACCGGCAGATGCCGAGAGTTAAGGAAAATCGCTGAGAATTAATGCCAGAGTTAATGGCAACCAATTTTTTGGCGGCCGCTCGATTTAATGGGGCGCAACAGATCACAGATCAGATTTTCGACGGCTCGAGACTGAAGGTGAAGAAGATGGCTAAGTATGGCATGGGTGGCATGGCATAGGCATGCCCATTAGTACTCTTAAGAGCATTAATGGGCCAATAGACTGTAAATTCTATTGGCCCATAAATTAAATAATGGAAAAATGACATCATGAATGATTTATAAATTGGGTCTATATGTCACCCTCGCCACACTTGGCACTCCCAAGTGCATTTCGAACTTGATATTGCTGCAAAAATTAAATAACCAATTAGTTGTAAAATACAAAATGCATAGAATCAATTCCATTCATTCATGATAATATTTTGATCAACTACTCATTCTCACCATGAAGATCTAAGGCAATGGAGAAGATTTTCCTTCCTCGGCAGATGGTGGAGCACTTGGTGATGGATATAAGCATGGTTCATGGGTGGTGGATAAAGGCATGGTGGAAGTGAAATAGGAAATAGGTAGTGGGTGTGGGAGGTGATACACCCCCACCAGTTGTACGATAGTGGGAATCACCCTAAGGCGATGGATCACCCTAGGGGGGGAAATTGGAATGTCAAGGGTGGATGATTGAAACAATGGGAAGGGTGGATGAAAAAATGGTAGTGGTGGGAATTGGGAAGGGTTTGGGGAGGTGGTTATAGGCATGGGAGAATTTATGATGGAGAAAGGTGGCCAGTGTGGGCGACAATACATCCCCATTGGTTGTACAATAGGAGGAAGCACCCTCGGGGAGGAAATTGGGATGTTAATGACTGGAGCAGTGTTCAAACTGCTATAGTTTTTTTCACCAACATGCTCATCAAATAATTGAATTCGACAAGCTAGAACATTGTGAGATGTGGTTCCCTCGACTGTAACAATAAAAAAATTCATATAGTTATGAAAATGCATCGAAAATGACAATATATCGTATTTCACATAAAACAATGCATGCCATCAAATTTCCATACCATTTTTTTGTATAATAGAATGTTGCACTAACTCAGGCATGTGGCCCACACTTATTTGGTGTTGAGAAGATAACTCTAGTTGCTCATCCATGTTTATTTTTTTGCACGAACTTGTCCAACCTTTTCAAAATGTGGTTTATCTTTCCCTGATTTTGACTTGCGACCACATTGCTTTTTCTTATTGACTGGGCTCAAGAAACTATGTTTTATTTTAGTAGTGATCTTTGATGGAGTTATAGTATTGAAAAACATTCTATTGTATTCTTGACATGCTTTGTCTACCAAACTGTTCAATGCATTTGCTTGCTCCAAATTTGTAGGTATTATGGATCTCAATTTATCATGAGTTGATGAGTTAACATGTTTCATCTCATCATCTTCAAATAATGCACTATCTGGTCGTACATTAGTCGATTCAACATTATTAATTCTTGTTTCATTATAATAATTTATATTTGGAGGAGAATCAAAGCATGGCGGAAGCTCCGTTTGGATTTCTAGGCCCAATATAGGTGTTTCATTCAAATCAAATAAAATTGTAGGCCTTTATGTAGTAGGATTAGTGACACTAGGTAGTACATTTTCACCCAAACTAATGTTACTCACCAACATCTCAACTTTCAGTACATGTTTACAAACATTTCCATTCAAGGCCCAATTGCAATTACAGAAGTGTAGATTGGAACCTTTATATATGACATTGTACCAAATATCATGTGTATCCTTATTTTGGCTACGAACCCAATAACCATTGTTACTCTTTTCATCAGGCACACAATCTTCATTTTGGATTTGGCTAGCTCTACACTTGGATGAATTCAATTGTTCCTCAATTTTTCTAGGCCATACAAAACCAACTTCTTTTAAACGTTGCATATGATTGTAATATAATACAACCTTTGTCAACAACACATATATTAACCAATCGACACGTCTATGACATGCATTATTCTTTTCACTTAGGTACCTTTCCTTGATATGCCGATGATATGATTCAATGGCATTATTTGTATCCTGATTGGAATGTGAAAAAATTTTGTATGCTTTTGCCCACATATCTGTAGAAAGAAATTTATTAGCTATGAATTAATAATACATATGACATGAAAAATAGAGTCATTAAAGCCACTTACGAGAAACTTACATATTTTGTTGTTGGCTAACCAAGTTGTTTTAAAATATTCCAAAAACCTTGGTTGGTCACTGAATATTTCAAAGAACCTTTCAATTGTCTTTTTTACAGATTCATCATCTTCACATGTGTGCATGATTTCTCCTAAAGAACGAAAAATGTGGATTTGGTTTTCCCTTCCTTGGACTTTATTTCCAACATTCTTCAACCATGCATGACGAACATGCCACACACATAATAATATTTTACACTTGATTGAAGACTTGGAATATCACAATTTATTAGAGGGAATATACATTAACAATATTTTTATGTCTCTTATAAAAGAATAAACACATCACCTTAACACTTCAATTTCAGCAGTGGCATCATCTATGATGACGGCTTGAACATGCCAATTTGGTCGCTCTTTCTTCCCAATGG
The DNA here is from genome assembly GCA_034641835.2 of Pinus albicaulis. Taxonomy (NCBI): domain Eukaryota; kingdom Viridiplantae; phylum Streptophyta; class Pinopsida; order Pinales; family Pinaceae; genus Pinus; species Pinus albicaulis. The sequence goes on along the minus strand of CM076583.1, from coordinate 300,575,144 downwards.
CAAAGAGAGTTGACATCCATTTAGAAATCTCAGCTATAGTATTGTGTGATGATATCACCCAAGCTACTGGAACCCCATTGTGATGTTTGTCGAAAGCCATTAAGGTGTACAGTTGATACTACATTACAAACAATGTACATAATTATATTTATATAAGTTACATGCATTAAAATGAGGTTGAATAAATGAATGAAATTTAGGATAAATTTGTACTCACCCCATACTTATTTGTACTAAATGTTGAATCCATTGAGATTATATTATTGTGAGAATATTTTAGCATCATTGAGCGCATCCACTTTGTTTGTATGTCTGTAAAAAAAGGGATGTTTTCAAAAAGATCTTGTTTTCGGTAGAAGAAAAAGCTCTCAGGGTGTTCCTTATACCAACATTCTACACTGTTTGGATCAATTTGATCTTTAACATACTCTAGCCTTATGGTATCATTGTAAATGTTTAATATATATTGTCTTGTCATTTATGTATCTCGAGATGTCCCTGTGTATAACTCACCACATTCATCCTTCACATCAGAGATGAACTTGTCCCATATCATTGTAACATTAAAACCTCTTTGGATTAAATGTTGGACAATAGATCGCATATCCCTTGTTAAATGTGGTGCATAACTGAATCTCATAGGCCTGCCGATTGCATCTTTTCCATGACAAACAACATTGGATTTATCAATATGCCTACATGCAGTATATATTATTACAGCATCTTCTGGTCTAAGTTGAAGTCGTCGTACAATGAAGTGACATTGGTAACCAACTTTAATACTTTCTCGTTGACTGTGTTTTTTTTTTATCTGAGGATGCACTCATAATTTGGTTTTTGTAGTCTAGAGCATATGCACACCAATACCTGCATATAATTGTTTTACAACAAATTAGATATAACATATATGAATATTGTAAAAAATTATACATATATTGATAAATATATAAAGACTCACATAGCGTACTCCAGATATGTTGAATAATATGTTTGTTTGATATCCTCTACTTTTTTACTTCGATGAGTATAAAGATTAAATTGAGTGGGTGCAGATTCACTCGATTCCTCTCCTCTTATAAAATCATCAAGTCGACAATATGGAATAACTGCAACTTGGTCCCCATCAACATTTGTCCATGTTAAGTCTTCTGCTGAAAATTCAATCATATCCTCTGGGTCTTCAACTTCCAACCCATTAATCCTCTCCCACTTACACATTCTTAAAATATCTGTACACATTCAATTGAAAATGATTTGGTTTGAGTAAATATTATGGTCTTGATTAATGCATATCACTAAGCATTGAAATCACATTTTTAGGTAAATATTTTATACTTTTCAGATAAACAACTTTGGAAAAAGTAATAATTGGGTCATTAATCAACTTAGATATTTCTCACAAATTTAGACTAACCATGTATGACATATGATGTCTTTGTGGAGGTGGTGTCACCAACTTAGTTTCATGGGGTGACTTGTGATGAGTGGTCGAGGGAAAAGGTGATTTTGATGCCTCCCTTCACATAACCTACATGGATACCTAACTTTACCCTTTTCCACGGGAACTTTAGAATCACTAATAAATGGATCAACCATAAGTTGATGAGAATATTTAGACCACACTTCTAAGACTCTATGTATACTCGAATAATCCTTAAGAAGGTGAGCACCCTTACAAAGATTGCAAAGGTATTTGGGGTTGTGTTGCATGTTGGAGGGTTCCTCAACATTACTAACACTCACGACCGTGGTTGGTTTGTTAGACCCTTTTTTAGAGGTACAAAGCTGCTCATGGTGATTTCCTTGGAACACAAGGCAAAACATCCTAGAAATTGGGTTCTTGTCCTGCTCGCTAGATGGTGTGACTGGGTACCGCCGTCGTAGCGCTTCTAAGTCAGGGAAAGTGGAAACCATATGATTAGGCGTTTTAAACAATGCACATGTTGGTCTTGTCCATGGAGAATGGCTGGGGGTGACTAAGGGTTCCCCGATTGGTCATTTTTCAGCTGACAAAAAGAGGATGGATCTACTCGGCACATCTTCCTGAGTTGTCAAGTTGTTCATGGATTCGTTGTCCGAGCCATCTTCTTGGGAGAGGAAAACTATGGTCGATCACATACAAGCTAGCATTGCACGGAATCTAGGGACATAGTGACAATCCAAGACTTCAATGTCTATAAGGACCGTCTTGCGGACTAAGCAAACTGGGACATTTTGGTAGAGACCGACGAGGGCTGAAGGGTGTCCATCATATGCTCTAAGCATGATGTCTAATGGCTTTAGTTTGGGAGACCCTAACTTCTGCTAGACGTTATTTGACATGATGCACGTGGATGCACCCTCGTCAATTATACATCGGTGGATGGTGATGTTTTGAACCGACACTGTTATCTAAAAGGCGGCCATTGAAGGAAGCTAAGGGGTGGATTTGTCTAAATCAAAATCTATTAGGTGCGAATCAGCGAGGTCGATGGCGCCTAACGCAGAAAGTAAGGCTTTCATTTACTTTGGGCATGATTCTAATACCTCCAAAGCTGACATGGCAATAGGAGATTGAGCTAGATCATCCACGATGCTATAGTTATGGGCCGCTTTGGAATGGTTTCCTGCCCGCCTAGTTGGTCCCTCGGCCATTTTTGGAAAAGGTTCAATAGGCATATTTGATATGGTCAAAGGTGTTGTTGGTGCACTTGTACTAGCCCCTGACGAGTTGGTGTCTAGTGGGGTATCATAATTTTGGTTCCGTGTCTGAAAAAAAATCTTTGCCAGTCATGTAAATTTCATGGTTGTTCTTTCCAGAATTGTCGAGAGTTTGTTGTTGAGTGGTAATTTTCCCTTGGTGGGGGAAAGGCTCCTCCATAACTGATGTATGTTGGGAGGATCCCCCTTGTCCCCAGTTACCTTGAATATTCTTTAGCTCAGGGAGGTCGGGACAGTGATGAGTGTAATGGTCGTACTCACCACAGATTAAACAAGAGTGGTTTGTCCAAAGATTTGCCCTCTTGTTCTGCCTTTGGGGGTTACTTTGTTCCTGGTTTTGATTTCGGTTGGAGTTTCCTCCGGCCTGAGATTGCGAAGGGCGTTCTTGATTGTTGCCCCCCTGTCCAGGATTTCCCTTAGGCTTGTTTTTTCCTTTCTTCATAGTTGAATTGGGAGGATAATTTGGATTCTCCTGTTTGTATGGTTGGCACGGTTGAGCTTGGGAAGGTTTCACAAAGTTCACCCGTGAATTATTCTGCATAGGTAGGTTTTGTGTTGGGGAATGGGCATATTGTGGCCTTGTCCCTGGTTTATAAATGGATGTTGGGGGGAAGCTCTTCCATTAGCATGTCTAACTGCATACTGGGTCCCCTGAGCTGGAGGATACGGACCTCCCTGCTGATGGAGATACGATGACGCCTTATTAGTCACATTTTTCGAAGGTGCATAATGAATTTGATAGCCAGGTTCCGGTATGTCCTGGGTAGAATCATATGTGTAACCGAGGTATGGAATGTTGATGCTTAGGTGATTTTGGGTCAATAACCTAATCAAACCATCTGCAAAGTTCGACACGCCTAGAAATTCTTTGTAAGTTTGCAGGCGTAGGGCGTTAGGCAGGATATTGTAAATATATCCTGACTGCATATAGATTAGCTCGAGTTGTTGGGCCTTACTGATAGCGCCCTCTTCGGATATTGTCTTTTGTTGCGCCACATCCTTCGAAATCTCTGCGGTGAGAGTTTTCAAGAACATATATAACAGAACTCGATCGTTGAGTTTGGCTTTGCAAAAACTACAATGCCTCTTCCATTCATGGAGATGGTCTGAGATATGGACGGCGGGTGTTTGTCTAAAGTGGGTTAGTAATTCCATTCCAAAATCTTGGTGGATGAGTAACTGAAAATAGGTCAAGAATGCAGTAGCGAGGGCGCTAAAGGTTCCATGCATAGCATATGGCTGCTCCACATACCATTTTGCGGCTATTCCGGTTAGGGTGCATTGAAATAGTCTTAGTCGAATGATATCGTCAATGATGTTGTTCGACGAATACCATAGGTGGAAAGTCATAATATTATTTTCGAGGTCTTCCGCTTGCTTCCCTTCGAACTATGGATTGTCCAAAGGGAGCTTCGTGGGCATGGGAATCCATGTAGGATTGTGAGCAATGGGATCATTTGTCAACTTAGTTAAATCTGGTAAATTTAACGAAGCTAAGAAAGGTGACTGAGAGTTTGTAGCCATTGCCCCTTGTGAAAACACAGTTTTCTGGTTAGGTATAGGGTTTGTCTGTGATGTGCCCTGCTGTGAGTTCACCTGACTTCCTGAATGGGTAGCACTCCTCTGTCCCCTAAGGATTGTGGGAGGAGTGGTATGTGGTGACCCTATGGGGGTGTTCACTTGTGTGGTGTTGGGTGACCGACGAGGGTTTCCAACTAATGATGCCCTAATAAAGGATGAACTAATAAGGGTGGCAGTGCTCCGTCTTTGATGCCTAAATGGTGAAAGACCTGGAACCCCTCCCGGTAATGGGGGGAGGTCCAAAAGGCGTCTAGATCGATAAGGTCCTGTTGGATCCGTTCTGGCATCATCTAGGTATGTTTTTGGAAAATTTTGAGAGGATAGAGATTACAATCAAACAAAAAATCCGATTGCATACATAAAACAAAGCGAAAGTAAAAGATAAATTTTCCCTTTAGATTAATCCTATGTGACCAGTCAATAAAAAAAATATGGTTTTTTGTTGTTTTTTCGTATGATACTCAAATCCTAGAAGACCTAAATTGTCCTCACACGCTCAAATGTAACTGGGCCTTGAGAGGATATCTTGCGAATGCTGGGGCAACGTCCTGAAAGAGCTAGCGACACCTCCAGTCAACTGAAGAAAATCAACCAAGGTAAGGGTAGAGGATCTAGTGCTTGCCTACACCATCACCTATAGGGAAGGATACCCTAATTTTGGTCACTAGGTACCGTCGTCCCACGTGAGTGTTTGAGTCTTGGGCTTCTTGGTAATTCAAATACCAGTACCGAGTATTAGACGGGTCAGGTACAATAATACCGCACGCACTGGGCCTAAGCCTAACCCCCTCTGAATCAGGTCTCTGCTACGCTCGGGTTTTCTTTTCCGTGGGTGGATAGACGGATTTAAAAGTTCCCTAAATGGTCAACTTCTATGTTTCAAGATGTAAACTAACCAAGGCAGCTTATTGGATGCCTACCCCTTGGTCCTAACTTAAGCTATAACTTCTCTTGTGGCCCCTGTGGGGAGAGTTTAATGCGTTTAGTTAAGTGAGTTTTAGGTGGCTTTGATTCACTTAAGGTGTGAATGTGTGTGAGAAAGAGGTGAACCGCATAGTTTGAACATGTGGATATGCGGTGATCCTTTTTAGTATCCCCTATTTAAACTAGGTTTGGTTGTTCCTTGCCCAAAAGTAAAACATGTGCAGATGTGGGCCGCTTACAATGCTTCCTAGTTAATTTAATTGATCAACTATAGGGAGATGGTGAATTATCAGTAGAGAGTGTTCATATGCTTGCCTAGGATCATGCGTGGGTGCAAAGGTAGCAGAGATTACTTGCTCTTCTAAAGATAATTCGATCCCTGTCCCGAATCCTAGTGCCAAAAATTGAACTAATATTAATGACTTTCAACTAGGAAAATGAAAAGAAAATATTTGCTTATGGTGTGCCTTTGTGAAGCTACAGCAAGAATAGGACGAGGGCCCTAGCTCGCTGAAGCTTTGTGCGTGAAATAAATAGAACAATCACAATGTTGTAAGATGTGGATATACGATACACTATGTTTGGTTGTTCCTTTCACGAAATAAACAATGTGCGGATAATGGGACGCTTACAACTTGTCCTATTTAAACTAAAAGTTTGCTCTATAGGGAGACTGTAAAATATCAAGAGAGAGCATTCATATGCATACCCAGGGTCACCGTTAGGTGCAAGGGCGATAGAGATTACTTGCTTTCTTTTGGTGTTTTAATCCTGGTCCCGAAATCCTAATGCAAAAATTAAAACTTGATTTAATGCAAGAATTTGAAAACTAACTAAATATGTGTGGACTTGGGCCACTTACTCTTTGTTAATTAATCTATGTGTGTGATATCTACTATCAATAATCAGGTTATTTAGATGACATGTGTGGATATGGGCCACATTTCTTGTCTCCTAATTAAACTAGGTGAGTATATCATAGTAAACTAAAAATTAGAATGATGCACTAGCTACACTAAAGTTAAGATAACACACATGTCTAACAGTCAAGAAATATCAACACAATGTTTTAAAGCCAATTCATTTTTCGAAATTTTTTTCAAATAAATAAAAATAAGAATGATTAATTACTTCAAAAAAATAAGTTTTAATGTTTAATTATATATTGAAAAATATTATATAACAGTTTGATATATGTTTTGATTTTAACTTTAAAATTAAATTATTACTATACAGATATTTAATGTTAACTAATAATTCTAATTCTTTTAAAGTAACATATTTAATGTTAATTAATAATTCTAATTCTTTTAAAATAAAAATAATGTTATTCATAATAATAATGATGTTATTATTATTTTTTTTTACATAATTATTCATTTAAAATAAACACATGTTTAAAGGCCCACAATTTTTTTAGGAAAATAATGTGATGTAATTCATAACATATGTTGCATTTTGAAATAGTTAACAACTCTCATCTCATCATAGCATGTGGGTGTTATAATTATATTGTTTTCCTAGAACAAAATGAACAAATCTTAGTTTCTGGTTCTTTTCAATTGTGATTATGTTTTTGGAAAAGTGAAATTAAGCAAGACTTACGTAAACTACAGTTGGCAATGAGAATCTGGTTATATAAGTTGAACATATTATATCCAGTTATGTGATATGGCAATACACCTTTATTTTTGTATTGTATAACTATGCATCGATTGGTGTGATTTTCATTTGATTTCATGTTGTACTCTTTTCTATGAAAGCAACATTGTAGATGATGTGTTGCATACACTGGTTGTTATCGTTACTTTTGAAATCAAGACTAATGTGGCATATTTTGTTTTAAGGAGATTTTATTCAAAACATCCAAAACTATTTTAGAAATCAAGTCTAATATGGCATATTTTGTGTTAAGGAGATTTTATTCAAAACATCCAAAACTACATGTTTGTCATCGTGACAAAAAATGATATAAAGGCCTTTCTCTACATATTGAACTCCAAACAATAGGATAACAATGTTGACAGAATATTTTTTGAATTTAAACAATAAATTTAAAAAGACATTTTATAAAAAAAAATTATAATGGAATAAATAAAATATACTTTAAATTAAAAAATTACAAATCAATAATCTTATATTTTAAAAAAATTGTTTAAATAAAATAAAATAAAAATTGAGAAAGAATCATATACATGCCTCAAAATGAAAAAACCCATAAAACAACTTTCAAAAAATAGATTTAATAAATTTTTCAATAATAATAGAATGAAAAATAACCAATTAAACTAAATTTCTCTCACAATCATGAAAAAAATAAAATAAATAGTAAAATCTAACATTAAATTGTTTTACAAAAAATGACACATCACATGCCCATATTTCACACGTATCAATGCCTTTCTCTATTTTTTTATTTCTTTCGTCCTTAAATTGTAATCCTTTAAAGAAAAAAATGGGTTCTGATTTCTAACCAAAAATGGACTTAATAAATTTAATAAAATAGATTTAATAAAATTTTCAATAATAATGAAATGAAAAATAACAAATTAAAATAAATTTCTCTCACAATCATGAAAAAATGACACATCACATGCCCATATTTCAGTTTTTTTCTTTCTTTCGTCCTTAGATTGTAATCCTTAAAAGAAAAAAAACGGGTTTTGATTATTAAAAGACCTTGAATTGAATGACAATTAAAACATTAACAAGATTCCAATAAGACATTACACTGTTTGCAATAATTATCAAATCTCTAAAATAATGGTGGAAGCAGTATGCTATTTTGACAAGAATTGTTATTTCTGAAATATATAATTATTGGAATATATAATGATAGGAATATATAATGTTAGAAATATATAATGATTGGAATATATAATGATAGGAATATATAATGTTATTTTGGTCAAAATTACCATGACTAGAATATATAATGGCAGGGAAGATATTTTCTCTATATTTTAATTTTTTCATATATAAAACTCTTAAATTTGTTTTTTTAAGAAAAACAGAACATTTATAAAGAAATCTCTAATAATCATTCTAGCTATAGACAGTGAAATAAAAAAGAAACAGACAAATTAAAAAAAAAATACTTATAAACTTACCAGCACTTTCCCTAGCCACTGAAATATGATGAACTAAACGTTGCGTTCGCTGACCATGTCCATAAAACCTTCCATCCTTCCAGCCTTGCTCCTGAACCTTGTCTCTCAATAATACTTATTACATCCAAAAATTATGAAGTAAACAGACATCCTTTGAAATTTAACTGCTGCCCATGAAATTTTCGGATTAATGGCTGCTCTCCGGGAATTAACAGCCCTCAAAATTTAACTGCTCGATGGAGACATCCTTCTTAAGGCGGATTGCAGAGATTTAATGGCTGCATGTCCGGGAAGTTCTCAAAATATTTATCCACTGCTGCCCACGAGATTTTCGGGTTAATGGCTGTTGTCCAGGAATTTCTCTGTACAAAATTAACATCAATCGAAATTTAACTGCTTGCTGGAGAATTTCTCATGGCATTTCTGTGTCACAGCTTCGTGGGAATTTGCAGGTGGCCCGATTCAGGCTCCTCAGGGTGGATTCGCAGGTTAACATATCCCTCAGAGAATTTCTTTAGGCATTTCTGTGTCACAGCTTCGTGGGCATATGAAAGTTAACATATCCCTCTGGCCTGGCAGTGATCACAGCTCCTTCTTATCCTGGTAAAATCCCGTGAAATTTAACTGCGCCAGATGGTGATGTAGGAGCATTAGACGAAGAGGAAAATACTTTGTAATTATTAAAACTTAGGAGTTTTTAAGTTTTAGAAGAGCTAGATTTTTATGAATGATTTGAGTGGGTTTTTAAAGTATTTTTAATTAAATATTGTAAATAAATTGAGAATATGAGAGAATTTGGTCAGTTGATGATGTAAAGGGATTGAGAGATTTTTCTAAATATTAATTTAGAAATTAGTTTCATTAATTATGGGTGAGAGAGAATCCTTAGGGATTCAAGAGTGATTTTAGGATTTGTTGAGATATTTGGGGGTTTTTTGAGTGATTAAAGGGATGAGAACCAAAATTGGTTCTATTAAATTTGTATAAATTATCAAGCCTCAAAGGCATTGAGATCAGTGAGAGTGTGAGTAAAGAGCAGGGGTTTCTACTTGGAAGCCTTCGGGAAATTGTAAAGGGCCAATGATTGGAAATCAGGCCAAGGAAGGAGATTTTATGTAAGTAGTGTGTGTATTAATACAGCATTTGATTTTCTGAAGTTTATTCCATTATTGAGTTTGTGTAGAATCGAATTTATGTGTTCGATGTGTGGAAGGAAGGTTCAATCTTTCTTATTTATGAGATTATTGTGTTATGGAGGAATCTGTATTGTGAAGCTCTGTGTAGCTTTATTTTTCTCATAAAAATTTCGATATGTATAGAATTCTGGCTTTTTGAGAATGCAATTGCTATTAACTGTGCCGGTGATGTGGAATGGTATCGATTTTGTCAATCGATATCGAATTGCATACAAGAGTCACAATCTTTAATTTGGAGTATGTTTAAATTTGTCTGAAGAAGTTTGATGGAGAATCGAATGAAATGAATGATGCTAAGGAAGAGTTGTCTTATAGTGTGGAACCCATATAATGCCGTGGGATCTCTGTGTGAATATTTTTGCTTCGGAATTCTATTCTAGCCTTGCATCATTGAACGCAGACAAATTGAATCCATATTAAGCCAGGAATAAAGGTAATCAAATTTCAAATGAGCAAGTCGAATTTCAGAAAGAGCGCATTGGAGGAGTGATCCTAATTTTGAAGACTGTTGGAAAATGTTAAAGGTAAGACAAAATCGAGAAGATTTGTAACTCTGTGAATGAGGGCAGTAACACATAGGTGCGCCTCGAGCCTGGTTCTTGAAATAAAATCGATTGAATCGATTTATGTTTTGACAAGAAATTAGATTACATACACATTGCCTTGATTTGTATCAATTGAATGTGTATAGCTCTGGTATAAAGGCTTCAAGACAGAAATTAAATAAATTTTGGTTATTGAATGCGTTAAAACTGAACTGATTTTGTTTGTTGGAATCGAATTCATTCGATTGAGACAAATTGTATCAAGAATAAACTAGTGTTGAACAAGGGTTGTTTAAAAGGCATCGATTGGAATCAAAGTCTGTTACACTAATTGATGGAATTGCAGTCGATGTATATCTTCAATGCTAAAAAAAGAGTGTTGGATGGTAGCATTCCAGTAGTCTGCATTGTTAAACGCAGAACCAGAACAGATTGGAAATTACGTTGCAAATTATATGGAAGCACCTGGTTATGGTTGTGAAATGATGAAATCCACTCTAATGATAACTTGGTTTCTGTAACTGAATTTATTGTGGAGGTGTTGTGGGAAAGGCACAGACTCTTGTTTTAAAACTCAGTGAATCGATTAAAAGACCAAGGCAGCAGAAATTGTAGCGTTGAGATTGTAACAGAAGGCGCAGTCCATAGTGATCAGAATCACATCTTGGTGATTAATTGGTAAGGTATGAGGTGAGTTGAATTAACACATGTGTGTTGTTAGCGTTTGGAATTGTAATGTCAATTGGAAAATGTATAACAAATGAGTGCATGGCTAATGATAAGCATTGGGTTTTTAATTATAAAAGCCTGGAAATTAAGCAATGAAATTAGTGGTTGGTTGAAGTCTTTTTTGAGACTTTTATAAGGTTTCGAATGCTATTTGAAGTTGGGTTCAATCACAAGAAGAATAGATTGATGGGCTTATGGTTTTGAACCATATGTTAAGAAAGGGCTTCCGCAATTGAAAAGTATTTGAAATTTCTAGACTTGAGTCTTAATTGGGGCATTCACTGAGATGCATTTTTGTATGCATGGTATTTTAGAGATTCTGAGTATTGCAGGGTTTTTCCTTGCATCATTTTTGTATCAGAGTAGGAAGGCTCTGTTGAAAGTAAAGATGTTTATTTTTCTGAATGAGTGCAGGAAGGTTTGTTGAGAATTGAAGTGTGTTTTATTTGAATGTGTGATGAAGACTGGAAAGAAGATCAGATTCTAAATCTGATATGCAAAGGTACACAATTGCAGTGAACAGGATTGCAGAAATAAATGGAGGATAAGATCATGCAAGATCTTAAATGTGAGATAATTTTCTGATTTGAAATTTATGGTTTCAGACAAGATAATGGCAGTGAACCTGACATTCAGCTAAAGGCTGGATAAGGAGGACAATTACAGTGTTCTGAAGAGAAGGTGAGTTGAAGAGATAGCCTAGAGAGAGCAGAAGAGAGTGCTCAAGAGGTTCTAGAGGCAGTGAACCAGTACTTACCAAAAGACCAGATCTAGTGAAGCGGATTGGTGAGGTAAGGGGTAGCAGGAGAGCTTGTTGTTGCAGAGGCTAGTGCAACTCATGGTGAGTGAGAAACTCATGGAGAAGATGATCATGGAGAATCAGAGAAGAGGTTCAGAGGAATGCCACAGAGGTAATATGACTGATAAAGTTAGAGAAAGAGAGATTGCAGTAATGAAGGTACAATTGCAGGTACTACAGGAATGGTTGCAAGAGCAGGAAAACCCGAATGGAGGATGGATCTTTCCACTGAAGGGAAAGAGAGTGATTTGGAAACCATTGCAGATGAAGTTGAGGCAAAGTGTGATTGCCTTATTGAAAAATGAACTTAGAGTTCTTGAGCCAGAGATGGAATTTGAAGATTCCACATGCAGATCTGTTCAAAGGGAAGTGCTGGAGGAAATAGTCAAGACTAAAAATTCTTGTGGTTTTAAAACTAATAAGTTGTGTATGTTTGCAGGTACAGTACAGGGAGATGAGCAAGCTTAAAAGTTTGTTAAAGAGCAGGAGAGGGAATTGAATCTGAAGTCTATTCAGATCAATGATTAGATAGCAAGATCTCAGGAGGAAATGAAGACAGAGAAGTCTAATCAGAATATTGGTGCAGAGAGAGAAGGACTAGCTGATGATTGGTTAAGAACTGATGAAGGTATAGAAAATTGTGTGAAGTTTCCAAGTTGTACTCCTAATGAAATTGTTGAATTGTATAGGAAACTAGATCTTCAGAGAAGAGAATTGGAGAGGGAGAGGACTTACACACAGGATAATTTGCTGAAGAAGAAAGATAAGAAATTTTTCATGAATGACAGTCATGAAGCAGATGATGGAAAGAAGGAGAAACTAGCTGATAGTCTTATGGTGGGTGCAAATCAGCATACTGATGTGCTGACAAAGGAATTGTAAAGGAACTCAGAGCAGCATACTAAAGTATTGCCAGAGGAAGCTGAGGAGAAAGACAGTGGGGATTTTTTGAGTCTTGAAGAAGACTTGGAGCTACAGAGAGAAAACTTGGTGACTGAATCAAAAAGTGAGACCATTGGGTCTTGTGATTTTGAAGCTGACAATTTGATTGTGTTTACAGGTGATACAAAAGACAGTCCATCATTTGGAATTGTCTTGGAAGAAGAAGAACTGTTGCAGAAAGAAGATGAGACAATCATGTCTCATAAGCAGAGGCTTGTTACCATGGGTGACAAGGAAGAGTTGGCTTGTCTGTATAGCCAAGAGAAGACTGTGGGGAAAATTTTTGGAACTGCTACAGTGATAGAGGATGAGGCTACAATGTTTGAAGAACTTGATTTGATTGCCATAATAAATCAAGATGATGATAGGCAATTACTGAAGATTGTCGAAGGGGAAGACGAAGGTTATGTTGGAACTAATTTGCAGCATGTTGATGAAATGCTTGAGAAGAAATGGCTGAAATTTTTGTTGGAGACATTTGAACCAGAGAAAGAAGTTGTAGGCATTGAAGTGAATTTGCGTGAAGTTGTGAAAGGAGCAGATACTAGTTTTTTAAAATTGATTTTGCTTACTAGTATACAAACAGAGATAGATGGATATGTTACTGTAGGAAGAGAATTAAATGATAATTTATTTTCTGAAGATAAATTTGCAGGTGATGAGCAAAAGAATGTTGCAGAGGGACAGGAAGTTTGGGAGGCAGCAACATATATGGTGGCAGCTGAAGCAACATGTGAGGTGACATCTGCAGGAATTAAACCTGAAGCAACTAAGGCAACATTGACAACAACAACATCAATGTTGGCAACAAGAAGAGCAGTAATAGCAGAAGCAGCTACAGCAGCTGAAACAACAGAATTTGGAGGCAACAGTAGTAGGTAAAGAAATTTCCAGACAGAGGAAAGGTTGGACATAAAGATTGAAATCATCAGAAGACTGATGATGAAGGTGTCTCAGAAGCAGCAGACAACAGCAAGAAAGTAGAAGAATTTCAGCAAGGGAAAGACGAAAGCAGAGTATGAAAGTATAGCTGGAGGCAGAATGCAGAACAAGATATGGAAACCTGGAGAAAAGCAGCAAGTGACAGTAGATGATGACTTGCAGAACAAAGTATGGGATCCGGGAAGACAAGGACAAAGATTTAAAATGCATGATCAGGAGATCATGATCATTTTCAACCTTGGAAGTCTGATGCAGGAGCATTAGACGAAGAGGAAAATACTTTGTAATTATTAAAACTTAGGAGTTTTTAAGTTTTAGAAGAGCTAGATTTTTATGAATGATTTGAGTGGGTTTTTAAAGTATTTTTAATTAAATATTGTAAATAAATTGAGAATATGAGAGAATTTGGTCAGTTGAGGATGTGAAGGGATTGAGAGATTTTTCTAAATATTAATTTAGAATTTTTTTTAATTAATTATGGGTGAGAGAGGATCCTTAGGGATTCAAGAGTGATTTTAGGATTTGTTGAGATATTTGGGGGTTTGTTGAGTGATTAAAGGGATGAGAACCAAAATTGGTTCTATTAAATTTGTATAAATTATCAAGCCTCAAAGGCATTGAAATCAGTGAGAGTGTGAATAGAGAGCAGGGGTTTCTACTTGGAAGCCTTCGGGAAATTGTAAAGGGCCAATGATTGGAAATCAGGCCAAGGAAGGAGATTTTATGTAAGTAGTGTGTGTTTTAATACAGAATTTGATTTTCTGAAGTTTATGCCATTATTGAGTTTGTGTAGAATCGAATTTATGTGTTCGATGTGTAGAAGGAAGGTTCGATCCTTCTTATTTATGAGATTATTGTGTTATGGAGGAATCTGTATTGTGAATCTCTGTGTAGCTTTATTTGTCTCATAAAATTTCGATGAAGCTTTATATGTTTAGAATTCTGGCTTTTTGAGAATGCAATTGGTATTAACTGCGTCGGTGATGTGGAATGGTATCGATTTTGTCAATCGATATCGAATTGCATATAAGAGTCACAATCTTTAATTTGGAGTATGTTTAAATTTGTCTGAAGAATTTTGATGGAGAATCGAATGGAATGAATGATGCCAAGGAAGCGCTGTCTTATAGTGTGAAACCCATATAATGCCGTGGGATCTCTGTGTGAAGAGTTTTGTTTCGGAATTTTGTTCTAGCCTTGCATCATTGAATGCAAATAAATTGAATCCATATTAAGCCAGGAAGAAGAGGTAATCAAATTTTAAATGAGCAAGTCGAATTTCAGAAAGAGCGCATTGGAGGAGTCATCCTAATTTTGAAGACTGTTGGAAAATGTTAAAGGTAAGATAGAATCGAGAAGATTTGTAACTATGTGAATGAGGGCAGTAACACATAGGTGCGCCTCGAGCCTGGTTCTTGAAATAAAATCGATTGAATCGATTTATGTTTTGACAAGAAATTAGATTACATACACACTGCCTTGATTTGTATCAATTGAATGCATATAGCTCTGGTATAAAGGCTTCAAGACAGAAATTAAATGAATTTTGGTTATTGAATGCGTTAAAACTGAACTGATCTTGTTTGCTGGAATCGAATTCATTCGATTGAGACAAATTGTATCAAGAATGAACTAGTGTTGAACGAGGGTTGTTTAAAAGGCATCGATTGGAATCAAAGTCTGTTATACTAATTGATGGAATTGTAGTCGATGTATATCTTCAACGTTGAAAAAAGAGTGTTGGATGATAGCATTCCAGTAGTCTGCGTTGTTAAACGCAGAACCAGAACAGATTGGAAATTACGTTGCAAATTATATGGAAGCCGCCTAGTTATGGTTGCGAAATGATGAAATCGGCTCTAATAATAACTTGGTTTTTGTAGCTGAATGTATTGTGGAGGCGTTGTGGGAAAGGCACAGACTCTTGTTTTAAAACTCATTGAATCGATTAAAAGACCAAGGCAACAGAAATTGTAGCATTGAGATTGTAGCAGAAGGCGCAGTCCATAGTGATCAGAATCACATCTTGGTGATTAATTGGTAAGGTATGAGGTGAGTTGACTTAACACATGTGTGTTGTTAGCGTTTGGAATTGTAATGTCAACTGGAAAATGTATAACAAATGAGTGCGTGGCTAATGATAAGCATTGGGTTTTTAATTATAAAAGACTGGAAATTAAGCAATGAAATTAGTGGTTGGTTGAAGTCTTTTTTGAGACTTTTATAAGGTTTCGAATGCTATTTGAAGTTGGGTTCAATCACAAGAAGAATAGATTGATGGGTTTATGGTTTTGAACCATATGTTAAGAAAGGGCTTCCGCAATTGAAAATTATTTGAAATTGCCAGACTTGAGTCTTAATTGGGGCATTCACTGAGATGCATTTTTATATGCATGGTATTTTAGAGATTCTGGGTATTGCAGGGTTTTGCCCTACATCAGATGGAGGGTTAATGGCGCACTTGAGACCGGCAGATGGGAGAGTTAATGGTAGAGTTGATGGCCGCAAAAATTTTTGGCGGCTCGAGATTGAAGGCGAAGAGGATGGCTAAGGATGGCATGGGCATGGACGACATGAACATGGTATAGTAATTGGTACTCTTAACAAAATTAATGGGCTAATAGACTGGAAAGTATTGGTTGCCCTCCAACACTCTGCCATTGAAGATTCTACGGATGATATGATTGTCCATCAACTCACTAATGCAGTTCTGCCTTTTTGAAATTTAAAATTTGAATTTTGAAAGTCCCCCAGAGCTCTTTATGAATACGGGAAGACCGCCTTTCTGGTTGTTGATATGGAGCTAGAGCCGAGATGCATTTTGGAGCACTTTTTCAGGATATCCATGTGCATTACAGGGTAACAAACCGAAGTACTGCTTGGGCGAAGCTCCCTGCAATCCCTTAAAAGGGGCCAGCACAAATGCCATACCGTGGCCTCCAAGAGTAGGGTATTGTGGCACAATGGACAAAACGAAGGTAGTACTGAAAGAAAAAGTGGAATTATTTGAAAGATTCTTGAACAGGAATGGAAACGGATAAAAGGCATGGCCTAACATACTCTGCGTGGCATTTGTGAGCTCTAAAACTCTGGCAGGATTGATATTCGCCATTCCATCGAAGGTCAGGTTTTTTTTTCTGAATCCATCAAAAATAAATTCATTCAATTGGGTGAAAGCCAAGACAGAATTCAAACAAAGAAAGCAAACCCATGAAAACGTCCGGGCCATTCGATTGAACGCCTTTGCTAAACGAGACTTGGAATGGCGGAGGTCGCTGGATCGAAACGCCGCATGGCCTGACGAAGCTACATAATCAGTGGAGAGAAAAATATGAGTACTGGCATTTATTTTATACGAGAGTCCCTGGTATGCTAGTTTTGACGCACATGGAGGGGTTGACCTGGGATTTGGAAGACAAGCCGAGTGTTTGTGGTGACAAAAACTGCCAGCTTTGATGCGCACTGATGCGATTGTGGAGCCGAGCTTTTGTTGTTTGTTTCTTGATTAACAGAGGAAAGCCTGCAGAGGGTTAAGCTAATCTAGTTTGACATGGACTCACAGGCCAACTATTAGAAAAAAAAAAAGGAAGCCTGTAGATAAACCAACATCCATTTCGCTCGGAAGAATGCATGAGCATCAATCATTTGTGATATGTGCTTTCATTTAATAAATTTGTTTGTTAGCCCGACAAGAAAAACGTTCCACGGATTTACATCGTGGCATAAATTTAAATTTAAAATTTGCCATTAAAATTTACATAGATCTGAATTTTTATTTTTATTTTAAATAAGTTTTTGTGTTTTAGTTTAATTAAAATTTACATAGATCTTATTATTATTATTTTTAATAAGTTTTTGTGTTTTAGTTTAATTGATGATAGTCTTGTATATGAAGTATTATGAGAGTAGTGTAAATGAAGTATTATGTACACTTTGATTGATTTATAGGTATATATTTAACAAGGTTTAATGTTTAATTTTTTAGATTTATAGATATATATTTAACAAGATTTAATGTTTAATTTTTTAGATTTATTTAGGTTGAACTAGCTCATTGGATATGATGGATTATTGTCCCAATAGTAGCAGGAGGATATAGGTATTGTATGTCACAGATTTGCTTAAACGATAGTTTTATTGCTAGAATCTGGTAAAAATAATTTCAAAAAATCAAAATGCTAAAGTGTTTGAATCGTTTTTTGATGGTGGAAATGGATTAAGCACTATTAAGAACCCTGGGGCACCCAAATCCTGAAGTTTAAGAGTTGTAACCCACATTTTCAAAAAAAATTGCTGAATTTTGATAATGCTAGCGGTTGGAATCCACCTATGTTACACAAAGACACCCAAAATCCTGAAGTTTGACAGTTGTAACCCACATTTTCAAAAATTTATGTCGAATTTTGATAATGCTAGTAGTTGGAATCCACCTATATCACACAAGTACGACACTAATCAATTGCTAATATCTACCTCAATGATTGTTTCACACATAGTAAGGAGCTAAAATATTTTGTAGAGCGTTTTAGCTGGTTGAAAATGTTTAATGTTCAATCGACAATGTCGTGGGGATTAAGCCAAGCAACTACGCCAATGACCCAGAAAAATCTGTGGCATGCCACATACATAGTTCACATTTTATTCTATACAATCATAGAATTGGCGAGTTTTTACACCACAACGATCTTTGGATTTTTTTGGGTGTTTGATTTTATGCTTCACAAATTGACAATAGTGCCATAATATTAGAGTTTTAATGTATTTGTAGTTTTGGTTTTCCTCTTTGGGTGATGATAATGTTTGAGAGTCATATGTGAATATTTTTATGATATTTTAAAATTATTTTTATTATAGGAATATAAAATGTTTTTATAAGATTCTTTTAAATTATTTTTCTTTATATGAATATAAAATGTGTTTAAGAAAAAATTATACTAGTTATTATATTAGTATAAATATTTGTTTAAATGGAATAAATATTTGTTTCAGTGGAAGTTTTACATTTACATTTAGGTGTAAAGTTTTTTTTTTAAATATATAAATATAAAATGTATAAAAAATTATTAATGAAATTTTGATATTTATACGATATTACATTTTTTAAAGGTTTTTATTTATAAGGATATAATGATTTGTTTAAATTACCAGTTTAAAGTTTGTTTGAATGATGTAAACATTTAAATGAAAATTTATTTATTCAGATTTGAAGTTTCACCTTTATTTGAAAGGTGTAAGAGTTCACATGAAAAGTTTCTTATCAAGATTTTAAAATTTAATATTTGGTAAATTTATTTTCTTAAAATATAAAAGTGTTTACAAAATTATTAAAAATACATGTGATTACTATATGATTTGAATTTTTTTTCAAAAAACTATGATTGAAGTTTTGTTATATAGTTATAATGAAATTGCATTTTTGAAAATATAAATATATTGAATATTTAAAAAAAAAAATGTGCAATTTCAATCATTAATTTAACAATTCCAACTAATTTTTAAACATTTTAATTGAATTTTGAATAAAAACAAATAAAAATAAAAAAATTTCATATCAATATAAATTTATCTAATATATGGTAGTTTATCAAGTGATTGTGAGGAATAATATTCTTCTCACCTAAATTCAATTTCCCTATTAAAATTTAGCGTAAATGAAGTTTGTTGGAATTGAACAAATAAATTTAAAAATAAATATAGAAAAAGTTTTTAAAAATATGAAAAGTTAAGATAAAGTTTTTTTTTTTTTACATATTTGATATTTCATATATATATATGAAAATTTAATCATTTATAAAAGTATAAGTTAAAATTAAATATTGTATTTAATGAATACTAAAACTTTTAGTTTTTTCAACAAATTATTATCAATATTTTATCTTACAATTTTTGGTGAAATTTACAATTGAATCTAATTAGGTATCTCAACCATTGATATTTTCAATTCCAATAACTCTTTTTATTTTAACATTAATCATATCATAATATTTGAACTTAGATAGGTCATAATAATTTATCCTTTCAACCCTTTCAGTTAGATCCAATGAACCTTCAAGGCTAAATTGATTATATTAATTATTTTAAAATTAATTTAATCTCTTTCTTTATGTATTTAAAAAAAATATGATGATGTATATCAAATTTTAAAAATAATGGTAAAATTGAATTCAATTTAGTATATATTCACTATAATAGCAATGAATACATCGAAATTTCCATGTAACCACCTCCCTCCCTTTATCATCACATTTGAGAGGAAGTGCCCTTTTTATCTTTTCTCATTGACTCCATACTTCATAGATGGTTCCATTTTCTTGTTTGCATATGACTCTTTTGAAAGTTTAGATAAATGTGAAATTCAAATATTATCCATAAGATGAGCATATTCAAATATTATCCATATTAAGATTCAAATATTATCCATATTATCAAATATTATAGATAAATGTATTATTCAAATATAGGATAATATTTACAAGCTATATTTTTTATACTTATTCACAATTAAAAGGATATGTGTGTTATTTGATATATATACTTATAAATGTATCATCGCTCTAGCAATAAAGGGGAAAATGAGAGATCGAAACCCACCTAATATTTTCTAAGTGAACATCCACTTACAACTCAAAATATAAAGTCCAATAATGTGTCTATATTTTCCTTGGTTGCATTAAGTATGGACCATTGCAAAATAAAACGTTTGTATCATCTCTTGATTCAAATAGAAAAGTGTAATAACCTCAAGAACAAAAGTAGTGGGAGAGCCTCCCTTTAATCATCTCCATCCAATTATTCTAAATCTAATAATATATAGCTTGAGGATATGGATAAATACCATTAAAATGACCAATGAGGACTTAATTTACAAAAATGGCATGACATAATCTTTTAAGAATGGAAATTTTCCATGCATAAATACTAGATTAGTTATAAAAATTTCTCGCAGAGCTCTCAACATTATTGACATGTTTGATATGGTGTGGTTGACCTTAAAACATATAGTTACTTATTCTCCAATTTAAAAATAACGTAATTTCCTTTTTCACTTCCTCACACCTTGCATCTGATGAGGGGAGAATTGATAGTCAATTACCAATTTCGAAGTCATATCAAGCGAGCTTGAGCCATAGCCAGAACAATAGCTAGTAGTTAGATCATAGGGCTAGATTCAATGAGAATAAGAGTATGAGATGTAGCCAGAGACAAACTCATGTTCCATTAACACAACTTTGTGTGTGTTCATCCTAAAACATCTGGCTGGTTTGTGGTCCTCCTTCAACCACCACTTAGCAGAAGACTTACTTATCTTGCTATACACAAGTTTGTGGTCATCTTCAAACCAACATTCCAATAGTTTGTGGTTATTTTTAAACCATTATCAGAAAGCACTTCCATTTAGTAAAATAAGTCAACTTCTATCCAAATTAAGAATTTTTCTAGGAATTGCTTCGAGCCAAGTTCTAGAGTTGGTGACTAGCCTTAAACCACCATTGATAGAAGAATTCAGTTGATTCTACCTTCTTCGTTTGTGGTCTTCCTTAAACCACCACTAGTAGAAGACTTCGACTTTCGCTACCCCATTTGGTTTGTGGTATCTTTAAACCACTAGATTTAGATATCACATCTAGGTGTTGTTTGTTATTTACCTTCAAATTTTAGCTCTCTTCTTGGACTCATGTAGTCCCTTCAAATTAAGGTGAGGCCATGGTGGGGGTGAATGTTGGAAACATGATCCTTAAGGTACTATGTAAATTTCAATATTCACTTGTGTGTAAATCGAAAAGCCACAAGTGAACATGAAGAGTTATGAAAAATCCAAGACACCTCATAGAATATGAAACCAAGTTTCATAATAATATGTATTTATGTGCATATTATGGATAATATTTGAGTCTCACATTTATCTAAACTTTCAAAAGGGTCATATGCAAACAAGAAAATGCAACCATCTATGAAGTATCAAGTCAATGAGAAAAGATAAAAAGCGCATTTCCTCTCAAATGTGATGATAAAGGGAGGGAGGTGGTTACATGGCAATTTTGATGTATTCATTGCTATTATAGTGAATATATACTAAATCGATTTCAATTTTACCATTATTTTTAAAATTTGATATAAATCATCATATTTTTTAAAATGGAGAAAGAAAGAGTTTAAATTAATTTTATAATAATTAATATAATCAATTTAGCCTTGAAAGATAGTTGGATCTAGCCCAAAGGGTTGAAAGTATAAATTGTTATGATTTATCCAAGTTCAAATATTATGATATGATCACTCTTGAGAATTAAAAATGTTAAAATAAAAATAGTTGTTGGAATTGAAAATATCAATGGTTGAGATACCTAATTAGATTCAATTGTAAATTTCACCAAGGATTGTAAAATAATATATTGATAATAATTTGTTCAAAAAACTAAAAGTTTTAATATTCATTAAATAAAATATTTAATTTTAAAAAGTTTTAATGTTCATAAACTGATGAACATGAGAAGTTATGAATGTATCAAGACACCTAATAATATTGTAACACACGATTAGTTCACATGGAAATGTAAGGAGTTAAAATTTTTTTATACAAATTACTCACGGGTAACTATCCATTCACTATTAAATATTCCTTACTCATCATTACATAGAGTGTTCACCAGTTCATAGTGTAACTTTAGAATAAGAATAGTAAGCTCCTTAATCATTAACAACTTCCATTACAATATATTAACATAATACTGTATGATGTAACCTTCCACTCATTTCATTATTTATGTAGTCATCACATACTTGGCATTATGAAAATTCACAACAAGAAAGGAAATCAACATCATCATCTTGACACAATAATCAATCACATCATTGAACACCAATATACCCTGGAAACCCTATAGGGTGAAAACTAGCAAACGTTTAATTTTATTATTAAACACTCGTGAGGGTGTTTAGCCCATCACTCAATGGCTTATAAGGGAGACCATCCCTTAACCATCGTTTATATAATCTTACAAGGAAATATACAAATATCTAGCTTAAAGTCATTACAATAAATATGATACCATTTACCCTCCGGTCTTCATATCTACATATCTCGATGGCATGGTTGTACCTACAATGGTCCATCGTACATTAGATCATCCAGTAGTTCGCACTCATCTCCATGAACCATAAACATTTACCTGCCACCAGGTTAAGCATAATATTTCCTTTATACATTCTCCATTATACCTTGCTAATGTTACCTTCAACGTACAATGATGTCAAGATTCATAAAGTATAATAAATCATTTCATATATCTATACTATAGTAGTTTCTCCATCTATTCATGTATATTCATGACATGTAAGTAAAGTACCTTGACATTCTCCCTTTAACAACACATACCTCATATGTGCTAGTTATAAGTCATCACATTAACTAATGTTTCCGTCGCATAAGCACACATTCCTGCAAGACAATAGCTACATCTCCCCAGCATATATTTAAAATAAACTGATACATTAGTTATGATATTCGTGTATGCAATTTACATAATTTAGTCAAAATAGCTAACCCTTGAGCTATTACTTTTAGTGCATGAATTTCAAGCTAACATAATAAATGGTGCTTCCATGCATGCAAATGCATATAGATTCCAAAGAGTCTCCCCAAAGGAGTGCTTACACAACGAAGCACATAGCCTCCTTCATGAGTCTTCCCAAAGGAAATCTCAACACAAGTGAGCATGTAAACATATGTTTTCTTTTCTGTAAAACTATGCAATTAAGCATACAAATACGTGTCTTCTTCTTCAAAGATTATATTAACAATCATTTGTATTTTAACACAACATGCTATCTTTCGCACCTATAAACATGTATATTCTTTCCAATGAAAGTTAATACACATGTTGCATGCCTATGCAGTATCTTCTTCCAAAAGGGATTAACATAAGCTAACATATTAGTTTTGATATCATAAAGGTACTCACATATTCTCCTAAATATTAAGATGGCTCAACATTCCTTTACCATTAGAACATGTTTCTGTGTATAATAGCTGTTATAACTTTGTGAATGCAAAAAGAATATCTCCTAGTTGTGCAGAGAACTAATATTCTTTCTTGTAGGGAAACACATATTTCCTTGTGATTTCTAACTAATACATGAAAATACTATTTTCATGTAAAAAATATTAACATAATAGCAATCTTTAAGACAACATGGATTCTTTTTACAAAAAACTTCTTAGAATACTACCACTCTTAACTATTATGTAAAAGATTGGCATAATAGCAAAGAATAACATAACAGAAATCTTCTCAAGAAAAGACAACATGGATTTTTTTCCAAAAAAACTGCACAATAAGTTTTCCTTTTACCATGTTATATTTCTAATAACATTATCTTTCTAAAAGATTGACATAATACCAATCCTTTCCAGAAATACACGGATTATGTATTTTTAAGGAATTTAACATAGTAACTTTCCATTACATACATACATATATATATATATATATATATATACAAGCCAAGTTATATTTTCTTTCCAAAAGTTAACATAATTATTATCCTTATCTACACTCAGTAAAATATCTTTCTTTACTAAGAAAGATAACATAATTTTTCTATAAAAAAAGTCAAAAAATTATTTTCCAAAGAAATTACAATAATTCTTATCAACTCTGAAAAATTACGATGTTAACTATTTCTTTATGCACCAGAACTGGGTATTACAAAGAAATCATTTTAAATAAAGAATAAGACAGTAGATCATACCTTTCACAATTCTCACGCAGTAATATTTATGAAGAAATATAGTGCAGGTTGCAATCATCAATAACAAAAACAGACCTGAAAATACCCGTCATTCCTTCTGCATATTCTTAAAAATGGCATGTGTACCTCATTCGTCCTTTTTAGCCATGGAATCACCCATTAAAATTCCCAATCAAATACTTTGCAAAGCTTGACGATTTTCGGAAAGTTGTGAAACCGAACCTAAAGAAAAACGCCAATCCCATCTCATTATTCATCATTCGCAAATGTTCATTCTGATGATGATTCCCTAAAAAGTCTCGCGCAGGACTGTAGCGCAGAACCAATTTCAAATCGATGGGACTCGGCAGGGCAGTTTTCCTGGTACAAAACCCAAATGAATACTCCCCAAAAAAAACTGTTGGACTCGTCATTTTCCTTTCATATTAATAATGTAAGTTCGTTATGAAGAAGTCGTTTTAACTTTCAACCGATTCTTGATTAACAGTTAAAGTAAAATTTATTTACCATGAGTGTTTACGGGAGTGGTCTGTTACATACTCCCCCCCTTAAGGGAACTCTGTCCTTGGTGTGCTTCTCTCGCTGAAACGTAAACTTATACTCATAATATAATAATATAAACAACCCAAAGGGGTCCTTCCCCTCACAATGAGACACTTTCATTTCCTTAAATGCCATTAATTGAAACAATAATGTTTTTATCCATATTCATAAGCATGTATAGCGCAAAGAAAATTTCATTTCCATTTCTAACTGCTTATCCCTTATTCAATTCATAAAAATATAGAAAAATCTCTATACGAACTTACCATTACTTACCAATTACTATTGGAAGAATGATGGGTTTTACGCAAGCTCTCCAAGAATGGTTGAACAACCCATCAACACTTCATGGAAGAGCCTGTAATGTATGACTAACAATTCAATCACATTAGTCACATAGTTTCAATCAAATGAAAATACTTGCAACTATAAAAAATTCTTGCAATATAAAGAGATGTTTTAATCAAAGTACTTCCATAAGTACTCAGAGAGAACCAACCCTCTCATCAATGCATCACGTGCACACTGTCTTAGCTCCTGCTAAAGATGTCCACACAGTACTTCAAAAAGTACTCAGAGAGCACCTGGCTCTCTTGATCATACCAATGGTCAATCCATGCACCATAAGCATATCCTAGCATCTGCTAAGACATTCAAAAAAATTAGTAATAATATAAATGAACTTATACATTCAGTAATTCATTTTCCGAGCACTAAGCTCCTTTTCTCTTAATATCTACATAAGATATTTACAAAAACTTCATTTTAATATAACACATAACTTTTTACTTAACTTGTTCCACTATGAGAACCACAATGGTAAACAAAATGCTCCTCCTAATCCATAGGATCGAGTCATTTTTCACATCTAGACAGTCAATCTTTCCACACTAAAAAGTCTTTATACTTATCTGGAAATTTAGTGTTTCAAGCTGTGGTCCTCCCAACCATCAAGGGAGGCTATTACGTCCTCCACTTGCCCCTAGCTCCAGAATCTAGACGGTGCCACGGGTTAGTAGTGGATCTTTCTGCTATGACCTCTGGATGGCCAGTCCAGTCACACTCAGAAATTCTGGTTTTACAAGGGTTGCTGTAAGCTATTTTCAACTGGTCCCAACCAGCTCTAGAAAATACTCCCCCTTTACCAATTTCATAGAATGCCTACTCCTCCTCTGGGATTCAACTTTATCCTCAGAGGAGTAGGTAACTGTCTTTCCAACTGTCCCCAACCACCTCCTATTCTTAGAAACATTTTTACCATCGGCTTAAAAATATTTTCTTTTCATAAATTAATTTCAGCGAATTAAATAATTTTCTTTATCAACAGTGATGATTTAAGATTTTCCTGCCAGATAAAAGAAAATTAAACAAATTGTCTTCAACTAGTTAATACTAGTTAACTTTAATGAAGTTGTCACAACTCCCCCCCTGGAAGTAACATACATGTGGTGTACATTATTATTTCTGAAATAAAAAAAAATCATGCACCTTAAAACATGATACTTTAATGTTTACTGTTGCAATTCACATTGCAATGTTTGCGATGTTTTATTTTCACAGATTTTTTGTTTCCATTAAGCTACCCATGCTTAAAATAAGAAACAATGCTAATCGTAAATATGCATTTCTCAAGCACATATTATCTTACGTAATCATTTTAAGTTCCTGCATAAAATTTTGTCATGCATACAATGTCGTCATGCATAAAAGTATATACAAATATTCATTAATGTGTATGTGTCAATAACGATTAGGGTAAGAGTGCAAACATTTCCAATTCCCATAATGTTCTGTTCCAAATGAATGACACATGAATTAATTATCATAATCATTTGTTCACAACATTCAAATAGCTTTAGTCAAAATCGATTCGTGCATATAACTTTCATTAGTTATTCATGCTATTAATAATTTTAATGCATTCATGATGACTCATGCAACCACTAGTCAGTCAACTAGTCATTTAGTTAAGTCTCACAACTTGACCCATTAAGAGGCTTTATTCAATTTAATTTTTAACACTCTATCATATTATATAAAGACTCTCCTCATCTTTTGCATTCATACATTAGTTTCACACACCATCACTATACACATTCATCTTTTTTAAAGTAGTGCATGGTAACTTTAGAAATTTTACTGCATGCAAAAACAACTACTTCTTTTCAAACTCAAATGAAAGGTAACTATTTTTTCTTTCATGCTTTTTTATACTTTCTTTCCTAAATAAATAAAGCATAATACACATATTAATCTCATATGCATATTCTTATCCAAAAAAAGTATGTTATAATAGCATGTACTTTTTTAAGAATTCTCTTAAATGGAAGCTAGTTTCATGAAATGCCATGTATATAACAATTCATTTTTAAAGGAAATCAACATGCACATGCACAGACCATGCCTTGAATATACCTCTACAACAATTTTTTCTTTTAGCAACATCGACAAGATTTTATAGCATGATTAGATAAAGCCTTAATTAATAAATAATCAATCTTTGAGTGATCCTTTAACACCTATTCATGTGCATATATGAGATGTGAATACAATGCCACAACATGATTTCTTCTAACATCTCTACATTAGTGTGAGTAAGTAATTATCAATTTATGTCAAATAACTCCCACATTATTATGACATTTTTCACACACACATGCATTCGTACAAGACAAATCACTATATCTGTTCAGAAATTCCTTTAATGGAAAATGACACAATGTGCATTCACTTTGCTTAAACTTTTACAAAAGACCCACCACTTCAGCTTTTGCCTTTGGAGCATGCAAATATAATAAAGCTAACACATTGGATGTTGTTCCTATGCATACAATGCACAAGATTCTAATCTTAATTTCCCAACAGAGTACTTAACATAATAGAAATATTTTCAAGAACTTACATTGTAAGTTTGTCTTTACTTACATGGAAAAGATATATCCTTTTTAAAGAAACTCTAACTTCATTGCTATTTACTTTGTACGCATTCTATTTTCCATAAATGCAATAACTATTGTTTCAAGAAAGGAAAGATAATAATACTTATCTCTTGAAACTCATTGTTCAACCTGGATTAGAGATGCGATGCCTTCCTTCACAGACGCGCATTTCATCTCCGATCTCTTTAGAATCAGCTTATTTTATATGACAACGCAGGTGAGTCTCAATTTATTTTCTTTTAAAAAATCCCAAAGGCGCCAGTGTTGCAACCTTTAGCTCTGATACCACTTGTAACATACACCGATTAGTTCACATGGAAATGTAAGGAGTTAAATTTTTTTGATACAAGTTACTCATGGGTAACTATCCATTCACTATTAAATATTCCTTACTCATCATTACATAGAGTGTTCACCAGTTCATAGTGTAACTTTAGAATAAGAATAGTAAGCTCCTTAATCATTAACAACTTCCATTACAATATATTAACATAATACTGTATTATGTGACCGTCCATTCATTTCATTATTTATGTAGTCATCACATACTTGGCATTATGAAACTTCACAATAAGAAAGGAAATCAATATCATCATCTTGACACAATAATCAATCACATCATTGGACACCAATATACCCTGGAAACCCCGTAGGGTGAAAACCAACAAATGTTTAATTTTATTATTAAACGTTCGTGAGGGTGATCAGTCCTCACTCAATGGCTTATAAGGGAGACCATCTTTATAAATCTTAGAAGAAAATATACAAAAATATCTAGCTTAAAGCCATTACAATAAATATGATACCATTTACCCTCTGGTCTTCATATCTTCATATCTTGATGGCATGGATGTACCTACAATGGTCCATCGTACACTAGATCATCCGGTAGTTCGTTCTTATCTGCATGAACCATAATCATTTACCTGCCACCAAGTTAAGCATAATATTTCCTTTATAGATATCACCATCATACCCTGCTAATGTTACCTTCAACATACATTGATGTCAAGATTCATAATGTATAATAAATCATTTCACATATCTATACTATAGTAGTTTCTCCATCTACTCATGTATATTCATGACATGCAAGTAAAGTACCTTGACATTCTCCCTTTAACAACACATACCTCATATGTGCTGGTTATAAGTCATCACATTAACTAATGTTTCCATCGCATAAGTACTGCAAGACAATAGCTACATCTCCCCAGCATACATTTAAAATAAATTGATACTTAGTTATGATACTCGTGCATGCATTTTACATAATTTAATCAAAATAGCTAACCCTTGAACTATTACTTTTAGTACATGGAGTACAATCTAACATATCAAATGCTGCTCCCATGCATGCAAATGCATATAGATTCAAAGAGAGTCTCCAACGAAGCACATAGCTTCCTTTACGAGTCTTACCAAAGGGAATCTCAACGCTAGTGAGCATGTAAACATATGTTTTCTTTTCTGTAAAACTATGCAGTTAGGAATACAAATACATATCTTCTTTTTCAAAGATTATACTAACAATCATTTCCAATGTAGTTTAGCACAACATGCTATCTTTCCCACATAAAAATATTTACATTCTTTTCCAATGATATTTATTACATATGTTGCATGCCTATGCATGACCTTATTCCAAAAGAACTAACATAAACTAACATATTAGTTTTGATATCATAAAGGTACTCACATATTATCCTAAATATTAAGATAGCTCAACATTTCTTTATACATGCAAAGAACACGCCTCTATAACATAATGGCTATTCTTTGTGCATGCAAGAGAGATAACTCTCCCTCTTTGTGCTTGCAAGAGAGATATCTCTTCCTTTAGTGTAGGAAACACATATTCCCTTCTTAGATTTCTATCATCATGAAATACTATTTTCATGTAAAAAAGATTAACATAATAGCAATCTTTAAGACAACATGGATTCTTTTTACAAAAAACTTCTTAGAATACTACCACTCTTAACTATTATGTAAAAGATTGGCATAATAGCAAAGAATAACATAACATAAATCTTCTGAAGAAAAGACAACATGGATTTTTTTCCAAAAAAACTGCACAATAAGTTTTCCTTTTACCATGTTATATTTCTAATAACATTATCTTTCTAAAAGATTGACATAATACCAATCCTTTCCAGAAATACACGGATTATGTATTTTTAAGGAATTTAACATAGTAACTTTCCATTACATACATACATACATACATACATATATATATATATATATATATATATACAAGCCAAGTTATATTTTCTTTCCAAAAGTTAACATAATTATTATCCTTATCTACACTCAGTAAATTATCTTTCTTTACTAAGAAAGATAACATAATTTTTCTATAAAAAAAGTCAAAGAATTATTTTCCAAAGAAATTACAATAATTATTATCAACTCTGAAAAATTACGATGTTAACTATTTCTTTATGCACCAGAACTGGGTATTACAAAGAAATCATTTGAAATAAAGAATAAGACAGTCGACCATACCTTTCACAATTCTCACGCAGTAATATTTACACAGAAATATAGTGCCAGGCAGAAATATAATGCAGGTTGCAATCATCAATAACAAAAACGGACCTGAAAATACCCGTCATTCCTTCTGCATATTCTTAAAAATGGCCTGTGTACCTCATTCGTCCTTTTTAGCCATGGAATCACCCATTAATATTCCCAACCGAATACTTTGCAAAGCTCGACGATTTCCGGAAAGTCGTGAAACCGAACCTAAAGAAAAACGCCAATCCCATCTCATTATTCATCATTCGCAAATGTTCATTCTGATGATGATTCCCTAAAAAGTCCCGCGCAGGACTGTAGCGTAGAACCAATTTCAAATCGATGGGGCTCGGTAGGGCAGTTTTCCTAGTACAAAACCCAAATGAATACTCCCCAAAAAAAACTATTGGACTCGTCATTTTCCTTTCATATTAATAATGTAAGTTCGTTATGAAGAAGTCGTTTTAACTTTCAACCGATTCTTGATTAACAGTTAGAGTAAAATTTATTTACCATGAGTGTTTACGGGAGTGGTCTGTTACAAATATGTATTTATGCGCATCTTATGGATAATATTTGAATCTCACATTTATATTTAAACTTTCAAAAGGGTCATATGAAAGCAAGAAAATGCAACCATCTATGAAGTATCAAGTCAATGAGAAAAGATAAAAAGTGCACTTCCTCTCAAATGTGATAATAAAGGGAGGGAGGTGGTTACATGACAATTTCGATGTATTCATTGCTATTATAGTGAATATATACTAAATTGATTTCAATTTTACCATTATTTTTAAAATTTGATATATATCATCATATTTTTTTAAATGGAGAAAGAAAAAGTTTAAATTAATTTTAAACTAATTATTATAATCAATTTAGCCTTGAAAGTTCATTGGATCTAGCCCAAAGAGTTGAAAGGATAAATTGTTATGATCTATCCAAGTTCAAATATTATGATATGATTACTCTTGAGAATTAAAAATGTTAAAATAAAAAGAGTTATTGGAATTGAAAATATCAATGGTTGAGATGTATAATTAGATCCAATTGTAAATTTCACCAAGAATTGTAAAATAAGATCTATTGATAATAATTTGTTGAAAAAAATAAAAGTTTTAATATTCATTAAATACAATATTTAATTTTAACAAGTTTTAATGTTCATTAAATACAAGTGAACATAAAGAGTTATGAACATAATGTTCTTTAGGCCTTGTACACGCCCGTTCTTCCCAAGCTTTTTTAGGTTTCTTTATGCCTTGTACACACCCATTCTTCCCAAGCTTCTTTAGGTCTTTGACACACCCATTCTTCCCAAGCTTCTTTAGGCCTTGTACACACACGTCCTTCCCAAGATTCTTAGCTTCTTTAGACCTTGTACATGCCCGTTCTTCCCAAGATTTTTTAGGTTTCTTTAGCCCTTGTACACACTCATTCTTCCCAATCTTCTTTAGGTCTTTTCCACCGTCGTGTTTCACATCGAAGCTGGTTCTTTATTGAGCAATAAGAACCTTTGCCCTCCACAAAATGCTAGCTCCAATGTACTTTTTTTTGTTGGATATCACACTTAGAGTTGAATTCCTCAATGTAGTACTTATCTTTTCTACCCAACTCTTTTCCCTATACAAAATCTTTTAGCTCCTTGCTATGTGTGAAACAATCATTGAGGTAGATATTAGCAATTGATTAGTGTCGTAATTGTGTGATATAGGTGGATTCCAACTGCTAGCATTATCAAAATTCGGCATAAATTTTTGAAAATGTGGGTTACAATTTTCAAAGTTCAGGATTTTGGGTGTCTTTGTGTGACATAGGTGGATTCCAACCACTAGCATTATCCAAATTCGGCAATTTTTTTTGAAAATGTGGGTTACAACTCTTAAACTTCAGGATTTGGGTGCCCCAGGGTTCTTAATAGTGCTTAATCCATTTCCACCATCAAAAAACAATTCAAACACTCTAGCATTTTGGTTTTTTGAAATGATTTTTACTAGATTCTAGCAAGAAAACTATCGTTTAAGCGAATCTATGACATACAATACCTATATCCTCTTGCTGCTATTGAGACAATAATCTATCATATCGAGCGAACTAGTTCAATATAAATAAATCTAAAAAATTAAACATTAAATCTTGTTAAATATATATCTATAAATCTAAAAAATTAAACATTAAACCTTGTTAAATATATACCTATAAATCAATCAAAATATACATAATACTTCATTTACAATACTCTCATAATACTTCATTTACAATACTTCATATACAAGACTATCATCAATTAAACTAAAACACAAAAACTTATTAAAAAAAATAATAATAAGATCTATTTAAATTTTAATTAAACTAAAACACAAACACTAATTTAAAATAAAAATAAAAATTCAGATCTATGTAAATTTTAATGGCAAATTTTAAATTTAAATTTATGCCACGATGTAAATCCGTGGAACGTTTTTCTTGTCGGGCTAACAAACAAATTTATTAAATGAAAGCACAGATCATAAATTGATTGATGCTCAGGCACTCTTTCGAGCGAAATGGATGTTGGTTTATCTACAGGCTTCCTTTTTTTTTTCTATGTTAGAAATATTAAAGTCACCTGTCGTGCCTTGGGCAGTGACAGGAAGAACAAAGTACAAGGCAGGAGAAGATTGAGTGAGCAACACTCTGTATTTAAGAAGAATGGAAGATCCGTAAGGATGAAATTAAATCTTGTATGGGCCGCAGCCACAGATAGCAGTGGAATTAATTTTGAAGTATGGGCGTGAAGTTAATTTTGCAGGAGGAGCTAAGATTTCCCGTAATGCCAATCTACGGAGGAGCAGGTTTAATTAAAATAGTCAAGTTGGGCGTTTAAAGCTTCAACAACCAAATTGAAGTGAAACTGATGAGAACAGACGGAAAGTCTCTTATGAGAGGATAGGACAAATGGTCCCTACCACTTGAGCGCAAAAGCGCAGATCACACTTTTTGGAAATGTCAAATGTCTTGCAGATGTGGAATCTGCGATGTGCGATGTGCGCCATCGCAGCATCGCACATCGCATATTTCAAAAGATTCATTGCCATCCGCCATCACAAAAGGTTAAAATTGCGATATGCGACGGACGCGCCATCACACCGTCGCAGTATTGCATGTCGTAAAAGTTTGTGTTCCGCCCATCCAATATGTCATCGCAAATGTTAAAGTTGCGATGTTGCGCCATTGCACATCGCACGTCGCAATATCGCAATTTGGCCGACTATGTAGTGGTCCCCACTCGTACGTCGCGCCATATTCAAAGTTTTATGGATTTTGTATCCGCCGCGCCATATAAAGAGAAAAGGCCCGCGCGCATTTGTGTGTGGAATGTATTGTTAGTGTGACCGCTGTGAGAGCCCGCAGGCAAAGAAAACACAGCAAGAAGAACGAAAGCACTGTTAGTGTGTTCTTGAGAGACAGAGAGTTGTTTGAGTGCACTGCGTTTGTAGCAGTCAAATATATTTTGTGAATCCCTCACTGTTGAGGAAGAAATTTGTAACAGTTTTTTTTGTTTTGTTTAATGATATAGAAGAAAGAATTTTCATGCCATCTCTGTCTGCAAATCGAAATTTTTTATTCTTTTGAACATCTCTGTGTTGTAGAGGAGAGTTTCATTCTCTCCACTGTTTGCTTGGAATTTTTCAATAATTTCAACATGGTATCGGAGCTAGTTCAGGCTCTTTGAAGATTTCAAAGAAGCTGAAGAAGAAGACTTGTTGCAGCATTTTCTCCAGCAGTGTGAAAAGCCCAACAGAAGTCGAAAAGTCAGGTATTTCTCAAAGATAACAGAGTTGTTATTTTGTTTGAAGAGTTTGTTCTTTCAAAAGGTAAAGACAATTTGTTTAAGTTTAGAAGTTCAGTTCAAGAGCAATGGCTAGACCAACTACTGGTATGAGTCTTGGAAATGTTCAACTTCCACAGTTTAATGGAAAGAACTATGATTATTGGGCCATTACCATGAAAGCCTTGTTTGTATCACAAGACTTATGGGAACTTGTAGAAGATGGTTTTGTTGAACCAACTAATGAGCAGGCTTTTAATGCCTTAAGTCAAGCAGAGAAAGATGTGTTGAAGAATAATAGGAAGAAGGATGCCAAAGCTCTCTTCTGTTTGTATCAAGTAGTAAATGAGAGTGTGTTTCCAAGGATAGCAGCAGCTAAGAAGTCCAAGGAGGCATGGAAAACTCTGAAAGTAGCCTATCAAGGTATGGAGAAAGTTAAGACAGCAAAACTTCAATTGCTGAGAAGATATTTTGAAACTCTTTGCATGAAAGAGTCAGATAGTGTAGACACATTTTTTACACATGTGATTGGGATTGTAAATCAGATAAGATCCCATGGAGAAACTCTTGAAGAAAGAAGGATTGTGGAGAAACTTTTGAGATGCTTGCCCTCAAAGTTTGATGTAATTGTTACCACCATAGAAGAGACCAAAGATCTCTCACAGTTCACAGTTGATGAAATTCATGCCTCGTTGATGACTCATGAACAGAGATTGAGCAGAGATGAAAACTCATCTCTTGAGCACGCCTTCAAGACCCAGATGCCTTCAGGAAGAGGAAGAGGTCAAGGTAAAGGAAGAGGAAGAGGCAGAAGTCAGAATAGAGGTGGAAGAAACAGTCCTTCACACTCACATGGAAGGAGTGACAGTCAAGGTCAGAGCCACGGCCAATGCAACAGCCAGCAAAGTGAACATCAACACCAACATACTCAAGGACAAAGGTATGACAAATCCAATGTCCAATGTCATTATTGCAAGAAATATGGGCACTATGCCAATGAATGTAGAAAGAAGCAAAATGACATGAAAAATAGGCAGAATGCTAATGTAGCAAAAGAAGAAAAGAACCCAAGTAATGTGCTATTAGCTTGTAATGTAGCACAAGATAGAGAAGATAATGTTTGGTTCTTAGATTCAGGTTGTAGTAATCATATGACTGGCAACAAAGCAATGTTTGCCAATCTAGATGAAGATGTTAAATCTGAAGTGACCACAGGGACAGATACTAAGATCTCTGTCAAAGGAAAAGGCAGAGTGAGTATTAGAGCAAGAAATGGGGAGCAGAAATTTGTCCCTGATGTGTATTATGTTCCAGGTCTGAAGTGTAATATTTTGAGCGTTGGGCAGCTCATAAACAAAGGTTACAATGTAATTTTCAAAGATGATATGTGCACAATAAAAGATATACCTCCAAGCAAGAAAATCATTGTTGAAATTCAAATGACCAGCAATAGAATGTTTCCACTCAAGCTCAACATTGACTTGAAGCAAAAAGGAAAGAATGTAACAGCTGTAACTCAAGAAACCTTTCAGAAGGAAGCAAAGGATGAAAATTGGTTATGGCACCTGAGATTTGGACATCTCAATTTCGGAGGATTAAATTTTTTGCACAGAAAAGGAATGGTAAGAGGTTTACCATTGATTGAAAAGCCTGACAGCCTATGTGAAGGCTGCATCTTGGAAAAACAACACAGAGAAAGTTTTCCTTCAGGGAAAAGCATAAGGGCTATAGCACCCTTAGAAATAATTCATTCAGACTTATGTGGGCCGATGCAAACAGCATCAGTTTCAGGCAGCAATTACATGCTGACCTTCATAGATGATTTCACAAGAAAAGTGTGGGTTTATTTTCTGAAATATAAGAGTGAAGTCTTTCATAAGTTTTGCCACTTTAAAGCTCTAGTAGAGAAACAAAGTGGGGAATACATTAAAGTCCTCAGAACTGATAGAGGAGGAGAATATATCTCAAAGGAATTTCTGCGTTTTTGCAGAGAGAACGACATACACAAGCAGTTTACCACAAGGTACATGCCGCAACAGAATGGAGTTGTTGAAAGGAAGAATCGAACCATAATGGAAATGGTGAGAAGTATGCTAAAGGCAAAGCACTTGCCGAATGAGTATTGGGCAGAAGCAGCAAACGGTGCTGCGTATATTTTGAATAGATGCCCTACAAAAGCAGTGATGAACAAAGTTCCAGAAGAAGTGTGGAGTGGCAGAAAACAGGGAGTCACCCACATGAGAGTTTTTGGATGTGTAGCATATGTACACATTCCAGACAAATTGAGAAAGAAGTTGGATAGTAAGGGGGAGAAGTGCATTTTCCTTGGATATTGTGAAGATTCCAAAGGATATAGATTGTATAACCCATCCACAAAGAAGTTTGTAATAAGCAGAGATGTGCAATTCATTGAAGAGGAAGCATGGGATGGAAGCATTGAGAAAACAGTCAATGTTAAAAATTGTTTGTCTCATGATGAAGATGAAGGAGATGTGGTTGAAATTAACAACCCATCCACTGCACAACCCCCAGCAACGCAAGGACAGCAAGGGACGCCTCAAGCAGCACCAAGAACACCCTTGAGAAGAAGCGGGAGTGCATTTCCAAGCACACCACATGGAGCAGAAATGAGTGCTTCATCAAGCACAACTACACCAAGTGAAAGCGGAACAAATTTCAGAAGTCTTAGAGAAATTTATGAGCAAGGAGAAGCAGATGAAGGTATGAATTCCTTATTTGCTTTGTATTGTCAAGTTGATGATCCTATTCATTTTGAAGATGCTATTAAAGATAGAAAATGGATAGAAGCTATGGATGAAGATATTAATGCCATAGAGAAGAACAAAACATGGGAGTTGGTTGATCTCCCAGAAGGTAAAGAAGTCATTGGAGTTAAATGGGTCTACAAGACCAATAGAAATGCTAAAGGAAAGATAGAAAGACACAAGGCCAGACTTGTTGTCAAAGGATATAAGCAGAAGCATGGTATAGATTATGAAGAAACTTTTGCACCAGTTGCAAGAATGGAAACCGTGAGAGCTGTGCTGTCCATAGCAGCACAAAACAAATGGAAAGTATATCAGATGGATGTAAAATCTGCATTTTTAAATGGAGTTTTAATGGAAGAGGTATATGTAGAACAACCTCTCGGATATGGGAAGAAAGGCCAAGAGCACAAGGTCTGCAAATTGAAGAAAGCTCTTTATGGGCTGAAGCAAGCGCCAAGAGCATGGTACAGTAGGATAGACTCCTATCTACTGGAAAATGGATTTGAAAAGTGTGAGGGAGAACCCACCCTCTACATCAAAGAAAAGGATAGTAAGATGTTGATTGTTGTTTTGTATGTTGATGATTTGATATTTACAGGTAATGATGATTGCCTTGTTGAAAATTTTAAAACAGTCATGAAAGATGAATTTGAAATGACTGACATGGGTTTGTTGAGATACTTCTTAGGAATAGAAGTAGAGCAAAATGAAAAAGGTATTTTTATATCTCAAGCAAAGTATGTGAATCAAGTTTTAGAAAGATTTAATATGCAGGAGTGCAAAGCTGCAATTACTCACACAGTAATGGGATTGAAGTTGAGAAAATATGACAACAGCAAGGATGTTGATCCAAGTTTGTATAAAAGCATAGTTGGCAGCCTCATGTATTTGACTGCAACTAGGCCGGATATTATGCATGCTGCTAGTTTAATTTCCAGATTTATGGAGAAGCCAAAAGAGGCACATTGGCAAGTAGCAAAGAGAATTCTGAGGTATGTGAAAGGAACAAAAAGATTTGGTATTTTATATACTACTTCAGAAAATTCAGAATTAGTTGGGTACATTGACAGTGATTGGGCTGGAAGTGTAGATGATCGGAAGAGCACTTCCGGTTATGTTTTTCATATGGGTTCAGGAGCCATTTCATGGGCTTCCAAGAAATAGCCTATTGTAGCATTGTCTACAGCAGAGGCAGAATATGTGGCAGCTACAGCAGCAGCATGTCAAGCAATTTGGATGAGAAGAATGTTGAGAAGTTTGTGCCAAGAACAGGTAAAGGGCACTGTGATTTATTGTGACAATAGCTCAGCTATTGCATTGTCAAAGAATTCTGTGTTTCACAAGAGAACGAAACACATAGACACAAAGTTTCATTATATCAGAGAATTGGTGAACAATGTTGAAATTATTTTACAACATTGTAAAACAGAGGAGCAATATGCAGATATTTTGACAAAGCCATTGGCACAGAAAACATTTGAATTTTTGAGAAAATGTTTGGGTTTGATGAATAACCCAGCAGCTGACTTTAAGGGGGAGTGTTAGAAATATTAAAGTCACCTGCCGTGCCTTGGGCAGTGACAGGAAGAACAAAGTACAAGGCAGGAGAAGATTGAGTGAGCAACACTCTATATTTAAGAAGAATGGAAGATACGTAAGGATGAAATTAAATCTTGTATGGGCCGCAGCCACAGATAGCAGTGGAATTAATTTTGAAGTATGGGCGTGAAGTTAATTTTGCAAGAGGAGCTAAGATTTCCCGTAATGCCAATCTACGAAGGAGCAGGTTTAATTAAAACAGTCAAGTCGGGCGTTTAAAGCTTCAACAACCAAATTGAAGTGAAACTGATGAGAACAGACGGAAAGTCTCTTATGAGAGGATAGGACAAATGGTCCCTACCTCTTGAGCGCAAAAGCACAGATCGCACTTTTTGGAAATGTCAAATGTCTTGCAGATATGGAATCTGCGATGTGCGATGTGCGATGTGCACCATCGCACATCGCATATTTCAAAAGAGTCATTGCCATCCACCATCGCAAAAGGTTAAAATTGCGATATGCGACGGACGCGCCATCGCACCGTCGCAGTATTGCATGTCGTAAAAGTTTGTGTTCCGCCCATCCAATATGTCATCGCAAATTTTAAAGTTGCGATGTTGCGCCATCGCACATCGCACGTCGCAATATCGCAATTTGGCCGACTATGTAGTGGTCCCCACTCGTACGTCGCGCCATATTCAAAGTTTTATGGATTTTGTATCCGCCGCGCCATATAAAGAGAAAAGGCCCGCGCGCATTTGTGTGTGGAATGTATTGTTAGTGTGACCGCTGTGAGAGCCCGCAGGCAAAGAAAACATAGCAAGGAGAACGAAAGCACTGTTAGTGTGTTCTTGAGAGACAGAGAGTTGTTTGAGTGCACTGCGTTTGTAGCAGTCAAATATATTTTGTGAATCCCTCACTGTCGAGGAAGAAATTTGTAACAGTTTTTTTTGTTCTGTTTAATGATATAGAAGAAAGCATTTTCATGCCATCTCTGTTTGCAAATCGAAATTTTTTATTCTTTTGAACATCTCTGTGTTGTAGAGGAGAGTTTCATTCTCTCCATTGTTTGCTTGGAATTTTTCAATAATTTCAACATTCTAACAGTTGGCCTGTGAGTCCATGCCAGACTAGATCAGCTTAACCCTCTGCAGGCTTTCCTCCGTTAATGAAGAAACAAACAACAAAAGCTCGGCTCCACCATCGCATCAGTGCGCATCAAAGCTGGCAGTTTTTGTCACCACAAACACTCAGCTCGTCTTCCAAATCCCAGGTCAACCCCTCCATGTGCGTCAAAACTGGCATACCAGGGCCTCTCGGATAAAATAAATGCCAGTACTCATATTTTTCTCTCCGCCGATTATGTAGCTCCGTCAGGCCATGCGGCGTTTCGATCTAGCGACCTCCGCCATTCCAAGTCTAGTCTAGCAAAGGCGTTCAATCGAATGGCCCGGACGTTTTCATGGGTTTGCTTTCTTTGTTTGAATTCTGTCTTGGCTTTCGTCAAATTGAATGAATTTATTTTCGATGGATTCAGAAACAACAACCTGACCTTCGAGTAATCCTGCCGGAGTTTTAGAGCTCGCAAATGCCACGCAGAGTATGTTAGGCCATGCCTTTTATCCGTTTCCATTCTTGTTCAAGAATATTTCAAATAATTCCACTTTTTCTTTCAGTACTACCTTCATTTTGTCCATTGTGCCACAGTACCCTACCCTTGGAGGCCACGGTATGGCCTTTGTGCTGGTCCCTTTTAAGGGATCGCAGGGAGCTTCGCCCAGGCAGTACCTTGGTTTGTTACCCTGTAATGCACATGGATATCTTGAAAAAGTGCTCCAGAATGCATCTCGGCTCCAGCTCTATATCAACAACCAGAAAGGCGGTCTTCCCGTATTCATTAAGAGCTCTGGCGGACTTTCAAAATTCAAATTTTAAATTTCAAAAAGGCGAAATTGCATTAGTGAGTTGATGTACGACCATATCATCCGTAAAATCTTCAATGACGGAGTGGTGGAGTGAGTGGGGGTGGCGGATGGGAGAGGAGCCGCGCGGAGTGGAGGGAGAGAGGTGGCAGCCATCAGCGATCGAAGTTGGGCGGGTCCACCTGAATCTCGGAAAGGCCGGAGAGTCGCCGGAGGGACAGTCGCGGAGCTGTCCACCTGAATCTCGAAAAGGCCGGAGAGTCGCCGGAGGGACAGTCCCTGAGCTGTCTCATCACCCTCCGTTTAGTCGAACAAAGGACTCCTTCGAATATAATTGAAGAAGAGTTGTCGTTTTCTAAAAATATGTATGAACTTTAACGTGGTAGAAATTTTCCGTGGGCAACCAATATTTTGGCTGCTATCCGCCCATTAATGCGGTGGAATGTGTGCCCTTGTGAATTAGATTTAAAATTGTTTAAATCTAACGGTGGGCAGTGTATCTGCCACCGCATTAATGGGCGGATAGCAGCCGAAATAAGGCTCGCCTTTTCCGTGTATTAATTACAAAAAGCTCTCGTGTATTTAGACTTGAAAATTGTTGTGAATTTTGTTAACGTGTACACATGGCAGGAGCATTAGATTAGGGAGTTGTCTATCCAACTTGTGAAATGGTTGGGAGGGCAGTTTTTTTGTTGGAATTTGGTAAATTAATATTCAAAAATTAAGTAGTTGGAGTGTTTGGAATTCATTTTTGATAGTAGAAATGGATTCAACACTATTAAAAACTCCTAAGACACTCAAAATACTAAAGTTTAACAACTATAAATAAGATTTTGGACAAATCTTTGCCCAATTCTAAACAGTTCTACTGCTTTTTTAGACTAAAACTTAAATTAGCAGAGAAAAGAATATATTCGCAGAAATCTATAGTGTACTATTTTGAAGTTCAATTCTCTCCCAAAAAAATTCTCCCCAAAAAAAAAACTTATAGTTCTTCATTATATCATAATTTATTATTATTATTATTCATTATTTTTTCTTAAATAATTGATACCCACCATATAGTCTTCTTACTCATTAATTATTTTATTTTTCTATAATTCACAAATACATAATCGAATAATAAACTTGTTTATTGAGATAGTAAAATAGTAAAATATATGTCATAATCAATGAAAGATGGAATTTAATCTCGTGTGTAAAGTCACATGAATCATCTCAATTTTGGATACCACGTTACTTCAAAACGGTGGATGCCTTATTGGTTAGGTAGATGTGTTTCGTTTGCTAGCTGACATGTCTTTTTTTCGTTTTTCACCACTTTAATCTTAGTAGTTTGATTAGATTTAAGGTTTTTGGGATCTATAATATAGAAAAATGTTTTTTTGAATTAATCACATAATTAAAATTTAACCTTAGCAACCTTGTAATGTAATATTATTATTATGTAGCGATGTAGAAGCTTCAACCAAATCCAGCAAATCACTGATGGATTATCTAATACTTATTCCTTGCAGCGTTAAAGTAAACCACAATTTCTTTCTTGATAAAAACATGTAATGTGACAGCAATTTATCTCAAGCTCTAATATTTTATTTGCATGGTGTTGTCAAATATACTCCATGCAAATAACTTATAAATTAAATAAAAATATATAAGCTTAAGTTTTGATAACCAGGAAGGTAAATTTGGAGATCCATTTGGTAAAAATAGTTAGCAAAACTAATGGATTTTGTGAAGAAAATCCATGTACAAGCTTCATGTTACGATAAAATTGCAAAATTAGTTACCCTACTTCACAGACCAGGAAAGACAAAGAGATTAACGTAATCAAATTTTGATTCATATAAATGGAAAACAGCTACGCCTTATATTTATTTGTTTGCCATATATTAAAAAAACCAAATCTATGGCTTCACTTTAAATGTGGTTGTGAAGAGTCATGTTCGACATCCATGAGAGCAATAAAACATATAATGATACGTTCAAAATAATTTGCTTTCCGCATGCCACTTTCAGCTGGCTTTCACACTACATGACTGTGGTATGTAATAAAAAAATATAAATATTTTATTAAATGTTCTATTTTCTATGATTCACTCCGTATAGTCGGCAACTTTTTATGGTAAAATGATATTAAATATGCGAAACTTTTTATTGTAAGTCGTGACCATCTTCCCCCAATTTACAGCTACACTTTGTTCGCTTTAGTGTCGTGTACAAGTTTACTATTTGGGGTATGTTTTAAAAAAATTGTTCGACATTTAACATGACTGTTTGAGAATTATAAATTTGCATTATTAAATTTTGAAAAAACAAAAGCATATAACTCTTAAGTGACTTTCAAGAGATTAAACGCATTGTTAAATTTTGAAAAAGCAATAGCATATAACTGTTAAATGACTTTCAAGAGATTAATTTTAAGGAATATTTGTATTTCAAGGTTATTTTGGGTTGTATCAGGAAAATCCAATTTAAGGGATAATTTTTATTGGCTTTGGCTTAATCACAAAGTTTTTTTTATTTCAAAAGTATTGAGAGAATTGAACGTGTGATTTGGGAATATGATTTAAAAATTGAGATTTAATTCAAATAAGTTAAATCAATTAATTATAGATAATTTATTATTATTATATTTTATATTTTTGTAAGCAAAAGTATTCACATTATATTAACAAGAGAATGTACATAAAATGCAAATTAGAGGTCATGGGGGTCTTTGGCCATCACCCTTCGAAGTACTTTGCCCTTGAGAGGGGAAACTAGAGATTGTAACACAAAAATTCCTTTGCCCCTGAGAGGGTAAACCATAGACAATAGCACAAAATTGCAGTTTGAGACGATTACATAACATGAAAAGATTTACATAATTTTTACAATTGTAGACTATGTGGCGCTATACCACAAATTAACATCCTTTAGAGAAAATGTCGTAGTGCCAAAACACACTAGAGTAATGTCAACCATAAGAAATTTGATCAACTTAACGAGGACTTGTTGAAGAGTTGACATGTTGTAGTTGAGCCCATCCAGCACTGAAGACACGATGTTGATTGCTTCTTCAGGACTGGGGCGAGGAGGAGACATTGTAGGAGCTATTGCTTGGGAAGTTTTTGACGACAGAGCTACTTCTGGATATCTGTAACCAGGTGAGGAATGACCTCTAGGAGCCATGAAGATGGGGGAGGGGGGGAAGCAGAATTTGAGGGAGCAGGGAGGAAAGGGAGGGGATGTCGGGAGGGAAGTAAATTTCCAAGTCACGAGAGAGGCGTCAAAGAGAAGAGGTGGTGTGGTTTTTGAAGGCGAAGAGCTCAACAATCCAACAGGTTGCATGAGATTTATCCTTTTCCCAATCCTTGAGCTAGCGAGTGAGCATATTATGAAGAGCCGAGAGTGTGTTCCTTCTGTGGCTAATCTCCTCAGCTTCAAGCTCGAGGACTTGATGGTGGATGTGAGGCAGGATGACATTTTCAAACAGTGTCAATACAACATTCTCATCAAAGTTGGTTGGGGGGTGCTCTCTTCCTTTGCCTCGATGGGTGTGACGACCTCTTCCCCATTCATGGCTCATGGTAGAGCTGCAGGGTTTAGAGGGTTGGGGATATGGCACGGTGGAGACAGTGGAGGCTGAAGCGGGGTAGGTGAGCGAGAGAGACCAAGCTTTGAGAAGAGGAGATGGAGGGAAGTAGCATATGGTAGCCATGGCGCGGAGTAATAAATATAGAGAGGTAGCAAGTGAGGCATCAAGTCAAATGTGCAAAATCAAGCCAAGGAGACCTGAGGTGACAAATTTAAAGAACATGACGACCGACTATGATATGGAGGGAGTGATGATCTCTAAATAAAAGGCATCATTATTTCTCCATAACACAAGTAGCAAAGGTAGTACAAACACCCAAATCCAAAGAATTATTATTATATTTTTAACTTTATATAAAAAATTAATTATCATACTTAATAATCTCTTTAATATAAATATAAAATTATAATCTATAAAATATATTTAATTATAATCCAGTCTCAATGTAATGATTTATTTATTTAATTTACATTATGTAGAGTATTACTCAGCTTCTCCCTTATTCACTTTGCTAACTACTATATATAAATAGCTAAAGGAGCATTACTACTAGTGACAACATGTGAACATGGTTTCTGGGAATAAATTGAGACACGGTATGTTTTACC
Organism: Pinus albicaulis; assembly: GCA_034641835.2. Lineage (NCBI taxonomy): Eukaryota > Viridiplantae > Streptophyta > Pinopsida > Pinales > Pinaceae > Pinus > Pinus albicaulis. Next base: position 300,530,691 of record CM076583.1, on the reverse strand, counting down.
AATGAATAGCATTATATTTGTGGAATTTCTTAAATTTGTCCAAATTTATTCAACAATTTTGATAAGCTTAACTTTGTATTTAATGGGTTTAGTTAATATTGTGCTTATATTCATATCTTATTAATTATGGCCTAGGTAGGAGTTTAGGAAATATTTAATGTTAATGTTTAACTTTGAAAAACAATATTTATTTTTTAATATTATTGAAAAAGTTATTTTTCAAACATTTGATTGAATCATATTTTGAAAGTCATAATTTTTTGATGTAGTTGTAATAATTCTGCGTTGTTTTTTAAATATTTATAACCATTACTAAGTTTGCATAATTTTTTGGTGAGTAGTAAGCATTAGCAAATTTACACATTTACACTTATACTTTTACATGTTATTTTCAAATATACTTAAATGAAAATGAAATATAAAAAAATAAAACTATAATAACGAATAAATGTCAAACCAGAAGTGAATAGTAAACATGATTTTTCATTCAAAAAGTCAAGTCTTCTTATATTTTAAATAAATTTTTTAACTCATCCATATTTAAATTAAAAAATATTTTTTTGGGCTTCATTATAATTTTTTTTTTCAGCTCCATTAAAACATATAATTGTATTATTTTAAAATATATATATATTAAAAAACTCAAATTATAAATAAATCTTTTATAATTTTTAATAATATTAAAAATTGAACCATTTTTTAAATTATATTGTTTTACTATATTATATAATTGCAAATTTATTTTATTTTAATTATTTATCATATTCTCTTCACATATATGTTTAATACTAATTTATATTTATCTTAATTTTTTGTGAGAGAGATTAAATTTCTTTTCACTCTAAAATAAGTTTGCATCTCAAGAGATTTGATCCCTTGTGCTTGGTAAATTGGAATTAAAATGAACATCTCATCCTCAATCTAGTTGAGAGAAATGAGCCATCTCCCTTCAAACCCTTATGGTCTAGAAATATCCCAAACAAGATTTTGTTGTTCGGCCCTAGCCTTTGTATCTTCTGCCACTCCCAGTCTGAATCCATTCTCCACCTTTTCTTCACCTCTCTGGTCATTCTCAACCTCTGGTCCCTCTTCTCCACTTTCATCCCCCTTCCCGATTGGAGCCATATTTGCATCATTGACACCCTTACCTCCTGGGACGCAACTCCTCAGAGATTTCGTTCTCTACCATTCTTCTTCTTCTAGGAGGTCTGGACAACAAGGAATCACTTCATTTTTTAAACTAGACTGGTGATTATTGCCCACATCAATGGGGTTATAATTTCTTGGACTACTAGACACCCTTCCTTTCCTCCTCCCATCAAAGATCTCTCTCTTCATTATCGTCCCTTTCCCATCTCCTTGCCTGCTACTTTCTTTGATGAGACTGAGCAGGATGGCACATGTGGCTGCGGGGCTTGGATCAAGTTGGCAAATGGGGACAGATTCCACATCTTCTAGAATGAAGGCGCAAGAACAAGCACCAAGGTTGATGTTCTCACTCTTTGGAGCATTCTTTGGCTTGCTTATAATCCCCAGCTCTCCTCTATCCACATCTTTGGAGATGCCAAGACTGTTATCGACGAAAATTCTGGGAATTCTCTGTTTCAGCCACCAGGTTTGCAGGGTTCGATTAGTCGCATAAAATTTATGCTCAAAAGGCTCCATGATCCTCCTCTAAAGCACATCTACTGGGAGCTCAATACTCGATCAGACTCTCTCTCAAAACATGGCCTGGTAGCCCCTTTCGGCTCAATCACTGTTATGCATTTCATTGTCAATCAATAGCCCATGTCGAGAACTTATCCGCTTCCATGAAGACTGTTTTTCTTTTCATAGATTGTTGCTTTTGTAGTATATGATACGATCTGTAACTTCTGTTTTGGATCATTTGCAGCTAATACCTTAGCTTTTCAAGATTAATGTTGCATTGTGTTAGATTTTGACTGTGTTTATGTCCTTTGAATCGCTTGCATATGTTAGACTAGAAAATGGTATTTATAACTGAACCGTTGCACCTCTTTAAGTATTGGGTCTATATTTTGTGGTGTAAAGTAGCATGAGTTGTTAGATTTCGAAAAACAATGATTTTCGTGTTCTCATGATTGATGGGGAAGTTAATTTGATCATTTCTCTAAATTGTGTACCTATGTTACTATCAATATATGGTGTTTTTTCCTCTTTTAAAAAATATTGTAGTTAAAACAGATCTAGAATGGTTAATTAAAACACATCAATTTTTTCGTTTTAAAAAAATACATTGTCATATATCCACATGTTGTAAAGAGAAAAATTAAACATAATTTGAACTTCATTTAACTTACAAATTTCCAAATAAATAATAGATAAGTCCCAACAGACTAACATGTTCAGAAATATATTAATATATGCCCACAATGTTAAATTTTTGTTAATAGTTTATGTAGTTTAACTTTACTTTCATAAAAATAGTTTTGTATTTTTATTTTAATATAAAATGTTATTATAACTGAATAAAATATATATGGGATTTAAATAAATATTATGTTGATGATAACGAATAATATTATATTTAAATTTTTTAAATTTAAATTTAAATTAATAATAATTTTTAATTTTAAAAAATGATTATTTATTAATTTTATTCCATAAAGTTGAAAAATTAATATATAATTATTATAGTTGGACAGTTCTTAAAACACCATGGATGGAAAGGATCTGCCATCTCTGTGAGAATATGAACATCGAGGATGAAAATAACTTCTTCTTAGAGTGCTCTGCGTACAACCGCATTGGAGCTCAATTTCATAATCTTTGTTGCAATACTGAACTTCCTAGCCTTTTAAGATGTCAAAATTATAGTGAGCTGGGGAGGCTTCTTTCCAAACTTTTTGAACATAGGAATAAAATCTTAAATCAAATTAAATAGTTATTTTCTTTAGGTCCGATAGACCAAAGATTGGTCTAAGTACTGGATGTTCATCATCATCATCATCATCATCAAATGGAAATTCTATTTATTAGAAAAAATATTAATTATTTTTCTTTAGACCAAATAAAAAAATAGTGAACTTTGACTCTCGAACATACTAACTATAATAATCTAAATTTAAGAAATAAAAATACCTAAATTTTTTATTCTTACAAAATTAATTATATATATATATATATATATATACGGTATATGTGTGTGTGTGGGGGTGCGTATTTTTTTAAATATATATTTTTTAATTCATAATCTATTAAGTTTGAGTGAGTGTGAAGCTTTTTGTAAAAGCATATGAGGTTTAAAAAAGTATAGGATGAAAATTATTTTAACTTCAATAATATTTAATTATTTATTATTTTAAAATATCTTTTTTAAGTAGAGAAGAGTAAAAAGGAAAATAATTAAAATATTTGAAAGACAAATAATATTTAAATTTTAATTTTTTTAAATATTAATATTAATTGAAACATATTGTTTTTAGTGGAATTGAACTTGTGATGAGTGCCATAACAACCTACCTCATTATCGTTATCATTATTGAAGAGACTAAATCTTTCAATATACATTATTTAATAATATTATTATTTAGAGAAAAATTTTAAATTATTAAATACTATTATTTAAAAAATAAATAAAGAGAAATTACGTTATTAAATATAATGTTAAATAACTAAAGAAAATATAACATAATTATTTATTAATATATATTAACAACCTTATAATAATTTTAAAAGATAAAACAAAAAATAATTTAAATAAAATGAAAAGTCGAAGTCTAACAAATTTGTTTTTTTGAAATTTGGACAAGAGTTTAATAAATCTGAGAGAGATTTTTGTAAATCTAGATTATAGTTATCAAAATTCAAGATTTTGGGTTCCCTTGAGATTTTTTATGGCACTGAATCCCTTTACACAATAAAAAAAAAACATGATTCAAATAGTGCTACTACATGATTTAAAATTTAAAAAAAAAAATTGCCCGAATTCCAACCACTTTTAGCCCTCTAAGCAATTCCTCCACCTCCATTATATTAAAAAAAAAAACAAACAAACAAACAAAACAAAACAAAACAATTTAATTAAAATAAAGTTAACGTTTAAAAAATGTGACATATATTATTAGGTTAGGCCTATACATTTCCCGTTACTTAAATGCAGAACACCCGCGCAATAAAATAATTGACATATATGTTTGACATTCTTGACATACTCTATATTATTTTAAAAATAATTCAAATTCAAAATTAATACTTTTGGAATAATAAAAATATTTTATTTTATTTTATTTATTTATTTATTTTTATTGGAGTTGTTTTTAGTGTAATTTTTTGAAAGTTTTTTAGTAGATTTTTCTTGTCTAATTTTTCGGAAATTTGATAGGAATTCATTGCTGGTTTTTTTGGTGGATTTTTTTGGTCTAATTTCTTTGAAATCCATTAGGAATTTATTGAAAACACAAGTTTGATAGATAACGTTATACAATTAAAGTGCCTAATTTTTTTTTAAGATATTGAATTCATATATACAATCAAAAAACCAATTTAAATAACATAAATCAAAATTTCACATCAAATTAACATAATACATATTAACATATAGCAAAATTAAAAAAAACTTCAATTCAATCAAATTATATAAATTGCAAAAAGTACACCCCGCTCCTCATCATCTTCCAACTGCTTGGAATAGTACGAAATTTTATACAAACATATATGTTAAACAAAGTTTAAGATATATAAAAGATTTTGGTAATAATAATTCAACTTAACTCGTATTAATGTGTATAAAAATACTTCATCATATTAATTTTATTTTATTTCATTTCTTATTTTTGTTTTTTTTGTTGGTGTTAAAATGCTTTTTTTTAAACTAATTTTTTTTTTTCCAATTTTTAGAATTTTATTAAAATTAAATTTTCAATTAAATTATTTTATTAAAATTGATTTTTTTTATTTTTTTAAATTAAATGATTTATTTTTTTAAATATTAGAGGTTTTATTTTTTATTTTTATTTATAAATTAATTGATTTGATTAAATAAATTTTGATGTATAATATTATATATCAAATAAATTTAAAATAAAAAATACGTATATACTAGGTTTTCATTTTTACATTAATTTATTTTTTTAAATAAATTTAAATAAAAAACATGCAAAATTTATATTAATATTTATAATTAAGCAGCAATGTTTCTTAATTTATATCTTCCATGCTTAATCAATAATTCACATTAAAATTTGTTGAAACATTTTTCTTCCTTCAAGGGTTGAATCTTCTTCTTCTTAATTTTCTAGATTCTTCTCCATCAAGTGTGCTCCTAATGTTTCTCAATTCTTAAGGTTTCTTCCTCCATGAGAAGCTTTTCCTTCAAGCACTGCACTGCTAGTTTGTATGCTATGCGAGAAGTATTGGTCTTAGGGATGAGAGTTTAAGTTGCATACTAAACTATGATTTAAACACTTAGGTAAGTGCCCTTGGTCTTTCTTGCAATATATCAAATTGTTGGTTATAGATTTCAACTATGATATCAATTATTAGAAGTTAGTTTACTATGTGTAGCATGAATGCATCTGTTATTTTATTAAATTAATTTTAACATTAATAATAGGCTTTGGTTATTTTGCTACATGTTAGGTGATAGGTGCGTCTTAATAGTATTAATAATAGAGCCTATCTGCGTTTGGTCATCTTTGCCAATAAATTGATTGGAGGGAGAGAACACTAAACCTATGATCAAGTTTCCCATTATTCATCCATCTTAAACGACTTACCCCCATTGAAATTTTTCTAAAACATTTCTTTATTTTGATCATGTGAGCATTACACAGATTTCTATATGGCATCTCTAGCTTCCCAACAATGCTATGATCCATTTGCAAAACAATTCCATAAAACATGTTTTGTTGGTAGTGTATTTCAAGCTAATATTTTCCCTTAGAATTCATTATGTTACCACTTCATTACCATTTTGTTGTTTTGTGCAACTAAAGTTTAAGTTTATTGAAAAAACTAAGAGAGAATTTAATACCTTAGTCATCCAACACTCAATTAGAACAAAGGAAAAGTAAGCCACTTCCAATCCTTAGGAAAAACATGTACACATATTCGATCATGATAAAACAAAAAATATGCTTGTTTTTGTCTATAATGTTAATGGTGGAAGAAAACATCGTATTCAATGAATGAAAGGGATTAATGGTGGAATATAGCCTCATCTTGAATGAATGGAAGAAGGGGGTTGTGTGAGAAACAATTTTGAGATGTTTTGCATCAGCTAATTATAGGGAAAGAGATGACAAAGTGTAGGCTATATTCTACAATTTAACAAGACAATGAGGAATTTCATTGTGTTTTACTCATAATAGCCAAAATAGAAAAGTGTCAAAACCAAAATTTAGAGGATGTTGTTTAGGTTCCCCCTATTAAGATCTTCCATTATCCTTGGACAAATTTACTACAAATGTAAAGTAATGAACATATCAAACCTCTATATGCTAAATTATATATTTCAACAAAGATAGCCATGAAAATAATGTTTGTATACCAATTTTATTAGCATTAAACTAGAACATATAATATGAAATTTTGTATTCAACAACAACTAGTAGTTTCAATGACATGTTATGGTCACTTTGTTAGATATACGAGTTGCCTTTGTGAATGAATTCATGTATGTTAGTGAAACAAGCTCCTCCATCTCAATAATCATTGTCTTTTCTAAATTCAAAAATAAGCAACATAAAAAAATACTAGCTTAACCTTTGTTTAGATAATTCCCATGAATGAAAATTAAGAATCATCTTTGTTTAGATCATTCCCATGAATGAAAATTAAGAATCATCTTTGTTTAAATCATTCCCATGAATGAAAATTAAGCATCGTCTTTGTTTAGGTCATTCTCATGAATCAGAAGATTAGCATTAGTTAGATAATCCTTATTCAATATCGAAAAAGGTGATGCATAAACAAGAATTAAAAATTATATTGAGCCAAGAGGCTCATTCTACAGCCCAGTATGAGAGAGATGTGAAATTGAGCAATGAGTCTCATTCTACAACCCCGTAGATGTGTAATTATGTATGTGTTAATTAAATTAGAGTTGACATGTGTCCCTTTGAACATTAAGAAAAAATATTTAAATATAAAAAAAATGCCAATATAATAAAAAAACAAAAATGAATATAAGTGTTTGGTTTGTTTAATTAAAGTATTATAAAACATCAATAATCTCACTCTTAGTGGCCATGCTAAGGAGAAGTGGTAAACATATTTCATTCATTCTCAACCATAAAGAAAACATTTTAAACAATTTCTCAATTTTATTCAAATTTCTCAGTTACAAACATTTTATTCAAATTTTGGACTCTAAAAGAAATGATTTATTCAAATTTGTCTAGGTACAAACATTTTATTCAAAATTTTCACTCTAAAAGAAATGATCCCTCTGAGCTCTTGCTAGATAAATGATTAAAATAAATCTATACTAGTTAGAAAGAATGATAAAATATATACAACAATTAATTAACAATGAAATTTAATATCCTATATAGAGGCGCATGCATCATCCCAATTCTTGATACTGCGTTTTAATTCAAAACGGTGGATGCTTTATTGGTGAGATAGAGGTGTATCGTATGGTGGTGATATTGCTAACAGACATGTCGGTCTTTTTTGTTTCTTAGTATTTCTTAGCATTTTGAACATTTATATAGGTTTTTTAACCACTTCAATCTTAACAACCTTGTACTATAATATTGTTACGTAGCGATGTAGAGGCTTCAACCAAACCTAACACTCCACCCCATGTTTCATGGATTAACTGTTGGAATATGTAATTCCTACTTGTCTGCGGTGTTGACTCTCTATGTAATGAGTTTGTTCCTATATCATAGGAGGTAGTTAAATCTATATATTCCTAGTTTGGGGTGTGGTTGAGATATTCTCTCAACCACCTTATTGTGCATCCAAGATAGTTTTCCTATCTTGAGACTATATTTCATGTATATATATGTAACCATTTAGATTAATATAATATAGTGTGCATATTGAGATTTTATCTTGGTATCAGAGCCCATATGGGCCTGGACCTCAGCCCCTCTTGGTCTGAGGAAAATAAGAGTATATCGATATTGTTTTTATTTTTATTTTTTAATTGTCCATTCATTGAGGCAAAGGTTAGAGAAGTGTGGAGCCGTGGATCTGTCTGTGGAGCTAGCAGAAAGGGCACTCTTAATTGCGTCAAATAGGTTGAATATAGAACATAGTGGAGCGTGGAGAAAGGTCGAATCGTTGCTCAGAGGTTGTGTGAAGGTCGATTCCTGCTTAGGCCATGAGAAAGTATAAAGTGGATTCGAGCCAAATAAGAGGATTTGATTTGGGCCTGCGAACGTCTTAATCCGGAACGAGAAATGGATTTTGCTTCCGATTTCTCTTTTAGCAGACGCTTCTAGACGAGCCATCTTGTGTTGTTTTGGTGCACCCGATCAGACGGAGACCAAGAAAATAATGTGCAGTCATTAACTATAAGTGGTATTTAAAATTCAAGGGGGGCTCCTTAATTAGAATGCGTATGCTTGTATTTATACGCTTTGCTGGTTAGACTGTGGAAATAACGACATAATTGTCATTTATTTGTTGCTTGAACTGCAAATGAATGTGTTGTCAAAGATTTTGACGAACACCAATGTCAATAGTCAAGTTTTATGGATATTTTTTGCTATAGATTTCTATTTACAAAATGTTGGCTTTCTGGTTAATGATCGAGTCCGGATTGATGGCTATACTTATCAGCTCTCATTAGAATTTTGCTTGCGGCTGGTGGAGAGCCGAGGGGACACAAAGCTATTACCACTGCAAGAGGGGGCGTGTTAGAGGAATTCTCTTTCGCTGACTTCGATGGCCACGCTAATCCACGGATGTGCCACATCTCGTCTTGTGGTTCGAGAGCCGATGTGTGGCTCCAGAACTGGAGCTAGAGTGTGGCTGGAGATGAAACAAAAAAAAAGGTTTTTGTTGATCGGATCGAAATAAAATTAAGTGTTACGCTGTCCGCATTGTCTATCATGGTGTGGGCGTCATACACCATTCAGACCATTTTTGGCGATCTCATCAGCTCGACCTTGGGCGAATTGGGAAATTAGGTTTTGGAGCGGTTTGAAGAAGAAGTTATTGTTGTCTCCGTTGGGATCTAAAGGACGCAACAACCTGCGTGTTGTTTGTCCTGCGTGTTAATGAGAAGTGTGATTGGGTTGTCAATGCTATTTGTTTGTCCGTGTAGTGAGTGTGAATGAATTTATGGAGCTGATGGACCTGTGCTACCGCATTGAATTATTGTTGAATGTTTGCATGTTGGTTCATGTTCGTGCGCGCAAGAGAAAGTGTGATGAGTTCCACCTACCTCAGGGAGATGGTGACTGCATGAGGAGTACCAGCTAGGTGAGGAGGGTCGGTCAACGTTCTCGGTCGGTGGCATGATGAGTGGTTTCGTTGGGTGCTCCATCTGGGAGTTGTGGTGGCCAATTGGTACGACATGCTCAAGGTTGAGAGGAGCGTTTCCCCTCCATTTCTGATCAGGATTGTGAAACTTATGGGGAATTATGGTCTCATATTTTCGGCAATCGGAGGCATCTTTGCATTGTTCGATCATGTGGTTGATAAATTTCGAGTAAAGAAGGATTTCTGGAACATAACCATTGATGGCCTTGTTACAGGCACCTCTGTTTTGGGTTTGAGAGGTCGCACCAATTCCTCTACCATTTCTGATGGAGATGGTGGATCTATTTTTTCCCAACATGGACTTGGTGTAGTCCCTGAGACATTTGTTGAACGTGGAAAGCTTCGAGCCTGAAGCTGTACTGCAGAAATCCATCTGTTACGATCGGCGGCACAGGAGAGATATCCTCAGTATCCATTGGATATGCGGTGCAGATATTAAGAGGCATCGTGTCCCCATGGAAGTGAAAAAAAAAGGCCAGCAAGGACCTTCTCAGATTGGCAACAAAGAGACAACTTCCTGAACAATATTTATTCTTAGCTTTCCATTCTCAGCAACTATACGCGACAAGTGTTGGAAGAGGACATCTTGGACATCGAGAAACCAACTTTTCCCCAATGCGGCAACATACTAGTGAAGGGAGTCAATGGCGTTGGGAACCTGGTAATGGGTGAATTTGATGGCAGTGATGACATTTCGAAGAAGGGAGTGTTTACTCTGTGGTGCTAGGGAGCACAAATTTTTACCCTAGTTGAATGATTGTGCAGTTAATATATTGTAGATGTGGTTGGTGCTTTTGCCTTAAGGCATAAAATCACGGCCATATTTAGATTTTGGAATGTGCTTTTATTGTTATTTCATATTGTTTTGAAGGGAATATGTCTTGGAAGTTTGTACACATATTGAGATTCGCAACCTCAATATACAGTCATTTTGTTAAAATTCACGACTCTAACTAATGACAGGTTAAGCATGGAGTTCCAAGATTTAATTGAAAAATACAAAGATGCCCAAGACGTGCAATGGAGCACGCGGAGTTGTCAGGATGCTTCCAGCTTCCTATGTTTGGGATCGACCTGGATGAATGTTGAACACATTGTTAGCGTGGTCTCGTGGTGCAGCAGTGAAGTGTGGTACATCATATTTGCTACAGTGGCCGAGGGCAGTGTGATGAGCTGCCTGGACGTGCCTTTGTTTGTATACCAGAGCGACCTCTGGTGAGTTGCAGCTGATGGCAACATTTTTTCCGGCATTTGTGGCTAAGGAGGGAGACAGGCTGAAGATGAAACTAAAAGTTCCAACATATTTGCTTTGATGAAACAAATTGTCTTCGTGAAGTCTTTTGTTTTTTCATGTTGAGCCTGATCAACTTAACATGAATGATTTGCTACCAGATATGATGATGACACTAACAGTGAAAATGGCATCAAAGGATAGTGGTTGGATCTACATAAGAGATTGGAGGAGGATGGACAATCAATTTTGTGTGAGTTTTTTGTAGGTTTCTTAGAATAGACTCTTGATGATGAGTCACACAATTGAAAGGTCAGCAAGTCTATGATGGTTTTGTAGTGGTCTTTGTATGTACCTGGTAACTCTAAGAGTTGGAGTGTGTAATGTAAGCCTTGTAAAGGAATATGTATCCCCGTGAAGTTCGTGGTTATCTAAAAACCACTTTGTAATTACAGGTTTGTGGTCAGCTGGAAACCACTTTTGTCACTTTGAAGTGATGGTTTGTGGTGAGCCAGAAACCACATGCAAGCCCTAGTGGCTACAGAGCCTTCGTGGCTACAGTGCCCTGGGTGCATAGAGAAGCCTTCTTGCTCATAAGGTATAAACATTGATTTATCTTCTATACCCTCCTCTAATTAAAGTATATATCTTCTAAATCACACTAGACATTGATTTATGTTCTATACCCTCCTCTAATTAAAGTATATATCTTGCCAATGTGGTGACAAGGGTGACGTAGTGGATAAGAGTTGGAAGTTTGGAGTCTCGACTCTCGACCGATCTCACTTGACATTCTGTCCAACATAGGCTGCAGTTAGGCAGCCCCGTGAATATGATGGCGTCACGTTGGTGACCGAGTCTCACTGCTGACATTCCGTTCAAGAAAGCTTCCGTGACGTCACGCCAGCAACTTAGTTAAGAGAAATTAAAAAACAAAATAAATGACGACAACAGTGGCACTGTGCCATCGCCCTTGCCAAGTCAGCAGATCCAGTTGGGCACGATTCAGTCTATGGGGCAGTTGGGGTTTGAGGGTTGATTAGGAGTAGTGATGAAATTTGATGGGCGAATTGCTTGTTCTCGGGTGATTTGCTCGTTAAAAATTTTGTCAAAACTTTGAAAATGGGTAAAAGGTATGAAAACCGTCAATTCTGACCAACGAGTCTGTTTTGAAATTCCCTCAGGAGACAAAACCGGTGAAGTCAATGCATAGGCCGCGTGAATGGGAAAGGAATCGTGCGTGGTTGAGGATCAAACTGCAGAAGACTTCCGCACTCCACCGTCTATTTCGATGTTTTTATTCAATTAATTTGCTTCCTCTTTCATTACTTCCTCTGCAAGTTAGTCATTCGAATCCGGCTAATCTAATCCATTCCATTCAGGGGAGGCGTTTCTGATGAAATTAAGCCGCTGGTTTCGTTAATTTAGCTCTACTCCGTGTTGAAGAAACTCATACGCATACCATACTGTGAATTTCTTAACTATCACTCCATTGGTTTATTGTTTATACTCCCTGTGTATAGAAAGGAATCTCGGTATTGAAGGTTGTTGAAGAGCTTACAGCATGACCAAAGTGGATATATTGTGCCCCAACGCTCAAGCCGTGGACGTGCTCAAGAAACAGGGAGCAGAGCACCAGCTGAGCTACTTGTGCAAGATTTGCAGCAAGGGATTCGTCTCAGGAAGAGCTCTTGGCGGTCACATGAGAGTCCACGCCCCTGCTTCCATCGCTGCAGACACACTCACCGAAACTGAATTTCAGAAGAGCATGGGTTCCGGTGATTGTGATCACAATTTAATGCAGGAAAATGAGAAGGATGAAGAGGGATTGGATGGTAATGGAAGTAATCTAATGTATGATCTGCGAAGAAATCCCAAGCGCCGTTGGCGGTTTGAAGATCAGGACTACTCGTTTCTGTTGGGTCACAGGTTCGATTCCAAACCCATCGATTCTTCTATAAAATGTGGTCTGTGTGGGAAGGAATTCAATTCCTGGGAAGGACTGTTTGGTCACATGAGTTGCCACTCTGAGACCCATCAAGATAGTAGTGATTCCCATCTTGAAGAATCACAGCAACACGAGACGCAGGAGCAAGACAAAGAAAAAATTGAGAGTGATGTTGAGACTGAGATTGATCATCCGAGAGGGAATTCAAGCAGATTTGATGAGTGGATGAAGGGAAAGAGATCCAAGAGACCCAGGTATGGAATCCAACTAATTAATCCCCATAAGCAATTTGCTTTGGACACCAATAATGAAGAAGAGGACATTGCAATGTGTCTTGTAATGCTTGCAAGAGGAGTAAACACTGTTACAAACCCGCAAGCCCAAGTGGGTGAGGAGCCTGAACCAGGTGACCTCAAGCTTCCCAATACTGGTTTGCAGGTTCCGAAATGCATCAGGAAGGAGCCCAAATCTAAGAAAATTGATGGAGATGCTGTTCTTTATGATGATGATGAGGTTAAGAAAGCCAGGTACAGATGCACCACTTGCAATAAGGGTTTTCAATCCTATCAGGCTCTGGGAGGCCACAGGACTAGCCACAAGAATGTCAAGAGCTCTTTTTCACAGATAGAGGATGAGAATGAGAGTCTACAGGAAGATATTACTGATGAGGAGCTGATTCATGGATCGGACTCTGAACTGCCTGGAAATTTGTACAAGCCTCATCCCAAGGAGAGGACTAAGGATTCTTATGTCAGAGCAAGGGATGAAACAAGGACGATGGAGGCTGCTGCCTTTTCAAGGAAGAAGACTCCTAGGGTCCATGAATGCTCAATCTGTCACAGAGTTTTTTCTTCAGGTCAGGCTTTGGGAGGTCACAAAAGACGCCATTGGGGTGGTGCTGGAGCTTCTGATACTGTTAGTACCATTTCTAGCAACAAGGACACCCCTATGGAGCAGGAGAAGATGCCTGGAAGAGTTGAGCTGTTGGACCTAAACTTGCCTGCCCCTGTTGATGATGACTGTGATGCTGGCAACCTCAATAATTTGGGTATTAATGCAGCAGATTCTCATAGAATTTCCAAAGCCCAGACCCACAGCCCTCCTTATTTTCAGCCTTGGTTGATGGGCATCTACCAGAAGCAGGGATTGTTCTTGTACAATAATCTTATCAATTTGAGTAAAGATGATGGAGCAGATAGTAAGATAGGTATGGAAATTGGATTTGGCAGGGGATGTGATTCAGACTTCCCAGTCAGGGCACAACCTTGGTTGCAATTGTAAGTCAGACAATTGTCTGTAATTCATTAATTCATTGTTAAAAATAATTGACAGCTCTATTAGTATATACTCTGAACTTTCAAGCAATAACACCCATACTTCGTTTATCAACTGCAAACACCAATGCCACTGTATATTCAAGTTTCACTCTGCTTTTCACCAAATAATCAATCGGTAAAAGACATGATAATAATTAAGTAAAACATACTTGGTATCTAAAATGTTTTTGACCATGATGATATCCAACATTTTGAACATGATTTTATCCAACATTTTGAACAGGATTTTATCCATTTTCAATATGAAATAGTAAACTCTCATCAGTAATATAATTCCTTCAATTTTTATAAGTATCACTTAATCTCTATATGCAAACAGACTGATATTCTATTAGTCTTTTTCGGTTGCATATGTCTCATAGACCAAGGATGGAGCCCAGCTCATCAGCTCATTTGTTTTTGGAAGCCTAAGTGTTTGGAAAAAATTAAAGACTCTTATTATATTATTCACTCAACTATGGTCACTAAGAAATCCAGCCCATGTCTGGCAAATATGGCATCTTGCTTTTGATTGTTGATGTTGTTTTTCCATTATTTGAACATCTTTCTAATAAAGCACAGGTTTCAACCAAATACTCTCTATATGTAATTAATAAACCAAATACTCTCTATATGTAATATATTAATTAGCATTTATTTTTAATGATGTATTAGTTAACTTTCATGTAAAAAATAATAAACTTATTTAAATATAAGTAATGAAATATTTTGTTAATAATACGTAATAAATAATTGTGAGCTTTCGTATTAATTAGTTAATTAAAATATTATAATATATAATTAAAATTTATTTAAAAATAATAATAATTAATTAAAAATATATATTATAATTGTTTTTTAAGCCACAGTCTAAAAAAACCCACAGAATAACCCAGAATCAGGCAAAGAATTTGACAAATTTGGGCAAAGATTTATCAGTCTCTTGTTTACAGTTGTTAAACTTCAGTATTTTGGATGCTTTAAGGATTTTTGATAGTGCTAAATCCATTTTCACTATCAAAAATGCAATTCAAACACTCCAACTACCTGATTTTTTGAATTTCGCAAAAAACTGCAGTCCAAACTATTCTGTTAGCTAGATAAACAACTATGTTTTTTTAATAATTTATTTTATTTTTATATAAATTATTTGCAAAATATTGTTTATATAAAAAATCTGTAAAGTAAAAAGTTAATAATTAATATAAATTTATTTTGATTTTTTAGTTATTTATAAAATTCTCTCTACAATTATGGTGAATAGACTTAAACCTCTTATGTCAAGGCTGATTGCTCCGGAGCAGACTGGTTTTGTTAAAGGTAGACAGATCTTAGATGGAATAGTGACAGCCCAGGAAGCAATTCATTCCTTGAAAACCCAAAAAAGGAAAGGCATGCTAATCAAATTAGACATGTCTAAAGCTTATGATCGCATTAACTGGCATTACTTGATAGAGGTTCTGCGAGCGTTTGGGTTTGATGACAGATGGTTACAATGGCTGCGCTCTTTTATTTCTTCTCCAAATTTCTCCATTTTACTTAATGGCATTCCGTCTCAACCGTTCAATAACTCTCGCGGCCTCCGTCAAGGTGACCCTTTATCTCCATTTCTCTTCATTATAGCTGCTGAAGGACTGGGTAGATTAATCAAGGCTCATCTTGCTGAAGGAAAGTTGCAAGGCTTAAAGTTGTGGGGACCTGATCTTCCCCTGACACACCAGTAGTTCGTTGATGATATCCTGTTATTTTGTCAGGCTTCGATGAAAGAAAGCAAAGCTATTCTACAGATCCTGGAAATCTTTATGGCAACATCAGGTACCCAAATAAATAATGACAAATCTAATGTTTATTTTTTCAACGCCAATAATGCAACTCAAAACTTCTTAACTAGAACTCTTGGGTTTAAAATTGGTTCTTTTCCTATGAAATATTTGGGAATGATTTTGAATACTGCTCCAGTAAGAAATGCACATTGGAAGGATCTCATTATCAAAGTGGAAAAGTGAATTCATAATTGGGCATTTCGAGTCCTAAATGCCCCTGGTCGGATTATTATGCTAAAATCTGTGCCTCAATCCCTCCCTCTTTATCAATTGTCAGGAAGAGCTTGTCCTAAAGGTATTTGTAATCAAATGGTTAGTCTCTTCAAGAATTTTTTATGGCAAGGCACGCAGGCCAATAGGAAATGGGCTCTCTTAACTTGGGATAAACTTATCAAACCAAAATCTGCAGGTGGATTGGAACTGCGAGATCCCTTCATTCTAAATAATGTTATGGGTGCTAAACTTTGGTGGAGATGGACTCAAGGAGGACATGATCTATGGAAGAGTGTATGGGCAACTAAATATGATATGTCGCATTCAGTTATAGGTAAATTGAAAGTGGATATAGTACCAAAAGGTTCTTCAATTTGGAATCTAGTAGCAATGAATAGGCACCGAATTAGATCCCATAGCTTTTGGGAGGTGAGGGAAGGAAGAACGGCACTATTTTGGGAAGATTCATGGCAGCAAAGAGAGACGTTGTTCAGTCGACTTGATTTAGGAGAAATTTTTCTTTTCACTAATACACCAAACTGCAGATTAATTAACAACTATTGGTGTTAACAACAGAATAGTCAGCGGAGAAAATGGAAAGAGAAAGTCCATTGGCCAGAAGCTCCAGAAATGCAACAATGGGCTAACTTGGAAAAAAAACTCAAATCCAAAAAAATCTGCCAAGAAAATGGGGCTGATATTCTCCAATGGGGTTATCAGACAAAAGGAATGTTCACTATCAAGGAAGGATATCATATTCAATCATGAAATGCTCTACATCATGAAAGAATGATATGGAAGAAAATTTGGGTATTGAAACATTGGCCAAAAGTTGAATATTTTCTATGGTTGTTAAGTCATCGTAAAATTCTGAAATGGGAAAATTTGTAGAAGCGAGGGATGTATGGGCCATCTAGATGTTATCTGTGTCATTCCAGAATTGAAACAATAGAACATCTCCTCAATATCTGCTCCACCATAGAGACTCTAAGGAGACGTTTAGAACAACTATTCAGACAAACAGACAGAAACAATCAGAGTATAACAGAGACTATTAGAAACTGGCGTAGAGGAGGTTTTAAATGCGAAGTGCTGAATAGAGCCTGGCGATTATCACTTGGGTTTCTCCTATGGAGCATATGGAAAGAAAGGAACCAAAGGGTCTTCAGGGATGAAGAACAAACCATGAATCAGCTCTGGCAGGAATTAATAGAGAATATCCGTGAAACTATCTTGGTGGAAAGTTGGTCTGATGAAGATTGGCATGCCGAAGGTTTTGAAGCACAAATGCTTGCCTATTTTAATTTAAAACCGCAAATGTTATATAAAAATCTTTGGAAATATAAACCTCAGTCTCAAAATATAGAAGAAAAATGGAAGGCCCCCCAAAATGGATTCATTAAACTCAATTATGACGGTGCATCAAAAGGTAACCCAGGTCAAGTAGGAACTGGAGGGATTTTCCGGAACTCTCAAGGGGAAGCCTGTCGGGTTTATGCCATTGATTTGGGCTATGCAACCGATAATGAAGCAAAACTAATGGCAGTAAAACAAGGGTTACTCATCGCCATAAGAGAAAACTATCAATGGCTCATTGTCGAGGGAGACTTTGCAATGGTTACAACTGTTCTTTGCAAATTACAACAAGGTTCGACTTAGGAGAAAATAAGTAAAATTTGGAGAACGACGACTCTAATTCAAGAAATAAGCATGCTGATTAAATACATCTAGTACCTGATACCAAAACACATTCACCGAATAGGAAATGAGGCGGATGATTATTTAGCTAACTGGGGCTGTAAAAACTCAGATAGAAATCTAGATGCAGGACCAACCGATCGAATCTGGAACATTGAGTTACACTCCCTACAGCTTAGTATCCAAAAATATCTCAGCGAAAATGCAGAACCCCGATCGGGGTGGCGGAACGAGAGGATGACATTGCCATCTGTAAGCCATGTCAGGGGATAATTAAGGAATGTTAATGGTAAGAGGTGTGGCTCAGCTCACACGCTGCTCACCCACCATCCCAATGCATTCTCATTATTACCTTAACTGTCTTGACAGACTGACTTTGTCTCGGTGGCAAGGTAGGCGCATTATATCCTTTTCTTGTTATGGTTGTTAGTCTATTTCTCTTCCAGCAGGATAAAGGGTCTGTAAAACGCCAAGGAAGCCGCGGAGGAACGACGGGATGTGTATACTGACAGGGTATGTTCCGGTTTCTCTCATTATGGCTTCTAATCTATTTCTGGCTATGTGATTCAAGATGTTGTCTCCTGCTACTTTGTCAAGCGGTGTCGCTGATGCTGATTTTTCAGGTTCTCAACTATGTTTTTTAGGCCTGTATGTCATGATAGAAGGCATACACTTTCATTTCCAGCCCTGCTTTCGTAGTCCTGATTTAGTCTATCTGGGGTTTGAATTATTTTTTCTTCCCATTGCATGCAACTTTAGGGATAGTTCTGGATTATCTGCGAAAACGCTTTCTACTTCTAATAATCTTGCTTACAGTCAAAAAACGATTTTACAAATGGTTGGTACTGTCTGTTGGGACCTCTTTCTGTTAGAGGGTTGTAACACAGTCTGCTTATACTCTCATTGCCGCATCCTTATAATGTTGCTGTTTCGGAACCTTGATGAGTCACTTCCTCATCCTTATAAGTCTAGTCAGGGATTTATGTCAATTCCCAGGTTTTGTTTCTGTAGTAGCAATATAGTCGAACCTGATGTGGTGCTTCCTTATATTTATAATTCTATTCAGCGTTTTTTGTCTATTCCCAGGTTTCGTTTATATAGTTGCAATATTGCTGAACTAAATCGTTTCTGGGTTGGTCATATCGTTGTTGAGAATTTACTTGGTCGATTCTTCAATTGTAAGATTTCTGATTCCGTTTTCTTCCAGGGTCATAGTTACGGTATGAGAAATCTTGTCTTGCTAAAGCTTTCCAAAAGTCTGTCTGAGATTGAGTTTAGCCCCGTTAATTTTAATTTTTGTAAACACTTCAACTCAGTTGTCTTCCAAAGTACCATTCATAGTTTCAACTAGTCTGCTCACTCTTATCTAGTTCTCTGTGCGTCTGTAAATGGCGCATCTGTGCAGTCTCATAGTTTATGGCAAAATCAAGAAGGGATGGTCTGGAATCATGATTATAAGTTTTAATTAACCACTACTGTTCCATATACAGGGTCTCTTTCAATCCAAAGCAGGAATAGGGATATTCAGGTTACCATGACAAAAGGAAAGGGTAGAAAAATCCACTCCAACCAAGTTGCAGAAACAAGTAAAAGAGGAAGGAAAACTAACCAACAGACCCTTCAAAGTTTAGCAGACAACTATGAAACTGGAATTCCGGTAGATATTCGGAAAACAATCTAGGGATGGGAGAGAGATACTGATGATGAAGAGGATGATACCCAGGTAGGAATAGACTTCCTTTCAGACCCAGGCAGTACACGAGGGAGAGTCTCTCTCTTTCAACAATCTGTTAAAACATAATGGAAGATCAAATGTGTGCTTGCCAAAGCATTGATGAGTACACAGGAAAAACAACTCAATTCCTCCCTACTGTTTGAGCTTCAGTAGATGAAACAAGATATGAGGGATATGACAAAGGTGCAGATCCAAGTTAATGCGAGATTAGCACAGATGGAGCAACAACTGCAAAACTTGCAACAAGCAGAGATGCCAGGGTCCATTGCAAAAGACCCTACACTGGTTGATTCATCAGATGGTTAACTTTCTTTTTAAGATATATTTTGTATGTGTTTTGCAAATATTAGGCTTACTATATGTTTTATATGCAGTTTTTATGGAGATAGTAAATGATTACTAGCAGTAATTAGAAGGAAGAAACAATACCAATTTTGGTTGGCTTATAACTCTCTTAGGTGGCCAACAGACCTGGTTTCCTTCGGGCAAGTTGAGGCTACCAAACATTGCATCTTTTGTATAGCAACTTGCTCTTTACAAAATAGAAAATAGACAGGTCCTATGAAATTTAAAAAAAAAAAAATATCAAAAAAAAATATATTAAAATTATAGAATTGATAAAAAATAATAAAATCAAATATAATGGATGAGACTCTTTTCTTTTCAATATAGTTTAATAAAGTTATTTTTTATATTTTATTAAATTAACATTAAAATATAAAGGTGATATTATAATCTCTTTAATACTAAATTATAAAATATATTTATTTTTTTACTATATTAAACTGTAAAATATATTTAATTTTTTCCGATGTGATTATGATATTAAACTATGAAATATATTAAATTTTTTCAAATTATTTGATTAAAATAAATTATAAATTATATTTAATTTGTTTAGATGATTTTAATGTAATTATTTGTTTTTCATAATGAAACATACAAAAAGTGACAAATTTCATTAATTTAAATAGATAGAGTATTATTTCCCTTGACCACCTTATAGACTATTTCATATTTAGTTAGGGGAACATTATTGTGAGTGGTGGC
Source organism: Pinus albicaulis (assembly GCA_034641835.2). NCBI lineage: Eukaryota > Viridiplantae > Streptophyta > Pinopsida > Pinales > Pinaceae > Pinus > Pinus albicaulis. The sequence continues at coordinate 300,510,215 of CM076583.1, read as the reverse complement.
ACGTTTTTTTTTTTTTTTTTTAACTGAAACGGTTATTTTATTGAAAAAGAGCGAGTTGGGCATAGCCTAACATCCAGTACACTTTTCAGAAATTACATTTGCTTTCTTTCAGCTTAAGGAATGTTTGCTGCGGTCGAAGTATCTGCATTGATGCTAATCATCCCGTCCTGTAAAGAGCAGCCAATGTTCGCCAAGCTGTCAGCTTCCTTGTTTAAGCCTCTAAGAATGTGAAAGGCCTGAACTGAAGAGAAATCTTTCAGAATTCTGTTTATTCGTGAAAGTTTCTTGTTGAGCACTGGGTCCTTGAGTCTTGTCTTGTTAACTAGCGTTTTTATCAGCAATTCTGAATCTCCAAAGATTAGAATTTCGTCTGAATTTCCTTTTCTTGCCATTTGACAGGCTTTCAGGAGGCTGAGGATTTCAGCATGGTTATTGGTTTTTGTACCAAGGCCCCAGCTGAAGACATCTTTGCTCCCATTCTGATAAAAGATCGCCCCACCAGCACCTGCCTTCCCTGGATTGCCTTTTGAGGCTCCATCAAAAAAAATAGAGCACTTGCCTTGAGACTTCCACCACTGCTGGAAGCTGTCCTCTGTTTCTCTGATTTGCCATTTTCTTATGTGCGTAGGCCGATTGGATACAGGAGGCCTGGGGTTTCCTGTGTATCCATCCAGCCAAGCCCTTTCATCGGTGCGTAAAGAGTTGTCGTCTTTGACTGAAGAATGGTGAAGAGTTTCCAAGAGGAGTTTCTTTGCCTGGTCTGCCACTTTTGCTGCAGGAAAATCTGTGTTGTTGAAAATTGTTTCATTCCTTGCTAACCAAATCTTCCAGCATACATACTTTGGAGCTGCAGTCCAGACCTTTTGCCAAATTGACTTGCTGGGTATGCTGTAGGGGTATCTATCATTCCAAGAGGAGAACATGTTGCTGATTGTACTTTGGGATGGGGGGCAGACATTCAAACCTGCGAGGAATAAAGACCATACATCCTTTGCAAATTCACAGTCTAAGAACAGATGGGGAGCAGATTCCGAATATTTTTTGCAAAGGGCGCATCTATGTGGTCCGACTATGTTCCTCTTGCACAAATTATCTCCAGTTAAGATTTTGTTGTGAAACAGGGTCCAAAAGAAGAAATTGACTTTGGGGATGCCAAAGCAATCCCAAATCTTTTTCCACACAGCTGCTGGGTGTGATGACTCTTTTTGACTCTGCAGCTGGTAATAACCATGACTGACTGTGTAAACTCCAGTCCGACCCCATCCCCAGCCATCTTCATCTTCAATGTGAACCGGTGCGAAATCAGAAATTGTTGCTTGAAGAGTGTCGAGCTGAGTGTTTAAATGTTCAGGAATTCTGGGGAAAGACCAGCATTGCCAATTCCCTTTTCTGTCCCAGCAGGAGATGTCTTCTATTTTCCGTATGCCTTTAGATTGTAACCAGACTCTTACCTCTTTAATTCCTTGATTTTCTGCAAGAGGGCGATGCCCCATAACACTGTCTGTCCATAATTTTTTTTTTTCCCATTGCCAGGGATTCTGTATAAGTGGGATCTGAAGAATTCGATTGCTTTATAACACAGTTTCCAAACCTGAGTGCCTTTTGGAGTTTTCTCTGTCTTAAAGGATTTAATAGGCTGGTTTTTGAGGTATTTCAGGTTGAAGATCTGGCTTACTGGATGAGAAGGATCTGCATGTAATTGCCATAGTAATTTACAGCCTAGAGCTATGTTTGCATGAGCATGGTCTCGAATTTGGAGACCTCCCTCTGCCAAAGGGCGTTTTACCGTTTCCCAATTGATTAAGTGGAACCTGTTGGAGTTTCCTTTGCCGCCCTTCCACAAGAAGCTGCGCATGAGACTGGAGAGTTGGTCGGAGATGAGCTTTGGAGCAAGCATGAGGGACGCTTGATAAGTGGGCAGGGCAGTTAGCACTGATTTGAGGAGCGTTAATTTGCCTCCAGATGAAAGCCAAAAGCCTCCCCACGCTGTGATCTTCCTCTTGAACTTCGAAATGACATTTTCCCACAGATAATTTCTGTTGGAGCCAAGCGTGATAGGAAGCCCCAGATAGTTAATTTTTTCCCATTCTGAGTGGCCTGCGTACCCCAGCTCGTTAGCAATTGTCTCGATTTGATGCTGCGCTGTGTTCCATCCATACACTGCGCTTTTACGATCACTCACCAGAGCTCCGGAGATGCTGCAATATTTCTATAATATCGATCTGAAGGATTTTGCTATACGTGGCGATGCCCCTCCGAGCATTAAGGAGTCGTCAGCGAACAGAGCGTGGTTCATTGCTTCATATCCTTTCACGATTCTGATCCCTGGAAGACTGCCCTGTAATTTTTCCAGATTTAATTTCCTGCTTAACGAGTCAGCCATCAGGATATAGAGGAAGGGTGAGAGGGGGCAACCCTATCTCAGGCCCCTGGTGGCTAAGAAGAATGAAGCTGGACGACCGTTAATCATGGGCGCTATCCAAATCCCTTCCAGGCATGCTTTGATAAGGTTAATGAAAGTCTGACTGAACCCAAATGAAAGAAGAACTCTGTACAAGAATGATCGATTGACTCTGTCAAAAGCGTTACACATGTCGAGTTTTATGAGCATACCTTGTTCATTGCTTGAGTGACTGGTCTGAAGAGCTTCCTGAACTTGTATAACGTTATCCAGTATATGCCGACCTTGAACGAATCCTCCTTGGGCAGGGGAGATTAACTTTTGCAGGAGAGGTTTAATCCTGTTCGCCAACAGCTTTGCAACGATCTTGTAAGAAGAGTTGCACAGAGATATTGGCCTGTACCTCTCAAAAGAACTTGGATTTGCCTCCTTTGGAATTAGGGCGAGGAAGGTAGAGTTTATACCTCCTCCAATTTTCACCTTCCTCATGAACCCGTGGACCATTCTCAGGAGATCAGATTTTATAAGATCCCAGCATTTTCTATAAAAATGTATTGAAAAACCATCGGGCCCGGGAGCTTTGTCCGGCTCCATGGACCAAACAATGTCTGCAATTTCTTCTTCGGTGACATGGCTTGTTAAAATGTTGTTGTCTTCTGCGCTGACCAGGTTTGGAATGTTGGTGAGGAAATCAACTATATCTTCCTCACTCCCATCCTTTTCTGCACTGAGGAGGTTGTGAAAGTGATTCACTGCAGCATCCTTGATTTGCTCATGTCCTTTGCAGACCTGTCCATTAGTTGTGATGATTTCTGCAATATGATTTCGCGAGAGGCGCGCCCTGTATTGCCTGTGAAAGTAATTGGTGTTTCTATCTCCAGCTTTGAGCCATAAGCTGCGTGATTTGATACGCCAATACTCTTCCTCATGTCTGAAAGCTTTATATGTTTTCGTTTGGGCAGTTTTTTCATTGTCAAGATCCCTGGGGAAGATGACTTTCTCTTCCAATCCCACTTGAAGATCTTCCAGCTGATTGACTGCTTCTTTTCGCTGACTAGTGGGAGTGTTGATATCTTGTTTTATCCAGACTTTTAATGCCTTTTTGGTGTTTTTTATTTTCTGTTCCCAAACATAGCTTGATGAACCAAAAACCTCAGTTCTCCAAGTTGTTTCGACCGTTTCATAGAACCCTTCTCTTTCTGCCCAAAGAGGACTGAAGCGAAAAGGGAGAGGGCCGAGGTCTTCTTCTTCCTTAAGGCATAAAAGTATTGGCTTGTGGTCTGAGGTAAGCTTAGGAAGGATCTTGGAGAAAACTATTCTTCTGTCCATCATAATAGTGCTGCTGGTGAGAAATCTGTCCAGCCTTGCTGAGATATGGTGCTCACCTGTTCTGTTGTTAGACCAGGTGTATTCTCCTTTCACTGGTTTAAAGTCTACTAAGTCCCATTGCTGAATGAGGTTCTCCACTGTATTGAGGAAGGGGTCTCTCAAAGAGGTCCCTCCTCTCTTTTCTTTTGGATCTAAAATTATATTCAAGTCTCCACCAATGACTATATTCATAGGGGTGAGGAGTTCCATATAGTCCGAAAGTGTATTCCAGCAAACTTTCTTCTCCTCGTAGTGCACCGGGACATACATGTTGAACAAGGCTATCTTCATATTGCTAGCTGTATGGCGAAGTTCTGTGTATATCCAGTGTTGAGTGACAAAGGAGTTTTCTAAGGTGAAGGAACTCTTGGACCAGAATGTGCCAATACCTCCCGCGGTGCCTCTTGCACTGACTACCTTTCCTGAGTCAAATTTCCATCTTGTACTGCTGGTGTTTAGAAGGATTTCCCCTTCTATTTTTGTCTCTTGAAGCATGAGAATGTCTGTGGATTCCATCTTCAATAAATCCCTGATGGCCTCTGCTTTTGTGGGATTCCCCAGACCCCTGCAGTTCCAAGAGACTAGCTGCATCATTTATGACATATTGGGGTAGATCCACCTCCCTTAGGAGCTCTTGGCCTGGTGTTCCTGCCGAGGGTCATTTCTATGGTAGCTTGACTGCCCAGAGTTTTTTGTCTTTCCGATTCTTCTTCCCTGGTTTCTCTGTTTGATTTCCTTCCTGCTCGCTTTGAAGTTCTTTCTAAGATCTCTTCATCCGAAGAGCCCTCATTTTCTACAAGCTTCTTCTTTTGTTTGATTATATCAGCATAAGAAGGGGATGAATTATTGCTGGGATTCAGGATAGGAGAAATACCTGGGTCTGAGAGTTCGATGTTGTTCTGTTGGGGAAGGTCTTCCCGAGCTGCATCTGGAGGATCTGCTGGTGGAGTGAGAGATTCAAAAGGGTTTTTGTCCTCTTCTATACTGATAGTTTCCTTGCTTCCCACAATTTGCACGCTTGCATTTTCTTGCCCTGAGTTGCTCCCTGTCTCCTTTCCTTTGTTTTTATTGTTCTGCCTACTGTTTGTCGGTTTCTTTACCTGTTTCCATTGTTCTCCTTTTTCCTTCTCTGCCATTTCCTCATTTTTTTTCTTGCAATATCTTGCAAAATGCCCATATTCATGGCAGTGTCGACACTTAAATGGCAGCTGCTCATAATCGAGCTCTTGGATATGAGTCCAATCTGCCACTGAGAGGTTGATTGCTTCAGGTAAACCGACCTCCAGATCAACCTCAACACAGATACGGGCACAGGAGTATTGATCCTTCCTCGGCGCATGATCAATGTATCGACCGAGAGTATTGCCAATGGATTGCAGCGAATTCTGGCTCCAGCAATGGAGTGGGAGGTGGGGGAGACGCACCCAGACAGGAACCGCCGTGGGAACGTCTTGAGCAGGGTCGAAATCGGGTGTCCATTTGTTCAGGTAGAGTCCTTGGGGGCCCATGAAGTAAGGCCCGTTTCTGAAGATCAGGCTTCTATCTTCAGTGTTTTCAAACACAAACACAAAGAAGCCTTTGCCTACAAAGTGACTCTTAATTCCTTCTTTGACCAACGGTGTCCAGTTTCGCTTGATCCATTCCTCTACTGATTTCGGGGATGGCCATAACCCTGTAAACTGGCCAATGAGGCCTCTTTCAGCGAGATTCAACGCAGTTCTGCATGTTTCGTCCACTGGCAAAGCCACCGTGGGAATGCTTCCTAATTTTCTGACAAATTTGGACAGAGAGCTAGAAGTCCGTTTCCCTGAGGCTGCAATCAAAGATTTAAAAGCCTCCAGATCAGGATGGATCGGAGGGGAAGCAGCCGAGCCCCCGCCCGGGTCCATGAGGAACACACGGAGAGGGAGGAGCTGGATGGAGCTGTTAGAACAGCAGCAGAGGGGCCATGCGAATGCGCGTGGGGAGAGAGAGTTGGAAAGAAGGTCCGGGCAGGAGGCCAGGCCCGAGCGCCGCGCCAGAGGGCCGAAGCAAACCCTAGTCAGAGCTTGGAGCAGGAGCGCGGGGTCCAGGAGTTTTTCATAATGTTAGAACTTGGGAGTTTCTAACCAGTGAAGGGGTTTCTCTTTTTGGTGGCACGTTTTTTTTTAACAAATGCAGGATAATCTATATTAGGCCTTGGTTTGAATGGAAAGTGGCATGTACCCATGGTATTCATCCACTCATGGAATTGACTCATAGTATTGTAACTGGCATCCACCCATGGTATTTACCCAATGTATTGTAAGTGACATCCACCCATGGTATTCATGCTCCCATGGTATTTGTCCACCCATGGAGTTTAACTGTGGTATTGTAAGAGACAACCACCCATAGTATTCATTCACCCATGATATTTACCCACCCATGGAATTTACTTGTGGTATTGTAACAAAAAAAGACTATAAATAACAAGTCGCATTTTGTAAAAGGACAAATTGTCCACCACAATGTAGCTTTTACAGTTATTATCTATTCAAAAAAAAATGTGGTTTTGTTTACTATGCGTTCTCATCTTTTTCCAACATTTCAATTTTTCAGATTCCCCTTCCCCCCTCCCCCCAAGATTTGTATAAGTGGTGTCATAATCAGGTTACGACTCCATGAGAAAGAGAGTTTGAAGCATATTTACGCTTCAAAGTTTTGAAGCAATCTTTAGAAAACTTCATGCAAGTTCTACAACATCCACAGGTGCAAAATAGCTCATTTGAAAGTATTTTCTGTTAACTCAAATAGGTTTTTCACGAATTTTGATTTCGTTCCCCGGTTTGAGAGATGTGAGCAATTGGAGTTACACATGTCTCGGACGTTGCGCGACTGCCCGTACCATGAGTTTCAAGAATCATTTTATCACTCCAAGGGTCATTAAATTTCAAGTTTCTTATATCAATGGAAACTTGCTATCTTCAATACCTCAAATGGGTCTTTGACGAAATTTCATTTAATCACCTATAGTAGAAGTTATCAACAAAATTGAAGCAAGAGGTCTATAGTGTGAAAGAAGTTTTTACAACATCTCATTGGATACCAAAATCTACCAAACAAGCCACCATCGCAATTATGGGTCACCCACAAACTCAAAGTTATGGGTCAGCCCGCAAAAATCTTGTCATCAAAGTCCATTTTCTAGACCACACACTGTTAGTATCATAGTTGGCTACATGCATTACATGGTACCTCTATCCTTAGATCTTTGTTTGACATGGTTATGGATCATCCACAAACCCACGCTTCATCAAAGTCCATTTGCTAGGCTGCACACTCTCCATATCATATTTGGTTACAAGCATTACAAGATATCTCTATCCTCGGATCTTCATTCATCATGGTTATGGGTTAACCACACAAAACCCTTCTCTTCAGTGGCTTTTCATATTCAACAAAGGATTCTCAAGAGAGAACTTCACGCAATGGAGACCATTGCTTTTTAAGAAAGAAGGAATGATCTTAATGGAAAGTGGCATATAACAATGGTATTCATCCACCCATGGATTTTACCCATGGTATTTTAAGTGGCATCCATCCATGGTATTCATTCACCCATGGTATTTACCCATGGTACTTACCCATGGTATTGTAAGTGACACCCACCCATGATATTCATCCTCTCGTGGTATTTATCCACCCATGAAATTTACCCATAGTATTGTAAGTGACATCCACCCATAGCATTCATTCACCAATGGTATTTACCCACCATCTAAGGCTCTAGTTAATTCTCATCACTAAATGCACCATGAATATTTTCCTATGGTATTTTAAGAGGTGTTTTTCCCATTCAAATTGTAATTTGGTTTTTTTTCAACCTATTTCATTTTGTGGTTTTCCTGATAATCGAGTTTCTAAGATTTAAAATGAAATTGTGGCTTTTGGCTCTATCAGTCCCATGTATTTGGAATTTTCCTTTATTGATTCTTGCAGAGTATTTATAGTGGGGAATTCTACCTCCTTTAGTATAAATGGACATCAACATTGACATTAACGTGCAAATCCCTTTGTAGTAATAACTTATCTTAACAATAAAGTGTCCTTATAATTAAAGACTCAAATGGTTTAAAATATACAGCTAAGGTAGTCACACAAGGGAAACCAAATGAGAGGCTTAGAATTTCTCATAATATGCAATCTCATTTGATTTGAAAAATAAGTAGGAGTTCACATCCCATGGCTTCTCCTTTGAGGAATTCAACCAAATTTTTCAAAAAAAGAAGTCAAGGAAGATATAATTAAACATGCTTAAACGAAAATCAAACATAACATTAAACAAGAAATTGACGGTGAACATGATTCTAATTCAAAAATATAAGTGTTTTTGGGTTTAAAAAAACAAAAAAAACAAAAAATTTCACTAATCCAATACTTGAAAAAATATAATTATAAATTAAAAAAAAACAATCAAATTATAAAAAATCTCATTGAAAATTTGAAACCAGACCTTTCTTATTTTAAATTATATTATTTCATTACAACTTTTTTATAATATAATTCTATTTATTTCCCTTAATTTTGTTTAATCAATTTTCTAACCTTTTGACATATATTATGCTTAATATAATTGAATTACTCTATATGACTTTGAAAAATATTTTAATATCAAAATTCATATTTTTTCAAATGATGAAAAGTATGATTTAATATTGTTTATGATGATGACGATAATTATAATGATTAATATTCACTAATATCAATATAATTTATCAGATCTTAAGAAAGTAAGAAATTGATTGAAATTCTATAACATTTTATTTATATGATAAAAAAGAAGGGAGAGAAGCGTACCTAAATCATTGTAGTTTCACTAACTTGACAAATCAAAAAAGTTGTTAGTGTAGCAAAGATTTTGAAAACTAGAATGGATGTGTGTAAGAGCTAGGCAATCCAGGAAAAAGTACTTTTCATCTTCAACCCTCTTAGTATCACAAAGGTGACAAACTCTTTCGTTCCAAGGTGTTTGGGGAATATGCCAATGTCCTATTTCACTTTGAAGCTCATGAGAATTAGTCATACTTTTAGCAATGCTCATTTTTTTTTAAAACATAGTAACCTATCAAATGGGCATTGAATCAAGTTCTTACTTTTTGGAGGTAACAAAAAATCATTCGATATTAAAAAGTATTGCTTCAAAATACACCTTTTTTTTAGCATATTTTTGAGACTTCAAATTTTCTTATATATTAAGTATGCACATTTTTTTTAAATGTTAATAATTTCATGTCAATTTGAAAAGTGTTTATGCAACATCAACCCCATTTGTTTTGACCTTATTTTTTATACTTCAAATTTTTGATATATTAAGTATGGATATATTTTTTTAAATGTTGGTGATTTTCATGTGGATTTTGAAAAACATTAATATTTTTTTTTTCATATTTTTGACACTAAATATTTTAATGTCCTAAATATGCACATTTTTTAAAAAATGATGATTATTTAACCATTTTTCAAGTTGTCTTATTCATATTCATATTTTTCGCCCTAATATTTTTGCTTTGAAGGGTTTTCTAAACTTGTGTTTTTCATGTTTCTTTGCAATGTTTTTCTATAATGAATTTTTTAACCTTTTTTACAAATTTAAAAATAATAATAAAATCAATTTTTTGAGGCAACTTAGGATTTTTTTATATATTTATATATCGCTAATTAATACTTCAATACACATAAAATAATTATCACTAAAAAATAATGATTTTAAGCATCCAACAAAAAATATACATTTTGCATATAGATATAATTAAAAAAATTTGTATTTCAAGAAATTTTCGCTAAAAATGACATGTTAAATAAAAGTTTTTTTTATGAAAAATTGAATGAAAAAAGTTGGAAAAGTAAAAATTTTTATAAATTTTTATGAATTTTTTTTTAACCATAAAGAGGATATATATATATATATATATATATATAACCGCGCCCGCTCGCGTGAAAAATGCGAATTTTTTAAAACAAAATTCTGGGTCTTTCCTCGACTATAGATGATACATTTAGGCCAACTCTTGTACGAGTTTTTTTCCAGCCTTCCCACAGTCAAAATTAAACATTATCTGTCTACTGTTATAAACATTACAGAATTGGAATAACAGGTATATTCATTTATATTTCGACATATAACAAAATTAGTATGAGCAAAAGGGGTTCCTATTCCTCCATTGGGGCCAGAGTGTTGAGGTCCAATGCCTTTGGCTCATCATCCTCCTTGCAAATGTCTGCCAGCTTGAGATTTAATCCATCAATTTCCTACCGATGGGCTTCAACTTCATCCTCCAACATTCGAGTTACTTATTTTTTTTTTTTCAGTTGACGCTCTTCCATCTCAATAACGTCCTTATGGTGTTGATGCACACACATTTGAAGAATAGTTATACCATTCCCGAATTCACCATGTTCCAAGGCACATACCTCACAATTTATCTTGTTGTTTCCACTTCCCTGAGCCCAATTAGCACTAGCACTCCTTGTCTTGGGTCTTCGGAGCCTCTAGGAGCCCGAGCCAGTGCTCTCAGCGACAAAGTTTCCTTGCCCACTCATATTGACAGACACGAGATCTTCCCTGGGAAGCCAGATAAACACTAGATTACAGAAAAACGTGGGACGCCTTCCAGACTGAAAAAACCAGAAGCAGACCAAATGCACACACAAGTCGATAATCAAAGCCTCCCAGGCAACCACCAACCCAGAAGACAGGTAATTTACCGGACATTCAAGGCCAATTCCCCTAATTCTCGTCCCGGTCGACTGAACCCTGAGCCCACTGAGTAGAGAAATGAGTCACCATAAAACTTCTCGCAGAAACAACGTAAACTTTGAAACGAGAACGAAAACGAGTACTCGCTTTTTTAGGTAAAAAAAATCATCTGATTTTGAAAAGTGTTGATTCAAAATACTCTTAATTTTTTAGCATGTTTTTGACACATTAAATTTTCTTATGTACCAAGTATAAAGATTATTTTTAAAATGTTAGTGATTTTTATGTTGATTTTGAAAAGTGCTCATGCCAACATTATCCACTTTTCTTAGAAGACTTATTTTTTACTTTAAATTTTCTAATGTATTAATACACTAATAAATCTTTTCTAAATTTAACAATTTTTGAAGTACTCGTCTTATTCCTTTTCACTTACATAATTTTTTTAAGTGCTTTTAAGGTTTTTGTTTTGTTTTGTTTTTTTTTTTTTTTTTTATAGTGAGATATTTGATTTTTTGCACTGTTAAAAAAAAGCCAAAATTTTAAAGTTTTGATCTTCTATCTAATTATATATTGTTAAATAATATTTCATTTCCTATGAAATACTTGTCACTAAAAAAACAAGAATTTTTAACAATTACATAAAAATGCACATTTTGAATATAGATATAACTGAAAAAGTACACATTTCGAGTCTTTTTGCTAAAAGTGACATGTCAGATAAACCATTTTTATAAGAAAAAATTCACAAATGAAGTGAAAATGACATTATACAAATTTTTAATTTTTTTAATGTCTTTTTTCTTATCTTAAAAAAGAATTGAAAATCACATAATTTTATTAAAAAAAAATTAAAAACAAAATCATAAAAATGAAAATAAAAAAAAAAATAATTTTTTTAAATTAAAAAAAAAAGGGGTTACTCGAGGGCTGCCGTCGTGGGCTAACGGAGAATCGGCTTTGGCCAGCCCCATCGGAAGGCTCGAGGGGCGGTTGTCGTGAGCTGACGAAGCTTGGTCGGCTCCGCCGGCCCTTGGTACCAACCCCTCGGGCCACCCAGTGGGGCAAGGCTGATTCTCCGCCTCTTGAGCCACCCAATGGGGCAAGGCCGACTCTCCGCCGCTTAGGCCACCCGGCGAGGCAAGGCTGATTCTTGTCAAAATCAGTTGGGGGGCTAGCCGATTTATCAACCTCTCGAGCCCCTTGGCGGGCTCAACCTAATTTCAGAATCAGGTTGAGCCTGCCCAAAGGCTTGACAACCACAATTTTTTTTTATTTTTTGGTATAATTTTTATTATTATTTTTTTTAAATTTTAATTTGTTTTAGGTTTTTTTTTTAATGTTTTTAATGTTTTATTAAGTTATTTTATTTATTTTTGTTATTTTTTATTTTTAATGTTTTTTTTATTTTTAATTATTTTAATTGTGATTAATTTTTTAATTAGTTTTTTTTTTCTATATATATATATATATATATATATATATATATATATATATATATATATATATATATATATTTTTTTTTTTTTTTTTTTTTAATTTGGTTCGCAGAATAGGCTCTGGATAGCCTCGCCGGGTGTCCCGAGGGGCGGCCGATGGAGCTTGGCGGTCGCCCCTCATGCCACCCGGTGGAGCTGAAAGCTGAGAATCGGCTTTCAGCCCCTCGGGCCCCTGGGCGGGTTGAGCCTGCCTAGGGGCGCATTGGGCCTTAGCTCGATTCTGAGAATTGGGTTGAGCCCACCTAAATGCTTAAGGGCCACACTTATTTTTTATTTTTTGATATATTTGCTATTAATTTTTTAAAAATTTTAATTTTTTTAGGTTTTTTATTTTTTTAATATTTTATTAAGCTTTTTTTTTTTTTTTTGGTAAGTTATTTTAATTTTCATTATTTTTTAAATTTGTTTTAGGGTTTTTTATTTTTATTTATTTATTTATTTTTTAACGATTTTTTTGGTATTTTAATTTTATAATTTTATTCTTTTCAATGTTTTTTTCTCATTTTTTTTTTTTTAATGTTTTATATTTTATTTTTAGTTGTCTAATATTTTTCATTTTTTATTTTGAATATTTTTACTATGTGTATTGGTTCATTTTATTGTTTTTTTTAATGTGTTTTTTAAATGTAATATTTATTTTGTATTTGTTTTTTTTTAATTGTCTAATAAAATATTATTATTTTTTATTTTTGTTTTGTTTGTTAGTTTTGCTTCTTTAATTATATTTTTTTATTGTTTAATTATTTATTTCTTTATATTTTATATTTTTACTTTTATCTTTATCTTTGGAGGCTAATTTGTTTGTTTTGTTTTTATTTTTTATTTTTTATGTTTGAATTTTTTTGCTTTTTATATACTTTTATATATTTGATTTCTTGTTATCTCTTTTTTAATTCTCTATATATTTTTTTCTAATATATATTTTTATTTATTTATTATTTATTTTTAACTTTTGTTGTTGTTGTTGTTTTTTTTTTTAAACTCTTGTTTTTATTTGTAAATTTTTGTTTTCATTTTTCTTTTGAAATTTTAAGTTTTTTTGTAGTGATGATATTTTACCTTTTACATGGTATTTCAAAATGTTGAAAATTTATCCTAAAAAAATGTTATTCCTGCATCTTCACTTTTCATTTTGAGGGTGTTTTTGGCACACAAAAATTGGTTTTCACTGCCATTCTTTAAACATGTTCAAAATTTACCTCTGAAAAAAAAATGTTATTCCAGCATCGCCACTTTTCGTTTATAAGCTATTTTTTCATGTTCTTTGGTGTCTTTTGGCTAGAGTTCTCGTTTTGAGTTTATAGTTCCCATTTTATAGTTTACGTTGTTTAGAACAAAAGACTCTCTAACACCCCGTACTGGAAAAGTGATGTCATTGCACTTAAACACCGACCTTAGCTGTAGGAACAAACCCGAGGATTCCTTAGCCACCTCTGTCAGAGGCTTCATGCTTCTGCACATACCGTTATTCCTTTTATTACCTCCAAAAGTACACCAACGTAAGTAGAACGACGTCACAATACCATATTTATTTGCATTCCAATGCTGATCCATAATTCCACTGCCCTTCTCTGCTTCTCGTAAATCCCTCTCCAGCTTCTTCCCATGGTCAACCTGCATCTTCCACAGCCTGGAGAGTAAATGCATACCTCGCGAACTCACCATTCCATGATCGAAGTACAAAATTGTCGGCTTCTGCAATTGAGGTCGAAGCAGGATCTCTATAAACACATGCCTGAGAAGTAGGAGGAGGGGGGGTATGGGAGGAGAGAGGGGGAGGGTGATGGCGGTGGGGAGATAAGGGAGTGAGGGATGAGGGAGGGTGGAGTGGGGGGTCCAACAATGTGGCCAAGGGTGAGATGAAGGGGGGGTGGGCCAAGCCACCAAGGATGGGGGGAGGATGAGAGGGAAGGGAAGGAAAAGTGGGGGTCTAGCAGAATGAGAATGTAGTGGGATTAATAGGCAACATTCCACCCTTAGGATTTCTAAGTTGCAAGTCATATTTCCATATGCTTGGTCATAGAGTAGCTCCACTTTAGGTTTCTTAGTCATAATTATGGTATACATAAGTTGTCTTCAACACCATTCACCATTGTTGCTTCTTCTTTGATCCTACAAGCCAAGTTGGCTTGTTTGTCAGCCTCTTTGTTGTTTCCTCTGAGTATATGATAGAAAGTTACTTTGTCAAAGAGAGGGCTCATTACTTGGGCCCTCTTTATGACTTGATTAAGTGTAGTGTTTTGAGCAGGGGTATTATTCCTCATATGATTTATTATTATCATGGAATCTCCAAGAATTTGGAGTTTCTTAATGCCTTTTTTATGGCGAAATTCGTTCCTAGGAGTAACCCATAGGCCTCAGCTTGATTGTTTGTTCTCCTTTCTAGACTCCAAGCATAACTGTCTTCGATGTTTCCATAGGGATTTATGAGAATCTCTCCCCCTCCTGCCACCCCCACAATTTTTATGAATTTTATATCCAAAGACGATGACAATTGCAGTTTTGTTTTTTTAAAAAAAGAATGAGATAAAATTTTGAAGTAAAAATAACAAATTTTTTTTTATAAAAAGCATGAAAATAAAATATAAAATTGATTAAAAAAAAAAAAAAAAAAACATTAAAAATAAAAAATACAATTAAATAAAAGAAAACATTAAAAATATATTTAAAAAAACATTAAGAAATATATAAAAATAAAACATAAAAATAGTATTTTTGAAAAATTATGAAAAAAAAATATTAAAATATAAATAAAAAATAAAATACAATAAAAAAATTAAAATATATTAAAATAAATAAATAAATAAATATATAAAATGTAAATTCACTCACTCAAGCCTCCTTGGGCATTGGGCGTGGAGCGGTAAAGCCCCTTGGGGGTTAGGCAGGGTAGCTAATTCGTGCAGGTTCCTACCCAAACCCCAAGCGGCTTTGAGTGCGATCATTTGTCAATTTTTTATTTTCAAATGTTTCTTCTTAATTTTTCTTTTATTTATTTATTTTTATGTTTTTTATTTTTTACTTTTAAAATCTATATTTTAACTATTATTGTTGTTTTTAATTGATTTTTTTTTAAAATTTTACTGATATATATATATATATATATATATATTTCTAATTATCTAATTTTATTTTATTTATTTGTTTTTTTATTGTTTGGATTTTTTTTTTAATTTTGATTTTAATTATATTTTAATAATTTATTTTAATTTTTTTTTCAATTATTTAATTTAGTTTTATCCGGATGCGAGTGTTTTGGCGCATTAATTTTAGGAGCCACTTGCCTCGCAGATGTTGGACATCCGTCCTCCTCACGCGGGCGCGCATGGCCATCCCAATTGGATTAATGCCTGGAGAATGAGGCTTTTATTCTCCACCACCCTCGAACATTTTGCAATGTCTTCTCCGCTTCACTCTGCCATTAACGTCGTCTTGCCCTCATTCACTCTGTCTGTCACATTTTATAATCTGTCGCAATTCATGGACCTTAAATTTGGGCATTCTTCTACTCAGTTCAACATTACGCTTTCTCTTCGGCTAAGCTTTGTCGCTCCCTGCGCCTCTGCCTCCGCCAAGTCCCTGCTCTGTCTCTCTGCTCCTTCAGCTCCCACCAGTGATGATGTGCATCCCCCATCGCCTCAACTACATTCCTGCTCCACCACCATGCCCCGTCGCCACCACATGCATTGCCGTAGGGGCGGTGGTCTGAGTCTCCCTTCCATGCCTCCCATTCCTGCCACTATTGGCAGAACTGTGAACTTCACCATCGATTGGGCAGAGCCGGAAGTCCTGGATCCCATCAGCCTCTCTGCCCACTTCTTAATGCATCTTCCTGTGCCTTCCATCCTCTGGCTCCAGTTCCCGCTCCAGGAAGCGTCTTTGCAATTCCATCATCTCTCCCGCCTCCCCGTTTCGCCCTCACAAGATGATGGCCTTGCCAGTTCAGTAGGTCTCGAACATTGAACACAGTTGCAGCTCAGACGAGGATGGAACCAACGCAGACACTGAAGCTCACGCAACATCCTCTCCTTCGTCGAACGTCCACTCAACATCCTCTCCTCCACCGAACGCCCAGGTGTCCAAGTTGGAGGACAATGAATCAGAGTATGTGTGCAGAATTCTGGAGGAACTGTTTCAACCACCTTTTTAGGATGACAAGAATCCAACTGCCTAACAATTGGGTTATTCTCTCCGTGCTTTCTTTCAGTCAATTTCCTGTCACTTTGTCGCCTCTTATTTTTTGGTTTAGTCATGATATGTACGTGGATGGTTTCTCGAAATGGGCAGCTTACTTTAAGTTTTTTGAACATATCTCATGGGTTGGTTTCCCCGCTTGGGGCAGCCCCTTTTTTGATGTTTTGAAATTGGAATTTCTCGTCGGAGTTGGCTTACCAACTCCGGAGGATGATGAATGTAAATTTTTGACCTGTATGATATGACAGAAGTGGACCAATTTGGAAAAAAAATATATTTAATTTGGTTTTATTTATTTATTTATTTATTGTTAAATTGTGAATTTCTTTTGTTAAAATATGTTTTTTAAAGATATTTTCTTGTTTTTCCATACACACACACACACACACACATATATATAATGAGTTAATTTTGTTTTTTTATATGTAGTTTTATATTTGATTTTTTTTTTGGTTTTTTCTTTAATGTTTTAATATATTTTTAACTTGTTATAATTTTTTTAAAATTTGATTTTTTTGTTTTATTTTTTTATGAATGTTTTAATTATTGTTTGATTTTTTGTTTTATTTCTTTTTGAATTTTTTATTTTTTTTTTAAATTTTGTATTTTGTATTTTTATTTATTTATATATATTTTTAATTATTCTGCAAGGTACTTGTGGATCATCGACTAGCAATTCGATTGCATTATGTGCTAATTTGATAGTTGATTATAACACTTTTGTGATAATGGATTAAGTTCGCCCTCACAATGGGTCAATTTCATGGTTGATTTTTATGTTTTAATTGTAATGGGTTAAGTTCGCTTATGTTGCGTATTCATTTTTAAAGTTTTGTTAGTCATATAATTTTTCCATAACGTCATGGTTGAAATATGTTGAAAACTTAGGTTTTTTGTAATTATGATATTTGGTTTTAATTTCATGGTTGAAAATTTGTCAAAATTTTAAGGTTTTCCTGACTCATGATATTTTATCTTTAATGCTATGGTTGAAAACAATTATAAGTATTTTATATTTAACATAATCGCTAAAAATTGTTGGAATTTTAAGCCTTTTTCAGAGATGTGATATTTTATCTTTAATGCCACGCGTGAAAATCATTGGAATTTAAGGTTTTCATAGTCATGATGTTTTATTGTTAACGTCATTGCTAAAAAAAGTAAAAAATTTACCTCCAAAAAAGATGTTATTCAAGCATCGATATTTTTTGTTTTCACGGTGTTTTTTGCACAAAATATGGTTTTCACTGCAATTTTTAACAAATGTTGAAATTTTATCTTAAAAAAAACAAAAAAACAAACAAAAAAGCGTCATTCCAACATACAAACTTTTTTGTTTTCAAGTTGTTTTTTTCAAGTTTCTTTGGGGGTTTTTTGCTAGAGTTCTCGTTTTGAGGTTACAGTTCTGTTTGATAAATTATTTTGTTTTTTGTACTAGTAAAAAGAAAAAATACTTTTAGTTTTTGAGATTGGGGTTGATTACCTCTTTATAATACCTTAGATTTCTTTCTTCCTCTATCCCCTTATCATTCCACAACTTATCCTTAAATTTGGAATAATAATATTTTTTATATTATGATATTATCCTTATTGGTGTTGGAGTAGTTTCACAATTATCTTATTGGGAATCAGTTAGGTAGACTGATCGCCACCTTGAGAACATGAGACTAACCACCCACTCAAGGTAATGGTAAGGATTTGGAAGTTTACTGATATCTATAGGTTTTAGTGTAAATGAAAACCTTAATATGGTATCAAAGCCTTGACCCAAGTTCAGTTCCCCAAGTTACATTTAAGTAAGGATATTGGAGTAATTGTTACATTAACCTCATTGAGAATCAATTACGTGGACTAACCACCCACTCAAAATAATAATAAAAATTTACAAATTTACAAATATCTAAAATTTGAGTTATAAAAAGAAAAACTAATTAGTTTAGTGAAAATATAAATATAAATATATCATTATCACAAAAAACAAAATATACACTCCTTTCCACACCATTTTCCAATTGCAATTGTACTATATTTCAAACCATTATTTTTGTCATTCTATTATTTTGCTGGCCATTGTTTCCACATTATCTTCAAATTATGATAGTGCCATTTTTCAAAACAAACTTAATATACTTGAAAATATTTTATTGCTAATATGGTTTATCAATAATTTAGTACCCACCTCAAAGGTCGAAAGGGACTATAGTTTTAAATAATTCAAATTGAATCTTAATAATATGTAGCATTTTATTATATTAAAGTTTTGTTTTAAAATATTATTATTATTTTTAAATATATATTTTTTATTAACCTGATTTTATTGAATTAATTTATGATGTTATATATATATATTAAAAAAACATATTGATGATTAAAAAAGAATATTTCTTTATTTCTTTATTTAGATTAAAATAGTTGTAATGTCTTTATTTCTTTACTGTTTGAACTATATATTTTATAATGTTTTTGATATTCTTTAATTCCATAGTTATCTTTCTCTTTGAAGTCTATCCTAAATGTTTCTCAATTTCTAAAATATCTTGTTCCTTTTATCTTTCAAGCATACATTACTAGTTCATATGCTAGAGGACAAGTTCGTAGATGCTTAATTCTTAGACTAAATTAATAATATAGGTATTTTTCTTAGGCATGAGACTTTCAAGTTGTATGTCAAACTAGAACTCAAACACTTAAATAAGTGCCCCTTATCCTTCTTGCAATATATCAACAATTGTTGGCTACATATTTCAACTATGATACAAATTAATAGAATTTGAACTATTATATGAATAACTCGAATGCATCTATTTAATGTTAATAATAGACTTTTGATATTTTGTTACATACTAGCACAAATTCATTTAAATAACATTAATTATAGATCCTAGTTGCATCTGATCATCTTCATCAATAACATTATTAGGGGCAGAAAGAACTATATCTGTGATCAAGTTTCCCATTATTCATCCATCTTAAGCTACTTACCCCATTTGAATTTTTCTAAAAATTTCTTTATGTTGAGCTTGTAAGCACTACACGGAAATGTGGATAGCATCTCTAGCTTCCGAACAATGCTATTGTTTATCCACAAATTGATTCTATAAACTATGTTTTGTTACTAGTGTGTTTCTAAGTAATGTTTTCCCTTAGCATTATGGTTACCAATTGCTTACCCTTTTGTGGTTATGTGCAACCAAATTTTAGGTTTCAATGAAGAGACTAAGAAGAAACTTAATCGCTTTGTCATCCAACACTCAATTAGAGAAAAGGAAAAGTAAGTTGCTTCTAATCCTTTGTACAAATATTCCATCATGATAAGAAAAGTAGTAAAAAAAATAATATGGTTTTTTATACCTTTAATGTTACTAATAGAAGACAACCTCATATTCAATGATTAAAAGGGATTAATGGTGGAAGATAGCCTTCTCTTGAATGAATAAAAGAAGGAGGCGATGTGAGAAACAATGGGAGATGTTCTAAATCAATTAACTACAGGGAAAGGGAGGAAAAAGTGTATGTTATAAGCTACAATGTAATTCGACAATGAGGAATTCAATTGTCTTTTACTCTTAATAGCTAAAATAAGAAAGTTCCAAAACCAAAAAAAAAAATTAGAGGATGTTGTTCAGATTTTCACTTTATTAAAATACTCCATTCTCCTTTGCAAATTTATTATAGAAAATTTTATTGTAATTATAAAGTAATGAGCATATCAAACATTTTCATGCTTTATATATGTCAACAAAGGAATGCCTAAACACAATGGTTATATAACAATATTATTAACATTAGAAGTAGAACATATGACAGGAATTGTATATTCAACAAAAATTGAGAGTTTCAATGACATGGCATGGTCACTTCATTAGATAGAGAAGTTTTCTTGGTGAAAGAATTCATTTCTATGAGTACAAATGTTAGTGAAAGAAACTCCTCCATTTCAATAACTCTTGTTCTGTCAAATTATGAAAAAAACCCAACATAAAAAATACCATCATAATCTTTGTTTAGATTATTCTTATGAATGAAAATTAAGCATAATCTCCATTTAGATCAAACCCATGAATGAAAATTAAAGATAATATTTGTTTAGACCATTCCATGAATGAATATTAAGCATCAGTTAGAGAAGCCTTATTTAACAATTTAAAAGGTGTTTCATAAAAGGGATTTGTAATTTCTTTTAAAAATATGCCCAACATGTGTGTCCAAGTGTGCCCATGTGCCCAAAGTGTACCCAAGTGCATCCAAGTATGCCCAAGTCCACTAAAGTGCATTCAATGGATTTGTGCCCAACAAATATGTGCCTAATGAGTGTGTCTCATGATTGCGCTCCATGAATATTTTTTACCAAAATAAATTTTGTCATTTATCACAACCCCTAAGTGTGGAGCACCCAATTCCTTGAGTCTGTATGTAACCTAAGCACTTGAATCCATAAAATTTAGGGAAATTATGCATGTCATTTTGTTTATCATGCTTATTGCGTGTAATGATAAAGTTTCTTATGACAACCCACATTTCCATTCCTTTCCAAGTTCTCTTTCAAGCTTCTCTTGATATAACCAACTAATGCATGTTGCCGAGGTTTGTTGTGCAACTAATCTAGGAAAGGGTGCCCGACATGTGCATGGTGTGCCTTACAAATGGGTCTAGGTACTCTAAAACTGACTCTTAACCCTCAACCTTACATCAAGTATGTCTATACCAATTGGTGACCGTTAAGGTGATGGCCAAATAAAGGTGCTTGATGCCATTGAAGGCTAAATATTTACAAGAAATATTGTACGTTGACATATCTACCATCAATGCACCATTTTTACCTTTGTACACCCACATCCAAATGGTATCCATTCACTCCTATATGTCACATCTATCCACTCAGCAACACAACATTCAATGTTGTAGCAAGTATTATAAATAGCATCAAATTTGAATGAATGTTTTCAAATCCAACAATCTACATACCATCCATTACAACATTAAACATGTATAGCTAAGTAAATTTATACAAACACTCCTCTATACCTAATGCAATGTATTCAACACAATTTAAACTTAGTAACTTTACATTATACAATTTTATTTATTTATTTTAAGGAAACCCACAAAATAGGTAACATCAAAGCCTATCAACTAATCCACAAACAAAATATATTTTTTATCAAATATTATAAAAAAATATTTTCGATTTTTTAAATAATTTCTATAACCTACATGGTGTAGAGTAGATGGTGATAAGGTGTTATGTTAAGGCACTCCATGGTGTAAAGGTCATCGGTTCAAAACTCCATGGGAAAAAAAACCTGCCATCTTAAAGGTTGGTGTGGCCCAAGTTGGGTGTGATCCTTTGGTGATTTTGACGACTTAGATGCCCCTAGGTCAATTACCCAAGCCATAGGTTAATCATGCGAATCACGACTTAGATGCCCCTAGGTCAATTACCCAAGCCATAGGTTAATCATGCAAATCACTAGACACGAAGACTTACATAAATTAGCAAACAAAAAAATATACATACAATAAGTCAATTTTAAATACCTTTAATTACCATAACTTTATGTCTACCTAGTCAACAATTTCATGGAGGGCCATATTTTTTTTTTTTCAAAAATCCACTTTCAGAATGTTTGAATTTTTTTTATGGTGAGAACGAGTTTAAGACCAACAAAAACTCTACTAAACACCCAAAACACTAAAGCTCTACAATTATAACTTAGATTTTCAAAAATTTCAGCCAACTTTTATCAAAATATTTTCAAATTTTCTATTATTTTCCTCCTAAAAACGTTGCCTCATTAGACAAAATTCAAAGTACCATTGCTTTCTTTCGACACTTCTATGGATGAATTGATGAGGAGTAGGTAGCAAATATTTCTGATTTACAACAGAGCACATTGGATAGCACATTTTCAAAATGAGTAGTCTATAGTGGGAATTTTTGAAGGCTTTTCAGGTGGTTTTTTCCAGTCTAATTTCTCTAAATTCTGGCAGGAATTTATTGGAAATAGAAGTTAGATGGGTAACCTTGCACAATTGAAGTGCGGTAAGGGTTTTTTAGGGTGCTGAATCCATATATACAGTAAAAAGCCCAGTTTAAATAACAGAAATCAAGATTTTACCTCAATTTTTTTCACGGTTTTGGCACCTGAAACTCCAAAAAGTCGCACTTCGAAAGGAGTTGTCTACATACGCGATGGATTGCAGTTTTTTGACCAAATTTGATAAATAAAAAAAATTTGATAGTCGAAATGGATTCAATGCCATCAAAAACCTTTACAAAATCCAAAATACTGAAATTTAACCACTATAACCTAGATTTTCAAAAATCTTTATCTAAATTTTTCATAATCTTATCTAAATTTCTAAATTTGAATTTTTTTAAATTACGACTTTTCAAACTACCCATATATGGACTTAGATGTGTCACCCAGCAAAAGGAATGACGTCAGGATTCATTCCAACAAAATATAATTAAGAAGTGTTGTCGTTTTCTAGAAATCTGTACAAACTTTAAACATTTAAATATTCAAATTAAAGAAATTCCACAAGTCAACGTCTGTAACTTGAACGCGGTAGAAATTTTCCGTGTATTAATTACAAAAAGACTCTCGTCTATTTAGACGTGAATATTGTCGTGAATGTTGTTAACGTGTACACGTGGCATGCGCATTAGTTTAGCAGAGGAGTATGGAGTATATTCGCAGGAATCTATCGTGTACTATTTTTAAGTTTAATTTCCGAAAAGCTTATAGGCTAGATAAAATTTTCTAACCCTTGTAAATTATGAGAATATATTAGCTTTTGTTTTTTGACATTATTTTTTTTAACCATAGAATTGTTAAAAATTGGACTGATTCATTATCTATTTGAATAAGAAAAATACTAAAATACAAAAGCCAAAATAGAAAACCACGTTACTTCAAAACGGTGGATGCCTTATTGGTTAGGTAGATGTGTTTCGTTTGCTGGCCGACATGCCACTCTTTTTCGTTTTTAAATATTTGTTCGTATTTTGAGCATAATGCTTTTCCACCACTTGAAACATAATGCTTTTCCACCACTTGAAACATAATGCTTTTCCACCACTTGAATTTAATCTCGTGTGTAAAGTCACAGGAATCATCTCAATTTTGGATACCACGTTACTTCAAAACGGTGGAGGCGAGCCTTATTTCAGCGGGCCTAGGCCCATTAATGCGCCTAGGCAGGAAATGCCCGTCGTCTGATTAAAACTATAGATTATCATGCCGCAGGCATTTCCTACCTAGACGCATTAATGGGCCTATGGTAGCAGAAATAAGGCTCGCCAACGGTGGATGCCTTATTGGTTAGGTAGATGTGTGTCGTATGGTACTAGGTATTGCTAGCCGACATGCCACTCTTTTTCGTTTTTAAATATTTGTTCGTATTTTGAACATAATGCTTTTAATATAATATAATATTAGTAGCCTTGTAATATAATATTGTAGTATGTAGCGATGTAAAGCTTCAACCAAACCAAGCACGCCATTGCAAGATTCATGGATTAATTAATAATAATAATTATTATTTAAGAAGAAGTTAGTTTTTAGTGTTGGTTTTTTAGATTTTTTGGTATTGGAATTGGTTGAAAAAAATGAAGTGAAATCTTGATTTGTGTTATTATATATATGGATTTAGCAATTTGAAAAACTCTTAACATATTTAGATTGTACTTCGATTGTGCAGGAATTATCTATCAAACTTGTGGTTTAAATAAATTTTTACCAGATTTTAAAGAAATTTGATCAGAAAAATCCACCAAAAAATCTCCAAAAAATCACATTAAAAATAATTCCATTCCTTTAAAATAAACCAAAAATTTAATGTGATAGCAATTTATCTCAATCTCTAACATTTTATTTGCATGGTGTTGTCAAATATATTCTACGCAAATCCCGTATAAATTAAATAAAAATAAATAGGCTTAAGTTTGGATAACAAGGTAAATTTGGAAATCCATTTGGTAAAAATAGTCAGCAAAAGTAATGGATTTTTGTGAAGAAAATCTAAGTACAAGCTTCATGTTACGATAAAATTGCAAAATTAGTTACCCTACTTCACAGACCAGGAAAGACAAAGAGATTAACGTAATCAAATTTTGATTCATATAAATGGAAAACAGCTACGCTTTATATCTATTTGTTTGCCCTAAATAAAAACAAATCTATGGTTTCACTTTAAATGTGGTTGTGGAGACTCATGTTCGAAATCCACGAGACCAATAAAATATATAATGATACCTCGAAAATAATTTGTTTTCTGCATCCATTTTCAGTTGGCTTTTACACTACATGACGGTGATATCTAATAAAAAAAATTATAAATATTTTATTAAATGTAGTATTTTCTATGATTTACTCCGTATAGTCGGCAACTTTTTATGGTAAAATGATATTAAATATGCGAACGTTACTGGGGCTAACTGTAGGTCGTGACCATCTTCTACCAATTGTAAGTCGTGACCATCTTGTACACTATGCTTACCCTTTGTTCGCTTTAGTGTCGTGTGCAAGTTTACGATATGGGGTATATTTTAAAAAAATTGTTCGAAATTTAACACGATTGTATGTGGATTATAAGTTTGCATTATTAAATTTTGTAAAAGCAAAAAGCATATAATTGTTAAAGTAAAGTGACTTAATGTTAAGGAATATTTGTATTTCAAGATCATTATGTTTATGAAATATCTGTATTTTATTTTAAAGGATATATTTTTATTAGTTATGTTAGAAAAATCTATTTTAAAAGATAATTTTTTATTAGTTTAATTAGAAAAATCTATTTTAAGGGATAATTTTTTAGTGTTTTATTAGCTCAACCATATAACTTCTTACTATCTCAATCAGAAAAATCTACCTTAAGGGATAACTTCTTATTTGCTCAACTACTTCAACCACAGAATCTTAAGGGATAACTTCTTACCTTAAGGGATAACTTCTTAATTATGATAGTGTTTTTGTTGTATATATATATTAAATTAATTATTATTATATTTTACTTTTTTGTAAAAAAAGGTATTCACATTATATTAACAAGAGAATGTACATAAAATGCACTCTAGAGGCTGTGGGGGATCTTCGCCCATCACCCTTCGAAGTAATCTTTCCCTGAGAGGGGAAACTAGAGATTGTAACACAAACATTCCTCTACCGCTAAGAGGGTAAACCATAGACAGTAGCACAAAATTGCAATTTGAGGTTGTTACATAACATGAAAAGAAACATAATTTTTGCAATTGTAGACTATGTGGCACTAAGCCACAAATTAACAACCCTGAGAGAAAATTTCATAGTGCCAAAACATACTAGAGCAATGAAAACCATAGGAAACTTAATCAACTTAACGGAGACTTGTTGAAGAGTCAAAATGTTGTAATTGAGCCCGTCTAGCACTGAAGACATGGTGGTGACAACTTCTTCATGCTTCGCCTCTATAATATAGCACCCATGAGGACTGGGGCGAGGAGGAGAGGTTGTAGGAGCTATTGCTTGGGAAGTTGTTGATGACAGAGCTGCTTCTGGATATCTGCAAGCAGGTGAGGAACGACCTCTAGGAGCCATGAAGATTGGGGGGGAGGTGGGGGGGGGACGAAGCTAAGCCCATGGGAGGGGAAGAAAAATTTGAGGAAATAGGAGAGGTAGTCGGGAGGGAAGTCAAATTCAAAGTCACGGGAGAGCCATTAGAGAGAAGAGGTGGTGTGGCTATTGAAGGCTGAGAGCTCAACAATCCAACAGGTTACACATGATTTGTCCTTTTCTCGGTCCTTGAGTTGGCAAGAGAGCATATTATGAAGAGCCCAAAGTTGTTCCTTTTGTGGCTGGTCTCCTCTACTTCGAGATCGAGGACCTAAAGGTGGATGTGAGGTGGGATGTCATTTTCAAACAATGCCAATAAAAAATTGTCATCAAAGGTGGTTGGGGGGTGCTCTCTTCTCTTACCTCGAAGGGCATGATGACCTATTCCCCATTCATGGATCATGGCAGAGCTGCAGGGTTCAGAGGCTTGGGTATATGGCATGGTAGAGATAGTGGAGGTTGAAGCGGGGTAGGTGAGCGAGAGAGAGCAAACTTTGAAGAGAGGATATGGAGGGAAGTAGCAAATGGTAGCCATGGTGAAAAGTAATAAACCTAATGAGGTAGCAGGTGAGACATCAAGTCGAATGTGCGAAATCAAGCCGAGGAGGCCTGAGGTGACAGGTTTAGAGAGCATGACGACCAACTATGATATGGAGGGAGTGATGATTTCCAGGTGGAGGGCGTCGTCATTCCTCCATAATGCAAGTGGCAGAGGCAGTAGAGACACCTAGATCTAAGGAATTGTTATTATATTTTTAACATTATATAATATTTTATATTAAATTGACATTAAAAAGTAAATCAATTGTCACAATTAA
Source organism: Pinus albicaulis (assembly GCA_034641835.2). Lineage (NCBI taxonomy): Eukaryota > Viridiplantae > Streptophyta > Pinopsida > Pinales > Pinaceae > Pinus > Pinus albicaulis. The sequence continues at coordinate 300,483,621 of CM076583.1, read as the reverse complement.
TAATCTCTTTAATATAAAATACAAAATTATAATCTCATTAATATAAAATTATAAAATATATCTAATTATAATCTCAATATAATTATTTATTTATTTAATTTACATTATGTAGAGTATTACTTAGCTTGCCCCTTATCCACTTTGCTAACTACTATATATCTAGCTAAAGGAGAATTACTACTAGTGACAACATGACAACATGGTTTCTAGGAATAAATTGAGACAAGGTATGTTTTACCAATGAATAGAGTTATATTTGTGGAATTTCTTAAACTTGTCAAAATTTATTCAACAATTTTGATAAGCTTCATTAAACTTTGTATTTAAGGTTTAGTTAATCTTATCACTAAAGGCAATGTGCTTATATCCCTATCTTATTAGTCATTGTTTGGGTTTAGTTAATCGTAATAATTGTGCCTATATCCATATCTTATTAGTCATTTCCTAGGCACCACTCTAGGAAATATTTAATGTTAATGTTTAACTTTGAAAAACAAAGATTTATTTTTCAATATTATTGAAAAGTTATTTTTTAAACATGTGATTGGACCATAATTTTGAAGGTTCTATTGCAACCTTTGTGCCATGTAGATAACTACCTCATACTTTTTTGCCATATTTTTTTGGTGGGTAGTAACCATTACTAAGTTTGCACATTTACGCTTATACTCCTACATATTATTTTCAAATATACTAGAATATTAAAAATTATAATTGTAATCAAAGGTAAATGTCAAACAAGAAGTTGGTAGTGAACATGTCTTCTTATATTTTTAATAAAAAAAATTAACTCGTTCAAATTTACATTAAAAAATAAATTTTTTTCGTCTCCATTAAAACATATAATTGTATTAGTTTTTAGAGAAAAAATATAAAAAAACTGAAATTATAAAAAAATATTTATAATTTTCAATAATATTAATTTTTTTTTAAAATTATATTACTTTACTATATTATATAGTTGCAACTTTATTTTATTTTAATTATATTTAATTTTACTTAAAATTTTTAATTATTTATCATATTCTTTTCACATATATGTTTAATATCAATCTATATTTATTTTAATTCTGGATTTACCAAATTTTGAGAGTGATCAAATTTCTTTTCACTCTAAAAGAGGTTTGCATGTCAAGATATTTGATCCCTTGTGCTTGGTAGATTGGAGTTAAAATGGATCTAGACTCGTTAATTAAAACACATCTATTTTTCCATTTCTAAAATATATTGCCATATATCCACATGCGGTAATTAAAATTAAACATAGTTTGAACTTCATTTAACTTGCAAATTTCCAAATAAGTTATAGATTATACGTGACCAACAAACTAACATGTTCAGATGAACAAAACACATCTATTTTTCCATTTTTTAAAATATATTGCCATATATCCACATGTGGTAGAAAAAATTAAACATAGTTTGAACTTCAGGAGGACAAATAGATATGGGCCTGCTCACCTATGGGCAATATGCACCTAAATTTGGATACCTGGCTCTTATCCAGACTATAGAACCCCCACTAAAAGTTTGGTGGTGGCGCAATGTTGGAAATTGAAGGCCCCGCACAAGCACAAAACCTTATTCTGGTGCATTCTAAATCACTGCATTCCTACCATGGATTTCCTCCACAGACGGGCTTTTCATGGACCATCACAATGCTTCTACTGTCTCTCAAATTGCGAGGATAATACCCACCTATTTCTACAGTGCAACATTATCAGGGGTATCTGGGCTCAGGGCATATCTGATTTAGGCTGTCGACATCTCTGGCAGGGTGACACATTGATTGACTCATGGACAAATTGGTGGCAGCTATATGCAAACTGCCCGAGGATGCGCAATCTCCCCCTGATTTTGGCTTGGGAGATCTGGATTGGCAGAAACAAGCTGATCTTCAATGGGATACCAATCGATTGTGAAAAAATATGTGTTGCTACTATTGCTACATTCCAACTCCTGCCTGTGGATCGACAACACATTCAGCCCACAATCGGGACACCTAAAAGCATTGATCATAGTTGACCTTGGGCCTACTTTGATCGTGCGTCCAACGCATAGGGATGTGGAGGGGGCGCCACTCTCCATTTAAATGATCACCACCACTAAAAAATAAGAATGGGATTGGGACCTGGCATAAACAACTATGCTAAACTACAATGCCTTAGACTCCTTCTGACATATGCTCGGGAAATTCACTGCAATTCCATACAAATTTTTGGGGACTCACAACTTGTGATCAATTGGTTCAATAATCTTGCTCACTGTCACTTGCACACACTATCTGCACTGCTGCGAGAGGTTCAACAACTCAGAATCCTATTTTACTCCATATCTATGGTACACATTTACCGGTATCGGAACAAAGTGGCTGACCAGTTATCCAAAGAAGCTACGGAGCTGAATTGGGGAACCTGGCACTTTACTGAATAGACTGGAGAACAGGTTTACAGTTTCTCCATCGGCCTTTTATGGATGAGGCACCTGCATTTTGGGCTGTCTAGATGCATAGCTGTTGGGAGGATTTTGTTACTATCTCCGTGATCACCTATCGGCATGTATATTTATACTTTATTATATATTGTCTTTATTTCCAGTAAGTTATGCACCGAACTTACATTGTAAATATTGGCAACATTCTGATATGTTTTTTGGGACTGTTTTTTTCCTACATGAAGGCAAGTGTGGCAAATTAATGTGAAAAGTCATAGCCTGATTAGTAGTAATCCACTACCAGCATATGTAACATGTAACCTATCTTAATGAAAAGTTACGAATTTTTCTTTGTGAAAAAACTTACAAATTTCCAAATAAAAAACTAAAATGTTCAGACCAACAAAATACATCTATTTTTCCATTTTTTAAAATATATTTCCATATATCCATTGGCGGTAAAAAAATTAAACATATTTTGAACTTCATTTAACTTGCAAATTTCCAAATAACAAACCAACATGTTCGACCAATAAAACACGTCTATTTTTCCATTTTTTAAAATATATTACCATGTATCCACATGCGGTAAAAAAAATTAAACATAGTTTAAACTTCATTTAACTTGCAAATTTCCAAATAAGTTATAAATTATACGTGACCAACAAACTAACATGTTTAGAAATACATTAATACATACGCACAATGTTAATTTTTTGTCAATCATTTATGTAGTTTAACTTTACTTTACTAAAAATAGTTTTGTATTTTTTCTTTTAATAGAAAATGTTTTTATAACTGAATAAACTATATGTACGATTTAAATAAATATGCTGATGATGATGGCTAATATTTTATCTAAATTTTAAATACTAGAAATTGCACCAGATGTTATAAAGCAAACGTCGTAAGTTAATAACATAATATGGAATTTGCATTAAGAATAAAATTTTGTTTTTCATTCAAGACGAGGTTTTACTCATCATTAATAAAATATGTATTAGAAACAATAACACCTCAATTAGATGATTTTGTCTGTTATTTTCTTGCAAATGTGAAACTTCTTCTTCTTTTTCCTTGTAACAACTTGTTATATGCCATACATACCATAAATTGAATCCTTGGCACAAGAATGGCGTGAGTGAGATCTAGGGTTTTTGCAAGTGCATAAGATGGCTTTGTTAGTGTGGGTAAGAAGCAGAGAAATTGGAGAAAAGTCAACATTGAAGGTCTAAAATCATCAAGTAACTTATCATTTTTCAGTTCTTTGTTATAATTCCCTCATTTATAGTTTCAATGGGTTTTGGCCCAAAGCATTAGTGGATCTACACCTTGTGGTAAAGAAAATATGATATTTACCTATGTTCTAAAGTCTTTTTCATTCTACAATTTGAATCATAGCAATACAACTTGAGGTTGGTTTTGTATGAATTAATGGGTCAACATTGATATTCACACTCATCCCATAATTATAGAATTTATGATGGAAAGTTTTGAATATCAAGACTACAAATGTGTGTTGGAAATTATTTGGATTGAATACTCAATCTTGTGTTACACCATCGCAAACCATCATAGGAATACAACTTGAGGTTCGTTTTGTATAAATTAATGGGCCAACATTGATATTGACACCCATCCTATTACACCATCCCAAACCATCATAGGAATACAACTTGAGGTTGGTTTTGTATAAATTAATGGGCCAACATTTATATTTACACCCATCCCATAATTATAAAATTTATGATGGAAATTTTTGAATCTCGAGGCTACAACTGTTTCTTGGAAATTATTTGGATTGAATACTCAATCCTATGTTACACCATCCCAAACCATCATAGGAATACAACTTCAGGTTGGTTTTGTATAAATTAATGGGCCAACATTGATATTCACAACCATCCTAGAGTTATAGAATTCATGATGGAAATTTTTGAATCTCAAGGCTACAAATGTGTCTTGGAAATTATTTGGATTGAATACTCAATCCTATGTTACACCATCCCAAACCATCATAGGAATATAACTTGAGGTTGGTTTTATATAAATTAATGGGCCAACATTGATAGTCACACCCATCTCATAATTATACAATTTATGATGGAAATTTTTGAATCTCAAGGCTACAAATGTGTCTTGGAAATTATTTTGATTGAATACTCAATCCTATGTTACACCATCCCAAACCATCATAGGAATACAACTTGAGGTTGGTTTTGTATAAATTAGTGGGTCAACATTGATATTGACACCCATCCCATTATTATGCAATTTATGAGGGAAATTTTTGAATCTTAAGGCTACAAATGTGTCTTCGGAATGATTTGGATTGAATACTCAATCCTATGTTACACCATCACATTTTCTCTTAAGAGTTTGATATGAAGAAAAATAGTCTTGGTATACAAGAAAGTGAATGTCATTTTAATATGCAGACATTTTTGGAAGGAGATATTGTTCTTTATGTTATGGTTTTATTTTCTTAACTCCAAGCTTGGTTTAACCTTTCTGTATATACACAAGAAAAAATACAAAGTAAAATCACAAACATAAGTTATAGTTTTATATTTTATAATTACAAAATTTAGTTTCTTATTAAAATATTTTACACACATTTATTTATTCAAATAAATTTAATCCTAAAATTCTCTTATAATCTTCCAGAATGACATGGCAATCCAGTTAAAGGAAAAGCTCGTTATTAACAACTTCAAAGCAGTCAATGGATAAAGGTCCAACATCCTCATTACTAATGGTGCATGTGTTACCCTACAAAATATGATAAAAAATGTCATGATTCATTTTATCCATCTTCATGAGTGTAAGTGTAAATAAATCATAGAGATTGGATTTCTATTTTCACATGGAGGTAGATATGGCAATATATAACAGGATATTGGTTATTAAATGTAAATGAGTATATCTATTAAATTTAAATTTGTTTAAATTTAGCTAACCAATATTTAATAATTTATAATCTGAAAAGCGAGTGGATCATTTCTCTATAAATAGAAGTACAAAAATAATCTCGTTAACTCAGTCAACTCCTCTACCATAACTCAGTCAAGTCATCTACCCAAATCATTGTTTCCAACAATTGTTTCACTCATCACAATCAAGTTGGTAAAATATTCATTGATTCATTGTAATTTATTGTACTTACTAAATGAACATAGATATAGATACATGAAAATATGAAGAACATCTCATAGAGAACTCACAGTTCTGTTTTCCAACGATTTTCCAGTCTTGAAATTTCCGTTACAGCAATTAAATGAAAACTTATGATAATATTTATTAAGACTCACGAGAAATTTTGGATACGATATGAGGTTGTATACCTACCTGACCACGATTGCGATGAGAACTGCAAATATAATAAATACATGTAAGGGGTCTCGTAAAACGGTTTGCCTTCGATATTTTCTTAAGTGTAAACATTACACACAATATATATCACAATGATTTTTAATTTGAAAACACATTGAGTTTTAATTTCAAACTCGTTTTGACAGTAGCCTTTAACATAACAAGACAAACCCTAGAAGCTTTCTAATTAGCAGCCAAGTGAATCTTACTAAGAGGAATAATCGGAGCATAAATTGACTCGTGGCTTGCCTCCCAACTTCCTCTCTCTGCATCATGAATCAGCCATAAAAACCTCTCAATATTATCACAAAACAGATTTGAAAGAATAATACTGGGTTCTCTCTTCCTCTCCGAATCACGAATCAACCATAAAATCCTCTCAATATTAGCCTAAATTCTGATTGCATGTTTGTTTTTCTTTATGTAATTACTGAAATCTTGTCTTCATTTAAGAAAAAATTAACAAACTCATGAATTAAAAAGATTCAAACCAGAACGAAAAAAATACCGAGCGAAAACGAACTGATCATGAATTAAAAAGATTCAAACAAAAACTAAAAATACCAAAACCAAAATGAACGGATCCACCGATGCTTGAGAAAGCCACATTGATTTCAAAGACGAAACAAAGTGTGTGAGCGATGGCTGGCTCGGAAATTCCTCGGCAGCTTTGCAGAGCAGGGAAGTCAAGCTGATACACTGGAATTTTCATTGAGGTCCATCTCGATACCAAAGATACCAAAAGAGACACAGAACTTCTGCAATACAGAGGTGAAGCTTCTCGTCTAGATGCATCTGAGAAATAATGGCGATAAAAGGTCAGCCCAACAAACATTAATAATTAAAATTAGAGCACAAGTTGGAAGACATTAATGTTTAGTGAGTTAGTTTGTTAGTTAGGTTGAAGGAGACATTGGATCTAATGATGTAAAATATTTTAATCGTTTAACATTTCATCCAATGGCTCAAACAGTGACAGACTAGCAGCTAAGAAAGTTGTTTTCAAATAATAACGCCTTACGGGGTAATTTAAAAAAAAACACACACACAATTTTTAAAAATGATTAGTTATTAATTTTATTTTAAATTTTAAATATTAAAATGAAAACAAATAATTTTTAAAAATATTATTTATTAATTTTATTTTATAGAGTTGAAAAAATTGTATATAATTATTATAGTTAAAATTATATGTAATTATTATAGTTAAAATTTTTAAATTTAAATTGCATTTGAATTTTATAAATGGAAATTGTATTTATTAAGAGAAAAAATAATTATTATTTTTAAGATTAAATAAAAAAAGTGAATTTTGATTAGAACATATTAAAAATGATAATTTAAATGTATGGATAATTTAAATTTAAGAAATAAGAAATAAATATATTTAAGAAAAGGTTTAATTTATAGGAAAAAAAATAATTTAAAGAATAAACCTTTCTTTTTATATTAAGCTTTAGTGAGTGTGAAGCTTTTTGTAAAAACAGATCAAGGTTAAAAAAGGAAACATAAAAAATATAGGAGGGAAACTATTTTTCTTTCAATAATATTTAATTATTCATTATTTTAATATATATATATATATATATATATATATAGAAGGGAAAATAATTAAAATATTTGAAAGCTAGACAACATTTAAATATTTTTTAAAAATTAATATTAACATTAATTGAAGCATATTATTTTTAGTGGAAATTAATCATCATTATGGTTATCATTATTGAAGAAACAACTTACCTCATTGAAATTTATCAAAAACATTTCTTTATTTTGATCTTGTGAGCATTACATAGATTTCTAAATGGCATCTTTAGCTTCTCAACAATTCTATCATCCATTTGAAAAATAATTCCATAAAACATATTTTTGTTGGTAGTGTGTTTCAAGGTAATGTTTTCCCTTAGAATTTATTATGTTACCAGTTCCTTACCTTTTCATTGTTATGAGCAACCAAATTTTAAGTTTCATTGAAAAAACTAAGAGGCAATTTAATCCGTTAGTAATCTTTACCTTTTTGTTGTTAGTTTCATTGAAAAAACTAATAGGGAATTTAATCTGTTAGTAATCCAACACTCAATTAGAACAAAGGGAAAATAAGCCACTTCGAATCCTTTGAGAAAACATGTAGTAAAAAAAAATGCTTATTTCTATCTATAATCTTAATAGAGGAAGAAAACATAACAAAGAGAAAATAAGTCACTTGGAATCCTTTGAGAAAACATGTAGTAAAAAAAATGCTTATTTCTATCTATAATCTTAATAGAGGAAGAAAATATGGTATTTAATGAATGAAAGGGATTAATGGTGGTATATAGCTTCATCTTGAATGAATGGCAGAAGGGGGTGGTGTGAGAAAAACATTGGAGATGTTTTGCTTCAACTAATTTTAGGGAAAGAGATGACAAAGTGTAGGTTATATGTTACAATATAACAAGACAATGAGGAATTCCATTGTCTTTTACTCTTAATAAATAAAATAGAAAAGTGTCAAAACCAAAATTTAAAGGACGTTGTTTAGGTCCCCTTTATTAATATCTTCTATTATCGTCATACAAATTTACTACAAATATAAAGTAATGAACATATCAAACCTCTATATATTAAATTATATATTTCAACAAGTATAGGCATGAAAATAATGACTATATAAGGATTTTATTAACATTAAAACCATAACATATAATATGAAATTTTGTATTCAACAACAACTAGTAGTTTCAATGATATGTTATGGTCATTTTGTTAGATAGAGGAGTTGCCTTTGTGAATGAATTCATGTATGTTAGTGAAGCAAAATCCTCCATCTCAATAATCATTGTCTTTTCTAAATGCAAGAATAAGCAACATAAAAAATACTAGCTTAACCTTTATTTAGATAATTCCCATGGATGAAAATTAAGCATCATTTTTGTTTAGATCATTCCCATGAATGAAAATGAAGCATCCTCTTTGTTTAGGTCATTTCCATGAATCAAAAGATTAATATAAGTTAGATAATCCTTATTCAACAACAAAAAAGGTGATGCATAAACAAGAATAAAAAATTATATCATTGAACCAAGATGCTCATTCTACAACTTACTATGAGAGAGATGTGAAATTGAGCAAAGAGGCTAATTCTACAGCCCCTTATCAGAGACATGAGAGAGATGTGTAAGTATGTATGTGTTCAACTTAGAGTTGACATGTGTCTCTTTTAGATGTGTAAGTATGTATATGTTCAACTTAGAGTTGACATGTGTCTCTTTTAGACGTGTAAGTATGTATATGTTCAACTTAGAGTTGACATGTGTCTCTTTTAAAATTTAAAAAAAAATATCTGAATATAAAAAATGTCTGATATAATAAAAAACAAAAATGAATATAAGTGTTCAACTTAGAGTTGACATGTGTCTCTTTTAGATGTGTAAGTATGTATATGTTCAACTTAGAGTTGACATGTGTCTCTTTTAGACGTGTAAGTATGTATATGTTCAACTTAGAGTTGACATGTGTCTCTTTTAAAATTAAAAAAAAAATATCTGAATATAAAAATGTCTGATATAATAAAAAACAAAAATGAATATAAGTGTAACATCAATAATCTCACTCTTAGTGACCATACTAAGGATAAGTGTAAAAATAATTCACTCACTCTCAACCATAAATAAAACATTTTAAATAGTTTCTCATTTTTATTAAAATTTGTAGAGGTGCAAATAGTTTATTCAAATCTTGATTGTGGAAGTGAAAACATTTTATTCAAATTTTTCACTCTAAAATAAATGATCTCTGTCAACTCTATAGACATTTTATTCAAATTTTACACTCTAAAAAAATATATATTGATCTATATAACCGTTAATCAATAATGAAATTTAATATCCTATGTAGAACCTCACCCATCATCCCAATTCTTGATAGTGAGTTTTACTACAAAACGGTGGATGCTTTATTGGTGAGGTAGAGGTGTATTGTATGGTGGTGGTTGTGACAACTTTATTAAAGTTAACTAGTGTTAACTAGTTAAAGACAATTTGTTTAATTTTTTTATCTAGCAAGAAAAACTTAAATAATTATTGTTGATAAAACAAATTATTTAATTGTTGACTTATTAATTAGGAGAAATTAATTAATGAAAAAAAAATCTTTTTTAAGCTGATGGTAAAAATGTTTCCAAGAATAGGAGGTGGTTGGGGACAGTTGGAAAGACAGTTACCTACTCCTCTGCGGATAACGCTGAATCCCAGGGGAGGAGTAGGGGTTCTGTGCAAATGGTAAAGGGGAGTATTTTCTAGAGCTGGTGGTGATCAGTTGAAAATAACTCACAGCAACCCTTGTGAAACTAGACTTTCTAGTTTGACTAGATTGGCCATCCAGAGGTCATAGCAGAAAGAGAATCTATTCCACTATTAACCCGGGACACCGTCCAGATTCTGGAGCTAGGGGGCAAGTGGAGGACGTAATAGCCTCCCTTGATGGTTGGGAGGACCACAACTTAAATCTGCCTATTTCAGATAAGTATTATTGTGAATGCTAGGCAAGTTAATACTGAAATTCGAAAGTTTGTCCACAATGTTACATATGAGTAGATACAGTTCTGATCTATAAATATATACATTTATTTATATATATCCAAGGCAAGAAATGATTTCTGTAGGTATCAATACTCTTTTTTGTTCATATGATAGGACAGAATCATTTATTATTACTATTAAATCTTTCTCTATTATAAAAACTAGATAGAACAGGTTGTAGTAATACCTATTCTTATATGATGTATAGCACTTAAAAACAACAAGGAATATTTCATAGTTTCAAATAAAAGAAAAGAAAATAGAACATAAAGCTTATAGGGTAAATGATATATAAAGTACTAAGCACAATCATTCATATTATCTTTGTTATTGTAATATTTTCATGGACATAATTATATATTTATTAACAGGAACAGGTTAATGTTCAATAGAAAAATGTTATTAAATCTTCTGCAAATATAGACCAGAGCAACCTGAGTAAGGTTTTAACAGGCACTTCGAACCGTCGATTTCAGTTCTGGGTGTGAACCCCAAACCGAAATACCGTCGTTCGTATCCATTAAACCGACTAAGCACGGACACTATCCAACAGTGGTCCGGGCACTGTAGTCTAAAACCTAACAAGTATATAGAAAAGAAATTATGCTATAGAAATCGATGAAGAGATTAACTGAAAAGAAAGCGGTGGTATGAAATCTTTTTTACCAATAAAAACTTGGCATGATAATTCTTTTCATTAGAAAGGAAATAATAGAAAAAAACAGAGTTTAATGGAATACTGTAGATTCATCCTCATAAATATTTAATAGTGAAGCGACGAATACCCAAAATTTGCTGTTTATTGTATAAAATGAAATCTACTAGCAACAAAGGAACCATGTCCAGAAATCAAACAAGAAATCTATTAACTCTGAGATGTACTGAAATGATGCATTAAGCGCTAGCAGCAGAGAAGCTCTTTACAAAAATAAATAACATTATTTTTATCGTTTTCCAAATGTAATAATACAATCTAGAGCTTAGTCTCAAAGCTTTTAAAACAACATGAAATAGGGTTAAGTAAACCCTCTGTTCACGAAAACAAAGTTCGAGTGAAAACCTTAATAAAATTCTTCTTCAAATGATAGCATTGCTACAAAATATGAAAACCCTAGGTCAAGTATGAAAACCCTCATCCCTAAATATACATCTTTTTAAACAAAAAGTCGATACACTAAACCAGAAACTGAAATTATAGGTTACGGTCTCCCTTTGAGATATCAGGGTACCTGTGTAGCCAAGAACGGAATTGTTAGCCGTGGCCAAGTTGAATGCAAAGAAGAACCATCTAGGGTTTGTTGCTCGAGGGTTAAAGTCACAAACCTGCAACAGATCAAAAAAATCAGTAACGAGGGTCAAATCTTATATGCATATAACATTGATAACTAAAATATTTGAACTCTATATAATCCGGCGCATATGAGTTACCTGAGAAAAGGAAACTTCATCTTGGTCACTCTGTGGGATCAATGAACCAGAGATTAAACTCTATTTTACAAAACAAAGGGCTTACTTTATTTAAACCTCTGAGACAAAGGTGAAATAAACCGAGGAATGATAGCTTACCAATATGCCATGCTTACGGACATATTCTATTGTAATAGCAAACATTTGGAACCAAATTGAAAACACTGCACTATCTGCAGGGACATATCAGCCAAAGAAAATGAAACTCAGTCAAACAAATTGACGGACAGCTCAACAAAAATAGAAAACGAGTAACAGAACTTCATAGCAGAATGAAGGAGCAATCTCTCAAGGGAAATGGAGACCTATAATGGGGTTTAAGGCGGAGCATTCGATGAAGAAGCCGAACTCATAAAAGCGCCAAGTCCATTGAAACAACCCTTTTAACTCACAGTTAACTCGTAGTAGTCTCCGGGGTTTCCTTCTAAAAACATGAAGGATTCGAGGTGAATCACACAGTTATACAGGGCTAGTAAAGCCCAGTACTACTATAAAATAAATGGAGTTGACAAATCATCTACGGAGGATTGATATATTGCCAAGTGAACCGCTATATATCCTGAGGTTTAATGATATCATATATTGACTTAATTAGAATGGATTCACATATAATCGAAGTAAAGTCTTCTCACCGTTGTTATTATTATTAAATCATTATGAAAATTCCGAACTCAGAATTAGAACCCCAAGGGATGCTTTGGCAAAATTTATACATGTAGATTTTTCGTGTCATTGCTTTCCATAAATGATAGCCGAAATATTTGTACTCGGCAGCAATTATAATGGTTACGGATTATTAATTATTCATATGTGTAATTGCAAATTCATATGTATATTTGCATAGTTTTGTGAATCATTGTTATGGATATATTTGATTAAGGTAAGTAAATTTTTTTTTATGGTTGTAAATGTTTAAGGATGAAAGTGACAAGTGGTATCAGAGCCAGTTACTATGCTGGGACCCTAAGGGTCGACTAATGATGAAGCTGTGTATGTGAATAGTGCACAAAGAGAGAGAGAGAGAGAGAGAGAGAGAGAGAGAGAGAGAGAGAGAGATAATGAGAAGAGCTATAGCATCACAATCACAACAAGAGGAAACTCAAGCAACAACAGTCATGAATCCAGAAATGTGGGTTCAATTAAGTGTAGAACAACATCAAAAGACAAGTCGATTGCTTGAAGAACAACAACACCAAACTAGTTTCTTGTTGAACACAGTACAATAATTACAAGAGGAAATGCTAAGAGTCACGAAGGATAATGAGCAATTGTTACAAGATCAGGAGAAAATATTAAAGAGTTTATCAGACAAACAAAATCGAGAGTTGGAACATCCAAGTGCTGAAAGAGGTTTACCAGCAGATGAAGATCAGCAAATAAGAATTAATATTACAGACAAAATTAAAAAGAGTCCCTCAGAGAAGTAAAAATAAAAATTATCATGAGGCAGAGTCGGGCAATTTGTCCGACCAGCAAGACAATAAGAGACAGAAAGTAGAACTGCGGGGAGAATTCTACAAAATTAAACCACCAACGTTTGATGGTGAGGCAGAGGAGGTGAATGAAGCCTGGTTAATTAATATAAATAATTACTTTTAGGTATACGAATATAGCAGAAATCTAAAGGCCAGATTGGCTATATACCAGTTACGAGAAAAGGCCACCCTGTAGTGGGAAGAAGTGAAAAATGTAGGCAGCATTGATGAACAAGAAATTACTTAGGAATTATTTCAGCAGTACTTTAAAGACAAGTACTTGACAGAAAGGTTTTATGATAACAAAGCTAAGGAATTCCATGATCTATGGTTGGGACAAATGACCATGGATGATTATGTCACTAAATTCACTTCCCTGTTACGTTACGTTCCTTATCTCCGAGAGGAAAAGGCCAAAGTGCAGAGGTTCCTGAGTAGCCTACCTACTCATATGAGGGAACGAATAGAATTTGTTAATCCTTAGACCATGGATGAAGCCATTCGTAAAGCACGAATGTGCTATTAGCAGTCCAAGGCCAAGGGTGAAGGAGGAAAAAGCTGGCAGCCAAAGAAAAGTCAGAAAAATAATTCCAATTTTAAAAGCAGTAAAAGTGGCAACTTTAAAGGCGCAACACGAAATTCTATCAGTAAGCAAATTTGGTAGGAATCAACAAGAACCAAATGGCCAATGGAAGAGAAGCCCACAGAAGCATCTAGTAAGCCAGAGCAAGGACAAATTAGAAAACCTCCTTTACAGTGCTGGGGCTATGGGGAGGCTCATTATTATAAAAAATGTCCACAATGAACTAGAAATGAAACTGTAACAAATCTGCAGGAAGCATATACAGTGGGGGACGTGGCACGTAACATACCCCGCATCAATGCAGCCTTGGAATACCGACAGGCTGATTATCAGCCCACAATGATTGAATTAGAAGGTACTTTACTAACTAAACCTGTTTCAATTTTGGTAGATCCTGGAGCAAGTTTGAGTTATGTAAGTCCCAAATTAGTGGAAATGTGAAAATTAAAAGAACAAAAATTTAAGATTTCCTGGTTAGTACAGCTAGCTACCGGGGAAAAATGAAAGGTAACTGCGAAGATTCCGAATTGTACATTGGAAGTGGTAGAACAACAGTTACAGGTGGATTTAAATATTTTACCATTGGGATCTTATGATGTGTTATTAGGCATGGATTAGTTAGAAAAAACACTGGACCTTAGTTGATTGTAAAGAAAAGATCATTTACTATAGAATGCAAGATGGCACGCGGAAATAAATTCAAGGAATTAAAAAGCCAGTGCAATTACGTCCAATCACAACATCACAAATGGGTAAGTGTATCAGAAAAGGATACCGGTTGTATGCAATTCAAGTGAGGTACACAGACTCCAAGGAAAAGTCACCAATAATGGAGGATGTCCCTATAGTATAGGAATTTTTGGATGTTTTTCTAGAAAGAATTCATGGTTTACCACCTAAGAGGGATATCGACTTCACCATAGAATTGTTGCCTGGAACCTCCCCGGTATTAAGAGCTCCTTATAGAATGAGAGTGCCAGAAATAAATAAACTGAAAATACAGCTACAAGAACTGCTAGACAAAGGCTATATCCGTCCAAGTCTGTCTCTATGGGGAGCACCAGTCCTATTTGTTAAAAAGAAAGACGGAACCTTACGTATGTGCATGGATTACAGTCAACTTTATAAGTTAACTGTTAAGAATAAATACCCCTTACCAAGAATCGACGATTTATTTGATCAGGTAAGAGGGGCTAAGGTGTTTTCTAAGATAGACTTAAGATCCAGATATCATCAAATTCGAATCAAAGATGAAGACATTTTTAAGACAACATTTCGCACAAGTTATGGGCACTATGAATTCGTGGTGTTACCCTTTGGATCGAATGCACTAGCAACCTTTATGAGGTTGATGCATGGCATCTTTCATCCATTCTTGGATAAATTTGTACTTATTTTCATAGATGACATTCTGATATATTCTAAAAGTTTGGAGGAACATAAAGAGCATTTGAGAATAGTTTTGGAGATGCTAAGAAAGCATCAACTATATGCTAAGTTCAATAAATGCGATTTCTTTAAAACAGAAATCCAATGTCTGGGACATGTTATATCAGCTAAAGGAATCACTGTTGATCCGGAAAAGATCAAAACTATTATGGAATGGCGAGTACCCTAGAATGTGACCGACATTAGATCATTTATGGGATTAGATGGTTATTATAGAAGATTTATAGAAGGATTTTCTAAAATTGCTTTTCCTATTACATTTTTGCAGAAGAAGGGAGAACTCTTCAAATGGACAAATGAGTGTCATAACAGCTTTGAAAAGCTAGAGCAACTTCTGACTACAGCACCGGTTTTGATGGTAGCTGACCTTGATAAAGATTATTAAGTATGTACTGATGCAAGTAAAGAAGGTGTTGGAGCAATCTTAACCCAGGAAGGTAAAGTAGTAGCATACGAGTCTAGAAAACAGAAGGACCATGAGTAGAAATATTTTGCTTATGATTTGGAGCTTACAGCAGTGGTACATGCTCTTCGGGTGTGGAGGCATTAATTGCTAGGTAAGAGGTTTGTACTTAAAACAGACCATAGCAGCTTGACTAATTATTTTAACCAAGCAGATTTAAATTCTAGACAAGCAAGATGGAATGCCTTTCCAAGTGAATTTGATATGGACATTCAGCATGTAAAGGGAAAGGAAAATCGAGTAGCAGATGCGTTGAGCACAAAGTTACATGTTATTTGTGCATTAAACTATAATCAGCTAGAAATCCAATTATTGGAACAATTAAAAGAAGAGGCACAGAAAGATCCAGAATACAAATTTCTATGGAAACAAATGGAAGAAAATAGGAAGCAAGGAAAAACATATGAATATGGAAAGAATGAAGATCAGGTCCCGACCTTCCGAGGGAGAATTTATGTGCCTAATCGCATAACTCTAAAGGAGTTAATATTGAATGAATTTCATTGCAGCAATTATGCTGGTCATCCGGGATATCAAAAAATGCTTACTACGATAAGAAAGGTGTATTATTGGCCAGGTATGCGTAAAAATATTGCTGAATATTTAAGCAAATGTTTGGAATGTCAGCAGGTAAAGGTGGAGCACCAGCATCCTGTGGGACTATTGCAGCCCATACCCATACCTGAATGGAAGTGGGAGGTTATCTCCTTAGACTTCATTACAGGTCTACCGCGAATAAAAAGACAGAATGATTCAATCATGGTAGTAGTAGACAGATTAAGAAAATCTGCACGTTTTATACCTGTACAGTCTACTTACAAGACAATACAGATTGCTGATATATTTATGAAGGAAATTTTCAGGTTGCATGGGATTCCAAAAAATGTGATTTCAGACCGAGATGTTAAGTTCACATCCACATTTTGGAAAACTTTGTTTTCAGGTCTAGGAACACATATATACTTTAGCACTGCCTATCATCCTCAGAATGACGGGCAAACTGAGTGGGTAAACCAAATATTGGAAGACATGCTGCACATGTATGTGATGCAGCAGCCAACCAAGTGGGAGGATTATTTGCATCTTGTCGAGTTTGCTTATAATAACATTTATCAGGAGTCTTTGAAAATGAGTCCCTTCGAGGAATTATATGGTACGCAATGTCGTACACCAATAAATTGGAGCAGTCCTGAGACAAAAATAATGTTGGGACCAGAAATGTTGGCAGAAATGGAAGCTGAGGTAAAAAGAATAAGGCCGAATCTGAAGGTTGCGCAAGACTGACAAAATATTTATGTAGATAAGAAAAGGTCTTATCGGGAATTCGTAGTGGGAGATTATGTTTATGTGAGAATTAAGCCTAAGAGGAGTACCTTGAGATGGACCTCTTGTGCCAAATTATCTCCCAGATATTGTGGACCTTTCCAAATATTGGAAAGGGTAGGACCAGTAGCTTATCGGTTGGCTTTACCCAGCCACATTCAAGTCCACAATGTGTTCCATGTGTCCTTGTTGAAGCGATATGTCCATGATGAAAAACATGTGATTCATTGACAAAACATTCAGGTAGGATAGAAATAAAAATCCTAACTTGAAATTCTGAACAAAATTGTTGTATATTGACTTGGAAACATTGTTTTTTTTTTTTTTCGGGTAGAACCAGACAGAGAGTTTCTGGTCGAGCCGCAATGCATATTTGACCGAAAAGAAAACGAACTCCGCAAACGAGTAGTCATCCAGGTAAAAGTGCAATGGAAGCACTTCAGACCGGATGAAGCTACTTGGGAGGATGAGAAGTTCATGCAGGAAGCTTACCTGGAGCTCTTTGCAGAGCTGGGCTGAAACACCGAGGACAGTGTTACTTCCAGGGGGGAAGTTGTGACAACTTCATTAAAGTTAACTAGAGTTAACTAGTTAAAGACAATTTGTTTAATTTTTTTTATCTAGCAAGAAAAACTTAAATCATTATTGTTGATAAAACAAATTATTTAATTGCTGACTTATTAATTAGGAGAAATTAATTAATGAAAAGAAAATCTTTTTTAAGCTGATGGTAAAAATGTTTCCAAGAATAGGAGGTGGTTGGGGACAGTTGGAAAGACAATTACCTACTCCTCTAAGGATAAAGATGAATCTCAGGGGAGGAGTAGGGGTTCTGTGCAAATGGTAAAGGGGAGTATTTTCTAGAGCTAGTGGTGATCAGTTGAAAATAACTCACGGCAACCCTTGTGAAACCAGAATTTCTGAGTTTGACTGGATTGGCCATCCAGAGGTCATAGCAGAAAGAGAATCTATTCCACTGTTAACCCGGGACATCGTCCAGATTCTGGAGCTAGGGGACAAGTGGAGGACGTAATAGCCTCCCTTGATGGTTTGGAGGATCACAGCTTAAATCTGCCTATTTCAGATAAGTATTATTGTGAATGCTAGGTAAGTTAATACTGAAATTCGAAAGTTTGTCCACAATGTTACAGATGAGTAGATACAGTTCTGATCTATAAATATATACATTTATTTATATATATCCAAGGCAGGAAATGAGTTCTGTAGGTATCAATACTCTTTTCTGTTCATATGATAGGACATAATCATTTATTATTACTATTAAATCTTTCTCTATTATAAAAACTAGATAGAACAGGTTGTAGTAATACCTATTCGTATATGATGTATAGCACTTAAAAACAACAAGGAAGATTTCGTAGTTTCAAATAAAAGAAAAGAAAATAGAACATAAAGCTTATAGGGTAAATGATATATAAAGTACTAAGCACAGTCATTCATATTATCTTTGCTATTGTAATATTTGCATGGACATAATTATATATTTCTTAACAGGAACAGGTTAATGTTCAATAGAAAAATGTTATTAAATCTTCTGCAAATATAGACTAGAACAACCTAAGTAAGGTTTTAACGGGCACTTCGAACTGTCGATTTCAGTTCTGGGTGTGAACCCCAAACCGAAATACCATCGTTCGCAGCCATTAAATCGACTAAGCACGGACACTATCCAACGGTGGTCCGGGCACCGTAGTCTAAAACCTAACAAGTATATAGAAAAGAAATTATGCTATAGAACTCGATGAAGAGATTAACGGAAAAGAAAGCGGTGGTATGAAATATTTTTTTACCAATAAAAACTTGGCATGATAATTCTTTTCATTAGAAAGGATAATAGAAAAAACAGAGTTTAATGGAATACTGTAGATTCATCCTCATAAATATTTAATAGTGAAGCGAAGAATACCCAAAATTTACTGTTTATTGTATAAAATGAAATCTACTAGCAACAAAGGAACCATGTCCAGAAATCGAACAAGAAATCTATTAACTCTAAGATGTATTGAAACGATGCATTAAGCGCTAGCAGCAGAGAAGCTCTTTACAAAAATAAATAACAACATTTTTATCGTTTTCCAAATGTAATAATACAGGCTAGAGCTTAGTCTTGAAGCTTTTAAAACAACATGCAACAGGGTTAAGTAAACCCTCTTTTCACGAAAACAAAGTTTGGGTGAAAACCCTAATAAACTTCTTCTTCAAATGATAGCATCGCTACAAAATCTGAAAAACCCTAGGTCGGGTATGAAAACCCTCATCCCTAAATATACACCTTTTTAAACAGAAAGTCGATACACTAAACCAGAAACTGAAATTATAGGTTACAGTCTCCCTTTGAGATATCAGGGTACCTGTGTAGCCAAGAACATAATTGTTAGCCGTGGCCGAGTTGAATGCAGAGAAGAACCATCTAGGGTTTGCTTCTTGAAGGTTAAAGTCAAAAACCTGCAACAGATCAAAACAATCAATAACGAGGGTCAAATATTATATGCATATAACATTGATAACTTAACATATTTGAACTCTGTATAATCCAGCGTGGATGAGTTACCTGAGAAAAGGAAACTTCATCTTGGTCGCTTTGTGGGATCAATGAACCAGAGATTAAACTCTATTTTACAAAACAAAGGGCTTACTTTATTTAAACCTCTAAGGCAAAGGCGAAGTAAACCGAGGAATGATAGCTTACCAATACGTCGTGCTCAAGGACATATTCTATTGCAATAACAGACATTTGGAACCAAATTGAAAACACCGCACTATCTGTAGGGAGGTATCAGCTAAAGAAAATGAAACTCAGTCAAACAAATTGACGGACAGCTCAACAAAAATAGAAAACGAGTAACAGAACTTCATAGCAGAACGAAGGAGCAATCTCTCAAGGGAAATGCAGACCTATAATGGGGTTCAAGGCGGAGCATTCGATGAAGAAGCCGAACTCAGAAAGCGCCAAATTCCATTGAAACAACCCTTTTAACTCACAATTAACTCGCAGTAGTCTCCGGGGTTTCCCTCGAAAAACATGAAGGATCCGAGGCGAATCACACAGCTGTACAGTGATAGTAAAGCCCAGTACTACTATAAAATAAATGGAGTTGACAAATCATCTACGGAGGATTGATATATTGCCAAGTGGAGCGTTGTATATCTCAAGGTTTAATGATATCGTATATCGACTTAATTAGAATGGATTCGCATATAATCGAAGTAGAGTCTTCTCACCGTTGTTATTATTATTAAATCATTATGAAAATTCCGAACTCAGAATTAGAACCCCAAGGGATGCTTTGGAAAAATTTATACATGTAGATTTTTCATGTCATTGCTTTCCATAAATGATAGCCCAAATATTTGTACTCTGCAACAATGATTACGGATTATTAATTATTCATATGTATAATTGCAAATTCATATGTATATTTGCATAGTTTAGTGAATCGTAGTTATGGATATATTTGATTAAGGTAAGTTAATTTTTTTTTTTTTTTAGTGGCTCGGTCACATGCACAACATAGGCTAAATTCGACTGGAGCTCTTCAGTTGCTCCCACATGTATGTATCCCAGTAGTAAATATTGAAATCTGTAAAATATTAATGCAAAAAATAGTAAGAAATAAATGCCAAGATCAAGTGGAGAGCTATCCTTACAAAACTAACAGTATTCTTCAGTGTTCACAACGTAGTATCCAAAACCATTTTCAAATGTTTTAGAAGGTTTTCTATGTACACACATCAACTTATGGATGATTTTGGAGGAAATCCTTTTCGTTATCCACCGACTCATTTCCTTTTGAAAAACATTTTGATTTGCCAATAGTCGCACGTATCCATGGTTGTATAGTTTGTAAGCATAAATAATTAGATACAGGTAGGTTGGATGTTTTTTTTAAGCTCTTAAGGAAATCACCATTGGAGCATAAGAGCTATGGACCATTAGATTTTCAAAGTTCGATAATTATGCTAAGTAATGATTACTTCAAAGTTCGATAATTATGCTAAGTAATGATACTTTTCTTTAAAAATATATATATACATTATTAAAATGCATTTGATCGCACCATTAAAAAAATTAAACGAAAATTCTCATGTTTTATTACCGATGAAATTATATTATAATTAAAAAAATAAAATTAATACCTTGTGCACATTTTCATAAGTACTAAAATAAAATAAGATTTACATAAATGCATGTAAATGTGAATGGATATTATGTTAACTATGTTTTTAACAATAAATCATAAAGAAAATATTAGGAATGTTCAATATTTTTTTCAATCCAAAATATTTAAGATAAGGTAATGCTATACAAAATTTGTTTTAGGGAAGGATAGACTTATGTTCACTTGTCTTTTTGAGGGGAAATCTCCCACTGAATTAAACTCTAATACATGTGTCTTATAAGGAAGAATCATTCTTTGTTTATAGCTAGATAGAAATCCCTAATTATAACCACACACTAGCTAGTGAGTAATATTTCTTTTAAGAGGTTGCATTACATTTGTTCTCAATGAACTACCTAGTGGGTCTTATTTAATAACATAGAATGTAGTGGACCTAGTCCATCTTGAATTGAATAACTACAATTATTATTATTCTAATCAGCCTTCACCCCCACATTACACCCTTAGTGAGAATCTTACCATTCCATCCCCATTAGAAAATCATTTCCCTTAAAGCTTTTGTTGTGAATGTACAAGAAACTAGGGTCTCATCTATGAGTGTTAAGAACAATATTGAAGTATTGTACGAAACCGAGGTCTCATGTACAATTCTTGACATCAACAATTAAGTAGTGCAAGAAACTTATCCTTAAAGCAAAGTCCCATGTTGAAGTGCTCATGTGGACTCCCCACTAAAGACACCTTAATGTGACAAATTGTTGGCTAGTGTGCTCCAAATGCACACCACAATCATGTGGATCCAAATAAATATAATCATTCGTCTCATAGAGATCATCCATATAGTTTCAAAAGGTTGATTGTGGATTTGGAAGTAAAACTACCTTCAGAAAATATGGAAGTTAAAAATTGGTAGCCATAGCTTGCTTTTGACTTCCCTCAATGATGTTATTTATATATTGTGGAGTAAATTCATCAAAGGGAAAGTGAAATTAATTATTCTCCATGTACAAGTTGTTATCACAATCTTCCTCTAAATCACACTAGACATTGATGTATCTTTTATACCCTCCTCTAATTAAAGTGTATATCTTGCCAATGTGGTGACAAGGGTTTCTTCAGATTATATTTAGCTTGTGGGGTTGCTTTATGGTTTCAGCCCATTAGAAAGGGACAAGTGTAAACATGTTATTGAAAAAAAATGAATGTTTGACACAATCTAATAGAAATTGAATGGATCTTATCATTGTGAGAAAATTCGAAGTGGAAAATTATCCACTTCTATCAAAGGAATGTCTTGCAGTATGATTATTATCACTATTTTTCATACTTCCTAAATAAAAAATTATATAATATAGTGTAAAAATTTAATGCGTGTGTGTGTGTTGAAAGAAAATCAAGTTGAACTACAAAGAATATATTATATTTAGACCAAGAATAAAAATCAAAGTGGAATTAATGCTTCTCTTCCCAAACCCCTCCCATGCCAAGCTCAAGTAAATCTTACAGCCTTCTCAAGCAAATGATAAAAAACGATGTTTGAATGTATTATTAAAGAATCCCTCTAGTTAGATCTACGAAAGAGAGTCTGAACTAGGACAGTCTGGCTTCTGCAGAATTCTCTAAATTCTCCATACAATTCAGACATTATATAGCACACAAGATCTAGGGAAGTTAGAACTATACCCTAAGAAAAAGGAACCAATTCCTATCCTAAGGTCTCGTGAACCAACTCTCTCTAAAATAAGAGATTCTCCATTATCTTCAACACTCCCCCTTAATGGCAAAGGGGTTCACAAATATGCCTAACATCTCCCTAAAAATTACAAACTTAATTTTTCCAAGAGGCTTAGTGAAAATGTCTGCAACATTATCACATGTTTTACAATATACAAGATGAATTTCTTTTGATTGAACTTTCTCCCTGACAAAGTGGAATTGTGTATCAATGTGTTTAGTGTTCTTGTGAAACACCGGATTATTAGCAAGTTTGATTGAACTCTGGTTGTCGCATTTGATTGTTGTTGCATTTCTATGTTCTTCCCCGACGTCTTGGAGAAATCTCCGCAACCAAAATACCTCGCATGGTGTTGCACACATGGCTTGATACTCTGCTTCTGCTGAAGACAAGGAAATTGTGTTCTGTTTCTTACTGCACCATGTAATCAACCTGGATCCAATGCTAAATGCATAGCCTGTTATGAATCTTCAGTCGTCTACATTTCCAGCCTAGTCGGAATCTAAAAATCTTGTCAATCTAACATCAGAAGAATCAGTATAAATAATACCATAATCTACAGTTCCTTGTAGATACCTTAAAACACCTTTTGCTGCATTACAATGACTCTCAAGTGGTTTGGACATGTATTGACTTAGCACACTGACTGCATAAGCCAAATCAGGTCTAGTAGTGGTTAGGTAGATTAGGCTCCCAACTAGTTGTCTATAAAGTGTTGCGTCTACCTCTTTAGAGCCATCCTCAATCTGAAGTTTAATGTTTTGCTGTAGTGGTACTGTTGCAGCCTTACACTGATCCATCCTGAATCTTTCCAATAGACCTCTGACATACTTACCCCGGGACATAAAAGTTTGTCCTAAATCTCTCCATATCTCTAGACCCAAAGAATATCTTAATTCACCAAGGTCTTTCATTTCGAACATCTGTGACATTTCCTGCTTGATTTCTTTGATTAGATCAACAACATCACCTGTAATAATTAGATAATCTACATACAAATAAATCAACACTATGCGCCCCTTTCCATCTTTCATGGTATACAAATTAGGATCGTTTTTGCTTCTATTATAACCATGTTGCAGAAAAAATGAATCAAACTTTTCATACGATGATCTGGGTGCGTGTTTTAGTCCATATAGAGATTTCTTTAATCTACAGACTAAATGTTATTTCTCTTTCTGGACAACCCCTCAGGTTGCTCTAAGTAGACCTCCTCTTTCAATTCCCCATTTAGAAATGTAGATTTTACATCTAGTTGGTGAATCATCCAATGTTTCTTAGTAGCTAAAGCAATCAACATTCTAATAGTGTTTAGTTTAGCTATGGGGGCGAAGGTTTCTTCATAGCCAATACCTTATTTTTGTGAATACCCCTTTGCTATCAATCTAGCTTTTAATTTATCTATGGTTCCATCTGCATTAATCTTGGGTTTATACAACCATTTACACCCTATGGTTTGTTTCCCTTCAGGAAGTTCAACTAGCTCCCGAGTGTTGTTTTCATATTCTTGTTCCATAGCTGTTTTCCATTCACTACATTGATTTTCTTCTCTATACCTAGAAGGTTCAACAAAATTCATCATACTAGTTATAAAGGCATTTTCTCTGTATCTAGCAGGCAATTCAATCTTCCTACCTAATCTTTTGAGTGTTGGTGTAGCTTCCACCCCATTCTGACTTTCCTTTTACGGACTCGGCTTGATTGCTGTATCTGGATTCTCTTCTTCTGCCTCTTTCTTCTGATCCTGGATGTTACCTGTTTCTTCACATTCTTCCACCAAAAACGGAATATCCCATTCCTCATTGCGCTTATTAGATTCATCACAAAATTGCTCATGGAATATGACATCTCTACTAACAAAAATCTTGTGAGTAGAGGGATTAAATAATCTATAAGCTTTAAATTGTGAAAAATACCCTGCAAAGGTACATCTGATGGCTTTTGAATCTAGTTTTCTTCTGTCTTCCTTTGGAATGTGGGCAAATGATTTAGACCCAAATAATCTTAGATGTTTTACTGCAGGTTTGAATCCATATAATTCTTCAAAAGGAGTTTCAAACTCAAGACTTCTTGTAGGACTCCTATTTTTCAAATAAACTGCAGTATTCAATGCTTCAACCCAAAAACCATTCGAAAGATCCTTACCTTTCAACATGCTCCTAGCACACTCCACCAATGTTCGGTTCCTTCTTTCTGCTACTTCGTTCTGCTGAGGAGTATGAGGTACTGTGAATTGTTGTAATATCCCATGGTCTTTACAATACTTGGTAAGTTCCTCCTTCTTGTATTCTCCCCCTTGATCGGAGCGGAGAATTTTTGTGTGCTTCCCTATTTTCTTTTCAATCATATACCTGAATTGCTTAAAGTATTCAAAGGTGTGGCTTTTTTTAATCATGAAATACACCCAAGAAAACTTCGTGCAGTCATCAACAAATAGTAAGAAATACAATGCACCTCCTAATGACTCTGTTTGCATGGGTCCATAAAGGTCTGTGTGCACTAATTCAAGTATGTCTCTCTTCTTCCTTTCTATTCGAACAGGGAATTCTTCTCTATGCATATTTCCTAATGCACAAGCATCACAATCATTATGCACTTGTTTAAATATAGGAAGATCTCTTACCATTTCCTTTTTCTGAAGTAACAGCAAGTCATTGTAGTTGGTATGACCAAGTCTTTGGTGCCACAACTCTTCTGTAGTCAAACTCGATGTTGTCAAAGCTCGATCTGGTGTTGTCTTCACATCCAATTTGTACAGACCTCCTGTTCGAATTCCTGAAGCAATAGTCTTCATGCCATATTTAATATAACAGTTAGATTTAAAAAATTCAACCTTGAGATCTTGATCTGTAATCATGGATACATAAATCAGATTCTTTGTCAATCTGGGCACATACATTACATTATGAATATATCTAACATTTCCATTAGGTAAAATAACAGAAATTTTCCCGCACCCGTTGATTTGATGACATCTATCATCACCAAGGTAGATTTGTGCTCCGTTGTTGATTTCTTTAAAATCTTCGAACCATTCTTTGTTCCCCGTCATATGTGTGGATGCTCCCGAATCTACATACCAGGTGTCTGCATTGACCTTCTCACCTAAGTCTGCCATGAACAATCTGAAGTCCTTAACATGGTCATCATTTTCAAAATGACCTGTATGTCTTTTATTCTTGTTTTGTTCTTCATGAAATTTCTTCTTCCTGCACTCCTTAGAAATATGACTGATTTTTCCGCAATAAAAACATTTAATTACAGAGTTGTTTTTATTCGGATGCATACCTTGAGTTTAATTCAGTCTTTTCTGTGGGTTTCCTCCATTTTGCTGTGATGAATTTCCTTTTCCTTTGAAGAATTTCTTCTTCGCCATTAGTGCCAGATCTGCACTCTGGGGTTTCAGAGTCAGTCTTCTTTCTTCTTCCTGCATTAATATTCCTATAAGTTCTACAAACTTTGGGATTTTCTCTCTCACACTTATCCCAATGATAAAAATTTGGTAATCATCAGTCATACCATTCATGGTAATCGTGACCAAATATGTATCTGCAACTATCTTACTGATGTCTGAAAATTTGTTCTTCAAGTCTTTGATCCGCGATATGAAAGAAGCAATTGTTTCATTCTCCTCCATTTTTATGGACATAATCTTGCTCGTCAAGAACAAGAGACGATTTGTATTCCTGATCTCATACAAATCCTTCAATACAGTCCAAATTTCGTTTGCTGGTTTGCATTCTCTGATATGTGGTATGATGCAGTCTTTTACTGACATATTCAGCACCGTCTTTTCTTTACCTTCTCATTTCTCCTAATCTGGGGTTGATGTTGCTCCTACTACTGGCTTCGGCTCATCCCCAATTGCAATCGTCCAAGCATTATGTGCTTCTAACACCGTTTGCATCTTAAATTTACAAATTGAGTAATTGGAGCCATCAAGTTTGTTACTCTCATTCAAGTATGATTTGATTAATTTATTATTCATCTCGATGATTAAAGAATACATTGGCTCAGATCTATCTCAGCTCTCTTCGGCACTTAAAAAAAAAAAAATCCTCTCTTCTTAAGTGGATCAACAATAATTCATTTTTAAATTTTTTTTCAAAAAGTCACTTTTCAAGAACCTTATTAACAAGATCTTCTCATCAAAGGAGAATTAAAAAAAATTCCATTTATAACAAAGGAACCATTAAAAATTCCACTTTAAAAATTTAATTTAAAGTGCTTTGAAATCTGCACACTTTCCAATATGAAATCTGTCATTTAAAACTTTGAAAAAAAAAACTTTATGTGTAGCAACTTTGATGCTTGATTCAATGTTGTAGCAAATGGGTTGGATCCGTAATTTTGACTGCAACAAATTATGCAGAAAATGACTTACGTAGGGCAGCTCTCAACAAATGACTTACGCAGGGCACACATCATACGGAGGAGGCAGCGCTCAGGACTTATGCAACAAATGACAACGCTCCAACACTTTGAGCTCATGGAAGGCATCAAAAGAAGCAACATTCCTCTCTGTAGCAGTGCTCTTCCCTCATGGGCGTAGGGAGCATTCGCAGGAATGACAGGGTAGGAGGATGGCAGTGTACGCAACAACGTTGGATGGCAGCATAAGTGGAGGATGGAAATGCTCCTTTCAGTGGCTAGAGCAGCATTAGGATGCCAAATATCCCATGGATGGAAAACCACGCAGCAAACGCAGCAAACCAACAATGTTACCACGATGCAGAAAACGTAGCAAACCTCTAATGTTGCCTTCTATGGCCTTATCAAAGGAACTTGACTCCAGCACCTTGCAAACCGATCATTTGAGCTTTGAAATTCACACAACCTTAGATCAACAAAGATATGTAGGCAGGCAGCCCAAGGCTCCTCCTCAGTATGCAGCATAGATTTCTCCTCTAGGTAGGTAGGCAATGCTAGGCTCCTCCTCACTCAACTGTGCTCTGATACCAAGATAAAAAAAAATGTTTGAATGGATTATTAAACAATTCCTCTGGTCAGCTCTACAAAAGAGAGTCTGAACTAGGAGAGTCTGGCTTCTGCAGAACGCTCTACATTCTCCATACAATTCAAGCATTATATAGCACACAAGATCTAGGGAAGTTAGGACTGTACCCTAAGGAAAAGGAACCAATTTCTATCCTAAGGTCTCGTGAACCAACTCTCTCTAAAATAAGAGATTCTCCATTATATTCAACAATTTTTGCTACTTCCTAATCAAAAAATGATATAATATAATGTAAAAAATTAATGTGTGTGTTGAATGAAAATCAAGTTGAACTACAAAGAATATATTATATTTAGGCCAAGAATAAAAATCAAAGTGAATTAATGCTTCTCTTCCAAAACACTTCCCATGCCAAGCTCAAGTAAATCTTACGACCTTGCAACTCTCTTTGTGGCTCCTCCTTTAGCTTAACTGACTTGAATTACAAAAAGTAGGACATTGTCGGAAACTACTTAGAAAGAACCTGACATGAAGTAGTGGATAAGGGTTGGAAGTTTGGAGTCTGTACTCTGGACCCATCTCACTTCACATTCTCTCCAACATAGGCTGCAGTTAGGGCGCCCCCCATGAAATGATGGCGTCACGTTGGTGACCAAGTCTCACTGTTAACATTCCGTTCAAGAAAGCTTCCGTGACGTCACACCAGCAACTTAGTTAAGAGAAATAAAAAAACAAAATAAATGACGACAACAATGACCAAAGCAGAAATAACATTGTCCAGATGAAGTACAGTGGCACTGTGAAATTGCCATTGCCAAGTCAACAGATCCAGTTGGGCATGATTCAGTCTATGGGGCAGTTGGGGTTTGAGGGTTGATCAGGAGACAAAAATAGGTGAAGTCAATGCATAGGCCACGTGAATGGGAAAGGAATAGTGCATGGTTGAGGATCAAAGTGCATAAGACTTCCGCACACCACCGTCCATTTCGATGCTTCTCCTTAATTTTGCTTCCTCTTTCATTACTTCCTTTGCAAGTTACTCATTCGATTTCGGCCAATACAATCCATTCCATTCAGGGGAGGCGTTTCTAATGAAATTAAGCCGGTGGTTTCGTTAATTTAGGTCTACTCTATGTTGAAGAAGCTCATAAGCATACCATACTGTGAATTGATACAACTATCACTCCATTGGTTTATTGTTTATACTCTGTGTGTGTAGAAAGGAAGCTCAGTATTGAAGGTTGTTGAAGAGATTACAGCATGACCAAAGTGGATATATTGTGCACCAACGCTCAAGCCATGGACCTGTTCAAGAAATAGGGAGCAGAGCACCAATTGAGCTACTTGTGCAAGATTTGCAGCAAGGGATTCGTCTCAGGAAGAGCTCTTGGCAGTCACATGAGAGTCCACACCCTTGCCTCCATCGCTGCAGACACACTCACCGAAACTAAATTTCAGAAGAGCAAGGATTCTAGGACTTGGGATCACAAATTAATGCAGGAAAAGGAGAAGGATGAAGAGGGATTGGATATTAATGGAAGTAATCTAATGTATGATCTACGAAGAAATCCCAACCGTCGTTGGTGGTTTGAAGATCAGGACTATTCGTTTATGTTGGGTCACAGGTTCGATTCCAAACCCATCGATTCTTCTATAAATTGTGATCTGTGTGGGAAGGAATTCAGCTCCTGGGAAGGATTGTTTGGTCATATGATTTTCCACTCTGAGACCCATCATGATAGTAGTGATTCCCATATTGAAGAATCACAGCAAGTTACACGAGATGCAGGAGCAAAACAAAGAAAAAAGTGAGAGTTATGTTGTGACTGAGATTGATCATCCGAATGGGAATTCAAGCATATTTGATGAGTGGATGAAGGGAAAGAGATCCAAGAGACCCAGGTATGGAATCAAACTTATTAATCCCCAGAAGTAATTTGCTTTGGATAGCAATAATGAAGAAGAGGACATTGCAATGTGCCTTGTAATGCTTGCAAGAGGAGTAAACACTGCTACATACCCACAAGCCCAAGTGGTTGAGGAGCCTGAACCAGGTGATCTCAAGCTTCCCAACACTAGTTTGCAGCTTCCGAAATGCATTTGGAAGGAGCCTAAATCTAGGAAAATTGATGGAGATGTTGTCCTTTATGATGATGATGAGGTTAAGAAGGCCAGGTACAGATGCATCACTTGCAATAAGGCTTTTCAATCCTATCAAACTTTGGGAGGCCATAGGACTAGCCACAAGAATGTCAAAAGCTCTTTTTCACAGATAGAGGATGAGAGCGAGAGTCTACAGGAAGATATTACTGATGATGAGCTAATTCAAGGATCAGACTCTGAACTGCCTGGAAATTTGTACAAGCCTCATCCCAAGGAGAGGTCCTCTAAGGATTCTTGTGTCAGAGCAAGGGATGAAACAAGGACAATGGAGGTTGCTGCCTTTTCAAGGAAGAAAAATCCAAGGGTCCATGAATGCTCAATCTGCCATAGAGTATTTTCTTCGGGTCAGGCTTTTGGACGTCACAAAAGACGCGATTGGGGTGGTGCTGGAGCTTTTGATATTGTTAGTACCATTTCCATCAACAAGGACACCCCTATGCAGTGGGAGTAGATGCTTGCGAGAGTGGAGTTGTTGGACCTAAACTTGCCTGCCCCTGTTGATGATGACTGTGATGCTGGCAACCTCAATAATTTGGATGTTAATGCAGCATATTCTCATGGAATTTCCAATGTCCAGATCCATAGCCCTCCTTATTTTTAGCCTTGGTTGATGGGCATCTACCAGAAACAAGGATTGCTCTTGTGCAATAATCATATCAATTTGAGTAAAGATGATGAAGCAGATAGTAAGACTAGAAAGGATATTGGACTTGGCAGGGGATGTGATTCAGAATTCCCAGTCAGGGCACAACCTTGGTTGCAATTGTAAGTCAGACAATTGTCTGTAATTGATTCATTGTTAGAAATAATTTACAGTTCTATTAGTATATACTCTGAACTTTCAAGGAATAACACCCATACTTGGTTCATCAACTGCAAACACTAATGCCACTGTATATTCAACTTTCACTCTGCTTTTCACCAAATAATCAATCCGTAAAAGACATGATAATAATTAAGTAAAATATACTTGGTATCTGAAATGCTTTTGACCATGATGATATCCAACATTTTGAACATGATTTTATCCAACATTTTGAACAAGATTTTATCCATTTGCAATATGAAAGAGTAAACTCTCATCAGTAATATAATACCTTCAATTTTTATAAGTATCACTTAATCTCTATAGGCAAATAGAGTGATATTCTATTAGTCTTTTTCGTTTACATATGTCTCATAGACCAAGGATGGAGCCCAGCTCATTTTAAAATTAAAGACTCTTGTTATATTATTCACTCAACTATGGTGTAGACTACCACACACTAAGAAATCTAGCGACCATGTATGACAAATATGGCATCTTGCTTTTGATTGTTGATGATGTTTTTCCATTATTTGAACATCTTTCTAATGAAGCACAAGTTTCAACCAAATACTCTTTATATCTAATTAATAAAACGAAATACTCTCTATATGTAATATATTAATTAGCATTTATTTTTAATGATGTATTAATTAACTTTCATGTAAAAAATAATAAACTTATTTAAATATAAGTAATGAAATATTTTGTTAATAATACGTAATCAATAATTGTGGACTTTCGTATTAATTAGTTAATTAAAATAATATAATATATAGTTAAAATTTATTTAAAAATAATAATAATTAATCAAAAAATGTATTATAATTGTTTTTTAATAATTTAATAAATTTTTATATAAATTATTTGCGAAATATTGTTTTATATAAAAAATCTGTAAAGTGAAAAGTTAATAATTAGTATAAATTTATTTTGATTTTTTATTTATTAAATATTGAAAAAAAATCTATTAATATTATAGAATTGATAAAAAATAAAAAAATCAAATATAATTGGATGACTCTCAATATAGTTTAATAAAGTTATTTTTTATATTTTATTAAATTAAAATTAAAATATAAATCTGATATTATAATCTCTTTACTACTAAATTATAAAATATATTTATTTTTTTACTATATTAAACTGTAAAATATATATATTTTTTTTCAATATGATTATGATATTAAATTATGAATTTTATTTAATTTTTTCAATATAATTATTTGATTATCCTAAACAAACATAGAAAAAATAAATTATAAAATATATTTAAGTTTTTAGATGATTTTAATGTAAATATTTGTTTTTCATAATGAAACATACAAAAAGTGAGAAACTTCCTTAATTTAAATAGATAGAGTATTACTTCCCTTCACCACCTTATAGAATATTTCATATTTAGTAAGGGGAAGATTATTATGAGTGGTGGCACATTTTTGTTTTAACAAATGCAGGATAATCTATATTAGACTCTGGTCCCAATGGAAAGTGGCATGTACTCATGGTATTCATCCACTCATGGAATTGACTCATGGTATTGTAACTGGCATCCACCCATGGTATTTACCTAATGTATTGTAAGTGACATCCACCCTTGGTATTCATCCTCCCATGGTATTTGTCCACCCATGGAGTTTAACCATGGTATTGTAAGAGACAACCACCGATAGTATTCATTCACCCATGATATTTACCCACCTGTGGAATTTAATTGTGGTATTGTAATAGAAAAATACTATAAGTAACAAGTAGCATTTTGTAAAAGAAAAAAATGTCCACCACAATGTAGCTTTTATAGTTATTATCTATTGAAAAAAAATTGTGGTTTTTTTTACTATGCATTCTCATATTTTTCCGACATTTCAATTTTTCATATCCCCCCTCCCCCACCTCCCCTCCCCTCCCCCCAAGGTTTGTATAAGTGGTGTCATAATCGGGTTACGACTCCATGGGAAAGAGATTTTGAAGCATATTTCTGTTTCAAAGTTTTGTAGCAATCTTCAAAAAAATTCATGCAAGTTCTAAAACCTCCACAAAGCATTTTAGAAGGTGCAAAATAGCTCATTTGAAAGTATTTTTTGTTAACTCAAATAGGTTTTTAACGGATTTCGTTTCGTTTCCTGGTTTGAGAGATATGAGCAATTGGAGTTACACATGTCTCAAACGTTGCGTGACTACACGTACCATGAGTTTCAAGAATAATTTTATCACTCCAAGGGTCATCAAATTTCAAGTTTCTTATATCAATGGAAACTTTCTATCTTCAATACTTCAAATGGGTCTTTGACGAAATTTCATTTCATCACCTGTAGTAGAAGTTATCAACAAAATTGCAGCAAAAGGTCTACAGTGTGAAAGAAGCTTTTACAACATCTCATTGGATACCAGAATCTACCAAACAAGCCACCGTCACAATTATGGTTCACCCACAAACCCAAAGTTATGGGTCAGCCGCACAAAAATCTTGTCATCGAAGTCCATTTGCTAGACCACACATTATTAGTATCATAGTTGGTCACACGCATTATACGGTATCTCTATCCTCAGATCTTCGTTTGACATGGTTATGGATCATCCACAAACCCACGCTTCATCAAAGTCCATTTGCTAGGCTTCACACTCCATATCATATTTTGTTACAAGCATTACAAGATATCTCTATCCTCAGATCTTCATTCATCATGGTTATGGGTTAACCACACAAAACCCTTCTCTTCAGTGGTTCTTCATATTCAACAAAGGATTCTCAAGAGAGAACTTCATGCAATGGGGACCATTGCTTTTTAATAAAGAAGGAATGATCTTAATGGAAAGTGGCATATAAAAATGGTATTCATCCACCCATGGTATTTATCCACCCATGGAATTTACCCATGGTATTTTAAGTGGAATCCATGCATGGTATTCATTCACCCATGGTACTTACCCATGGTATTGTAAGTGACACCCACCCATGGTATTCATCCTCCTGTGGTGTTTATCCACCCATGGAATTTACCCATGGTATTGTAATTGACATCCACCCATGGCATTCATTCACCCAAGGTATTTACCCACCATCTAAGGCTCTAGTTAATTCTCATCACTAAATGCACTATGAATCTTTTCCTATGGTATTTTAAGGGGTGTTTTTCCCATTCGAATTGTAATTTGTTTTTTTTTCGACCTATTTCATTTTGTGGTTTTCCCGAGAATTGAGTTTCTAGGATTTAAGACGAAGTTGTGGCTTTTGGCTATATCAGTCCCATGTATTTGGAGTTTTCCTTTATTGGTTCTTGCAGTGTCTCTATAGTGGGAATTCTACCTCCTTTAATATAAATGGACATCAGTATTGGAATCAATGTGCAAACCCCCTTGCCGTAATAACTCATCTTAACAATAAAGTGTCCTTATAATAAAAGACTCAAGTGGTTTAAAATACAAAATTAGAAGCTAAGGTAGCCACACAAGGGAAACAAAATGAGAGGCTTAGAATTTCCCATAATACGCAATCTCATTTGATTTGAAGAATAAGTAGGATTTTACATTCCATGGCTTCTTCTTTGAGGAATTCAACCAATTTTTTCAAAACAGAAGTCAAGGAAGATATAATTAAACATGCTTAAACAAAAATCAAACATAACAAAAAATAATTATAATTAGAAGTAAACATTAAAGAAGAAATTGATGGTGAACATGATTCTCATTCAAAAACATAGGTTTTTTTAGGTTGTTAAAAAAATAAAAAAATAAAACAACTAATCCAATTATAATTGTTTTCTAATAAAAAATCAAATTATAAAAAATCTCTTATAATTATTGAAAATTTGAAACCAAACCTTGAATTATATTTTTTCATTACAACTTTTTATATATATATAATTCTATTTATTTCCATTAAATTTTTTTAATCAATTATCTAACCTTTTCACATATATTATGTTTAATATAATTGAATTACTCTATATTGATTTGAAAAATATTTTAAAATCAAAATTCATATTTTTTCAAATGATGGAAAGCATAATTTTATATTGTTTATGACAATGATGATAATTATAATGATTAACATTCACTAATATCAATATGGTTTATCAAACTTTAAGAAAGTATGAAATTAATTGAAATTCTATAACATTTTATTTATATGATGAAAAAGAAGGGAGAGAAGCATACCTAAATCATCGTAGCTTCACTAACCTGACAAATCAAGAAAGTTGTTAGTGTGGCAAATATTTTGAAAACTAGAATGGATGTGAGTAAGAGCTAGGCAATCCAGGAAAAAGTACTTTTCATCTTCAACCCTCTTAGTATCACAAAGGTGACAAACTCTTTTGTTCCAAGGTGTTTGGGGAATACGTCAACGTCCAATTTCACTTGTAGCTCATGAGAATTAGTCATACTTCTAGCAATGCTCGTTTTCTTTTTAAAAATAGTAACCTATCAAATGGACATTGGATCGAGTTCCCACTTTTTAGAGGTAGCAAAAAATCATTCGATTTTAAAAAGTGTTGATTCAAAATACACCTTTTTTTTTAGCATATTTTTTAGACTTTAAATTTTCTTATATATTATGTAAGCACATTTTTTTAAAATGTTAAAGATTTCATGTCAATTTGAAAAGTGTTGATGCAACATCAACCCCATTTGTTTTGAGCTATTTTTTATACTTTAATTTTTTTGATGTATTAAGTATGGATATATTTTTTTAAATGTTGGTGATTTTCATGCGGATTTTGAAAAACATTGATATTTTTTTTCATATTTTTGACACTTTAAATATTTTAATGCCCTAAATATGCACATTTTTAAAAAAATGGTTTTTACTTAACCATTTTTCAAGTTGTCTTATTCATATTCTTATTTTTCGCCCTAAGATTTTTGTTTTGAAAGAGTTTTCTAAACTTGTGTTTTTCATGTTTATTTGCAATGTTTTTCTGTAATGAATTTTTTAACCTTTTTTACAAAGTTAAAAAAAATAATAAAATTAATATTTTGAGGTAACTTAGGATTTTTTTATATATTTATATATCGCTAATTAATACTTCAATACACATAAAATAATTATCACTAAAAAATAATGATTTTAAACATCCGACAAAAAAATAATTTAGCTTATAGATATAATTAAAAAAATATGTATTTCAGGATATTTTGGCTAAAAATGACATGTTAAATAAAAGCTTTTTATGAAAAAATTGAAATTTTTTTTTGGAAAAATAACAAATTTTATGAAATTTTTATGAATTTTTTTTTAACCATAAAGAGGATATATTATATATAACAAACCGCATCCGCTCGCGTGAAAAATGAGAAATTTTTAAAACAAAATTATGTGTCTTTCCCCGGCTATAGATGATACATTTAGGCCAACTCTTGTACGAGTTTTTTTTCTAGCCTTCCCACAGTCAAAATTTAACATTATTTGTCTACTGTTATAAACATTATAGAACTAGAATAACAGGTATATACATTTATATTTCGACATATAACAAAATCAGTATGAGCAGAAGGGGTGCCTATTCCTCCATAGGGGCTAGAGTGTTGAGGTCCAATGCCTTTAGCTCCTCATCCTCCTTGCAAATGTCTGCGAGCTTGAGCTTTAATCCATCAATTTCCTACCGACAGGCTTCAACTTCATCCTCCAACATTCGAATTATATATATATATATATATATATATATATATTTCAATTGACGCTCGTCCATCTCAATAGCATCCTTATGGTGTTGATGCACACACATTTGAAGAACAGTTATACCATTCTTGAATTCACCATGTTCCAAGGCACATACCTCACAATTTATCTTGTTGTTGCCACTCCCCCGAGCCCAATTAGCACTAGCACTCCACGTCTCGGGTCTTTGAAGCCTCTAGAAGCCTGAGCTATTGCTCTCAGTGACAAAGCTGCCTTGCCCACTCATATTGACAGACACGAGATCTTCCCTCGTAAGCCAAATAGACACTAGATTACAGAAAAATGCGGGACACCTTCCGGACCCAAAAAACCAGAAGCAGACCAAATGCACACACAAGTCGATACTCAGAACCTCCTAGGCAACCACCAACCCAGAGACAAGTAATTTACCGAACATTCAAGGCCAATTCCCCTATTTCTCATCCTAGTCGACTGAACCCTGAGCCCACCGAGCAGAACAATGAGTCACCATAAAACTTCTCATAGAAACAACGCAAATTTTGAAATAGGAACATAAACGAGTACCCGTTTTTTTTAGGTAGAAAAAAGTCATCTGATTTTGAAAAACATTGATTCAGAATACTCTTAATTTTTTTAGCATGTTTTTGACACATTAAATTTTCTTATGTACCAAGTCTAAACAATATTTTTAAAATGTTAGTGATTTTAAGTTGATTTTGAAAATTGTTGATGCCAACATCCTCCACTTTTTTTAGAAGACTTATTTTTTACTTTAAATTTTCAAAAGTATTAAACGCTAATAATTATTTTCTAAATTTAACAATTTTTGAAGTACTCGTCTTATTCCTCTTCACTTACATAATTTTTTTTAGTACTTTTCAGGTTTTTTTTGTTTTTTTTATAATGAGATATTTGATTTTTTGGAGTGTTAAAAAAAAGGTCAAAATTTTAAAGTTTCGATCTTCTATGTAATTATATATTGTTAAATAATATTTCATTTCCCATGAAATACTTGTCACTAAAAAAACAAGAATTTTTAACAATTACATAAAAATACACATTTTGAATATAGATATAACTCAAAAAGTGCATATTTAGAGTCTTTTTGCTAAAAGTGAAATGTGAGATAAACCATTTTTATAGGAAAAAATAAACCAAAAAAGGTATAAAAATTAGCAATTTTTATGAATTTTATGTCGAATATTTAAAAAATAAAATAAAATAAATAAATAAAAAATAAATAAATAAAAATCCAAAAATTAAGTGATTCACATAAAGAATGAAGTGAAAATCACATTATACAAATTTTTAATTTTTTTAATGTCTTTTTTCTTATCTTAAAAATGAATTGAAAATCACATAATTTTATTAAAAAAGAAATTAAAAACAAAATCATTAAAAAAAAAAAAAAATGGGTTACCCGAGGGCGGCTGTCGTGGGCCAACGGAGAATCGGCTCTGGCCAACCCCGTCGGGTGGACTGAGGGGCGGCCTCCGTGAGCCAATGGAGCTTGGTTGGCTCCGCCGGCCCACAGCACTAGGTCCTCGAGCCACCCGGCGGGGCAAGGATGATTCTCCGCCCCTCGGGCCCCCTAGTGGGGCAAGGTCGACTCTCTGCTGCTCAGGTCACCCGGCGAGATAAGGCTGATTCTTCACAAAATCGGCTGGGGGGCTAGCCGATTCTGAGAATTGACTATCAGCTGCTCGAACCCCTTGGTGGGCTCAACCCGATTCTCAGAATCGGGGTGAGCCTGTCCAAAGGCTAGAGGGCCACAAATTTTTTTATTTATTGGTATAATTTTTATTAATTTTTTTTAAATTTTAATTTGTTTTAGGTTTCTTTTAATGTTTTTAATGTTTTATTAAGTTATTTTTTATATTTTTATATTTTTTTTTAATTTTCGATGTTTTGTTTTACTTATTTTAATTGTGATTAATTTTTTAATTAGTTTTAGGTTTTTTTTAGATATTTAATTTTTTCAATGTTTTTTATTTTTTTTCAATAATTTTTTTTTTTAATTTGATTTTCAAAATAGGCTCTGGCTAGCCTCGCTGGGTGGTCCGATGGGTGGCCGACGAAGCTTGGCGGTCGCCCCTCATGCCACCCGGTGGGGCTGAGAGCCGATTCTCAGAATCGGCTGGCCCCTTAGCTGATTATGAGAATTAGCTTTTAGCCCCTCGGGCCCCTGGGCGGGCTCAACCTCATTGAGCCCACCTAGCAACCACTGGCCCTCAACTCGATTCCGAGAATCGGGTTGAGCTGGCCCAAAGGCTTAAGGGCCACATTATTTTTTTATTTTTTGATAATTTGTTATTAATTATTTTAAAATTTTAATTCGTTTTTAGGTTTTTTATTTTTTATTTTTTTTAATTATATTTGTGTAGTTTTTTTTTTAATTTTTAATGTTTTTTTAGTTATTTTAGTTGTGATTATTTTTTTAATTTGTTCTAGGTTTTTTTTTACGATTTTTTTAGAGATTTTAATTCTATAATTTTATTCTTTTCAATGTAGAATCGTGTTGAGCCGGCCCAAAGGCTTAAGGGCCACATTATTTTTTTATTTTTTGATAATTTGTTATTAATTATTTTAAAATTTTAATTTGTTTTTAGGTTTTTTATTTTTTTATTTTTTTATGTTTTATTAAGTTATTTTAGTTTTTTTTTTAATTTTAATTATATTTGTGTAGTTTTTTAAATTTTTTAATGTTTTTTTAGTTATTTTAATTGTGATTATTTTTTTAATTTGTTCTAGGTTTTTTTTTTACGATTTTTTAAAAGATTTTAATTCTATAATTTTATTCTTTTCAATGTTTTTTTCTCATTTATTTATTTATTTATTTATAATTTTTTATTTATTTTTACTTGTCTAATATTTTTATTTTGAATTTTGAATTTTTTTACTATGTGTATTTTTTAATTTTATTGATTTTTTAAATGTGTTTTTTAAATGTAATATTTATTTTGTATTTGTTTTTTTTAATTGTCTAATAAAGTATTATCATTTTTTTCCCTAATTTTGCTTCTCTAATTATATTTTTTATTGTTAAATTATTTATTTTTTTATATTTTTATTTTTATCTTTATCTTTGGAAGCTAATTTGTTTTTTTTTTTCTTTCTATTTTTTTGTTTTTTTATACACTTTTATATATTTAATTTCTTGTTGTCTTTTTTTGAATTTTATATTTTTTTCTAATATATATTTTTATTTACTTATTATTTCTTTTTAACTTTTGTTTTTTTTTCTTTATTGTTTCAACTCTTGTTTTTATTTGTAAATTTTTTCATGTTTCTTTTGAAATTTTAAGTTTCTTTGGAGTGATGATATTTTATCTCTTACATGTTATTTCAAAATGTTGAAAATTTATCCTTAAAAAAATGTTATTCTTGCATCTTCACTTTTCATTTTGAGGGTGTTTTTGGCACACAAAAATTGGTTTTCACTGCCATTTTTTAAACATGTTCAAAATTTACCTTTGGAAAAAAATGTTTTTCCAACATCACCACTTTTCGTTTATAAGATTTTTTTTCATGTTTTTTGGGGTTTTTTGGATAGAGTTCCCGTTTTGAGTTTATTGTTCCCGTTTCATAGTTTACGTTGTTGAGAACATAAGACTCTCTAACACCCCAGACTGGAAAAGTGATGTCACTGCACTTAAACACCGACCTCAGTCGCAGGAACAGACCTGAGAATTTATTAGCCACCTTTGTCAGAGGATTCATGCTTCTGCACATACCGTTATTCCTTTTATCACCTCCAAAAGTACACCAACGTAAGTAGAACAACGTCACAATACCATCTTTGTTTGCATTCCAATGCTGATCCATAATTCCACTGCCCTTCTCTGC
This sequence comes from Pinus albicaulis, assembly GCA_034641835.2. Lineage (NCBI taxonomy): Eukaryota > Viridiplantae > Streptophyta > Pinopsida > Pinales > Pinaceae > Pinus > Pinus albicaulis. The sequence goes on along the minus strand of CM076583.1, from coordinate 300,443,208 downwards.
TTCTCTTAAATCCATCTCCAGCTTCTTCCCATGCTCAACCTTCATCTTCCGTAGCCTGGAGAGTAAATGCATACCTCACGAACTCACCATTCCCATTATCCAAGTACAAAATTTTCAGCTTCTACGATTGAGGTCGAAGCAGGATCTCTGTAAACACACGCCTGAGAAGCAGGAGGAGGGAGGAAGAGGGGGGTATGGGAGGGAGGGGGAGGAGGGTATGGGAGGAGAGAGGGGGAGGGTGATGGCCGGAGGGTGCGGGGGGAGGGGAAGATAAGGGAGTGAGGGATGAGGGAGGGGGGAGTGGGGTGTCCAAAAATTTGGCCAAGGGTGAGATGAAGGGGGGTGGGCCAAGCCACCACGGATGGGGGGAGGATGAGAGGGAAGGGAAGGAAAAGTGGGGGTCCAGCAGAATGAGAACGTAGTGAGATTAATATGCAACATTCCACCCTTAGGATTTCTAAGTTGCAAGTCATATTCCCATATGCTTGGTCATAGAGTAGCTCCACTTTAGGTTTCTTAGTCATAATTATGGTATACATAGGCTGTCTTCAATACCATTCACCATTGTTGCTTCTTCTTTGATCCTACAAGCCAAGTTGGCTTGTTTGCCAGCCTCTTTGTTGTTTCTTCTAAGTATATGGTAGAAATTTACTTTGTCAAAGAGAGGGATCATTATTTGGGCCCTCTTTATGACTTGATTAAGCATAGTGTTGTGAGCAAGGGTATTATTCCTCATATGATTTATTATTATCATGGAATCTCTAAGAATTTGGAGCTCCTTAATACCTTTTTTGATGGTCAAATTTGTTCCTAGGAGTAACCCATAGGCCTCAACTTGATTGTTTGTTCTCCTTTCTAGACTCCAAGCATAACTGTCTTCGATGTTTCCTTCGGGATTTATGAGAATCTCTCCCCCTCTTGCCACCCCATAATTTTTATGAATTTTATATCCAAAGACGATGGCAATTGTAGTTTTGTTTTTCAAAAAGAAAGAAAGAATGAGATACAATTTTAAATTAAAAATAATATATATATATATAGAGTGAAAATAAAACATAAAACTAATTAAAAATAACAAATAAAAAATATAATTAAATAAAAGAAAACATTAAAAATATATTAAAAAAAAGGAGTATATAAAAAGGAATATATTTTATTTTAATTTGTATTTTTATTTATTTATATATTTGTTTTATTATTCTGCAAGGCATCTGTCAATCATCGATTAGCAATCCGATTGCATTTTGTGCTAATTTGATAGTTGATTGTAACGTTTTTGTGATAATGGATTAAGTTCACCCTCACAATGGGTCAATTTCATGGTTGATTTTTAAGTTTTAATTGTAATGGGTCAAGTTCGCTTATATTGCGTATTCATTTTTAAAGTTTTGTTAGTCATATAATTTTTCAATAACGTCATGGTTGAAATTTGTTGAAAACTTAAGGTTTTTTGTAATTATGATAATTGGTTTTAAGTTCATGGTTGAAAAGTTGTCAAAATTTAAGGTTTTCCTCACTCATGATATTTTATATTTAATGCTATGGTTGAAAACAATTATAAGTATTTTATATTTAACATCATCACTAAAAACTGTTGAAATTTTAGCCTTTTTTAGAGACGTGATATTTTATCTTTAATGTCATGCGTGAAAATCATTGGAATCTAAGGTTTAAGAGCCATGATGTTTTATTGTTAACATCATTGCTAAAAAAAGTAAAAAATTTACCCCCAAAAAAGTTGTTATTCAAGCATCGATACTTTTTGGTTTCAGGGTGTTATTTGCACAAAATATGGTTTTCAGTGCCATTTTTAACGAATGTTGAAATTTTATCATAAAAAAAAACAAACTAACTAAAAAGCATCATTCCAACATACATACTTTTTCGTTTTCAGGTTGTTTTTTTCATTTTGGGTGTTTTTTTGTTAGAGTTCTCATTTTGGGGTTACAGTTCTATTTGATAAATTATTTTGTTTTTTGTACTAGTAAAAAAAAAAGATACTTTTAGTTTTTGAGATTGAGGTTGATTACCTCTTTATAATACCTTAGATTTCTTTCTTCCTCTAGCCCCTTATCATTCCACAACTAATCCTTGAATTTGGAATAATAATATTTTTGATATTATGATATTATTCTTATTGGTGTTGGTATAGTTTCACATTTACCTTATTGGGAATCAATTAGGTATATTGATCGCCACCTTGAGAACATGGGACTAACCACCCACTCAAGGTAATGGTAAGGATTTGGAAGTTTACTGATACCTTTAGGTTTTAGTGTAAATGAAAACCTTAATATGGTATCAAAGCCTTAAACCAACTTCAGTTCCCCAAGTTACATTTAAGTAAGGATATTGGAGTACTTGTTACATTAACCTCATTGAGAATCAATTACGTGGACTAACCACCTTCTCAAAATAATGATAAAAATTCACAAATTTACAAATACCTACGAGTTTGAGTTATAAAAAAAACTAAGTAATTTAGTGAAATATAAATATGAATTTATCATTATCACAAAAAACAAAATATACACTCCTTTCCACACCATCTTCAAATTGAAATTATACTGTATTTCAAACCATTATTTTTGTCATTCTAATTATTTTGCTGACCAAGAGCACGCTTGTTTCCACATTATCTTCAAATTACGATAGTACCATTTTTTAAGAAAAACTTAATATTCTTGAAAATATTTTAATGCTAATATGGTTTATTAGTAATTTAGTACCCACCTCAAAAGTTGAAAGGGAATATAGTTTTAATTAATTCACTTGAATCATAATAATATGTATAAAAATAATTTATTATATCAATGTTTTGTTTTAAAATATTATTATTATTTTTAAATATATATTTTTTATTAACTTGATTTCATTGAATTAATACATATATATATATATATATATATATATATATATATATATATATATATATATATATTATTTTAAAAAAACATATTGATGATTAAAAAAGAATATTTCTTGATTTATATTTTCCATGTTTAACCAATAATTTAGAATAAAATAATTGTAATATCTTTATTTCTTTAATGTTTGAATTATATTTTTTATAATGTTTTTGATATTCCCTAATTTCATAGTTATCTTTCTCTTTGAAGTCTATCCTTAATGTTTCTCAATTCTTAAAATATCTTGTTTCGTTTATCCTTCAAGCATATACTACGAGTTCATATGCTACAAGACAAGTTCGTATATGCTTAATTCTTAGACTAAATTAATAACAGGTATTTTTCTTAGGCATGAGACTTTCAAGTTGCATGTCAAACTAGAACTCAAACACTTAGAACTCAAAAACTTAGATAAGTGCCTCTGATCCTTCTTGCAATATATCAACAATTGTTGGCTACATATTTCAACTATGATACAAATTACTAGAAGTTGAACTATTATATAAATAACTCGAATGCATCTATTTAATGTTAATAATACACTTTTGATATTTTGTTGCATACTAGCACAAATTCATTTAAATAACATTAATTATAGATCCTAGTTGCATTTGATCATATTCATCAATAACATGATTAGGGGCAGATAGAACTATATCTGTCATCAAGTTTCCCATTATTCATCCATCTTAAGCTACTTACCCCATTTGAATTTTTCTAAACATTTCTTTATGTTGAGCTTGTAAGCACTACACAGAAATGTGGATAACATCTCCTTCCGAACAATGCTATTGTTTATCCACAAATTGATTCTATAAACTATGTTTTGTTACTAGTGTGTTTCTAAGTAATGTTTTCCCTTAGAATTATGGTTACCAATTGCTTACACTTTTGTGGTTATGTGCAACCAAATTTTAGGTTTCAATGAAGAGGCTAAAAAGGAACTTAATCCCTTCGTCATCCAACACTCAATTAGAGAAAAGGAAAAGTAAGTTGCTTCTAATCCTTTGTACAAATATTCCATCATGATAAGCAAAGTAGTAAAAAAAATAATATGGTTTTTTATACCTTTAATGTTACTAATAGAAGACAACCTCATATTCAATGATTAAAAGGGATTAATGGTGGAAGATAGCCTCCTCTTGAATGAATAAAAGAAGGAGGAGGTGTGAGAAACAATGGGAGATGTTTTAAATCAATTAATTACAGGGAAAGGGAGGAAAAAGTGTATGTTACAAGCTACAATATAATTAGGCAATGAGGAATTCAATTGTCTTTTACTCTTAATAGCTAAAATAAGAAAGTTCCAAAACCAAAACAAAAATTTAGAGGATGTTGTTTACATTTTCACTTTATTAAAATACTCCATTCTCCTTTGCAAATTTATTATAGAAAATTTTATTGTAATTATAAAGTAATGAGCATATCACACATCTTCATGCTTTATATATTTCAACAAAGGAATGCCTAAACATAATGATTATATAAAAATATTATTAACATTAGAAGTAGAACATATGATAGGCATGTATATTCAACAAAAATTGAGAGTTTCAATGACATGTTATGGTCACTTCATTAGATAGAGAAGTTCTCTTGGTGAAAGAATTCATGTCCATGAGTACAAATGTTAGTGAAAGAAACTCCTCCATCTCAATAACTCTTGTCCTATCTAATTGCAAAAAAACAAAACCAACATAAAAAATACCATCATAACCTTTGTTTAGTTTATTCTTATGAATGAAAATTAAGCATAATCTCCATTTAGATCAAACCCATGAATGAAAATTAAAGATAATATTTGTTTAGACTATTCCATGAATGAAGATTAAGCATCAGTTAGAGAAGCCTTATTTAACAATTCAAAAGGTGTTTCATAAAAGGGATTTGTAATTTCTTTTAAAAATATGACCAACATGTGTGTCCAAGTGTGCCCATGTGTCCGAAGTGTACCCAAGTGCATCCAAGTATGCCCAAGTCCACTAAAGTGCATTCAATGGATTTGTGCCCAACAAATATGTGCCTAATGAGTGTGTCTCATGATTGCACTCCATAAATATTTTTTACCAAAATAACTTTTGTCATCTATCACAACCCCCAAGTGTGGAACACCCAATTCCTTGAGTCTATATGTAACCTAAGCACTTGAATCCATAAAATTTAGTGAAATTATGCATGTCATTTTGTTTATCATGCTTAGTACATGTGTAAGGATAAAGTTTCTTATGACAACCCTCGTTTCCATTCCTTTCCACGTTCTCTTCCAAGCTTCTCTTGATATAACCAACTAATGCACATTGCCGAGGTTTGTTGTGCACCTAATCTAGGAAACGGTCCCTGACATGTGCATGGTGTGCCTTACAAATGGGTCTAGGTACTCTAAAACTGACTCTTAATACTCAACCTTACATCAAGTATGTTGATACCAATTGGTGACCATTAAGGTGATGACCGAATAAAGGTGCTTGATTCCACTGAAGGCTAAATCTTTACAAGAAAGATTGTAAGCTGACATATCTACCATCAATTCACCATTTTTACCTTTGTACACACACATCCAAATGGTATCCATTCACTCCTATATGTCACATCTATCCACTCAGCAACACAACATTCAATGTTGTAGCAAGTATTATATAGAGCATCGAATTTGAATGAATGTTTTAAAATATAACAATCTATATACCATCCATTACAACATTAAACATTGTATAGCTAAGTAAATATATACAAACACTCCTTTATACCTAATGCAATGTATTCAACACAATTTAAACTTAGTAACTTTACATTATACAAATTTTTATTTTTTAAAAATTTCCAAGGAAGCCCACAAAATAGGTAACATCAAAGTCTATCAACTAATCCACAAACAAAATGTATTTTTTATCAAATATTATAAAAAAATATTTTCAATTTTTAAAATAATTTCTATAACCTACATGGTGTAGAGTAGATGGTGATAAGGTGTTATGTTAAGGCACTCCACAGTGTAAAGGTCATCGGTTCAAAACTCCATGGGAAAAAAAACCTGCCATCTTAAAGGTTGGAGTGGCCCAAGTTGGGTGTGATCCATGGGTGATTTTGACGACTTAGATGCCCATGGATCAATTACCCAAGCCATAGGTTAATCATGCGAGTCACTAGGCACGAAGACTTACATAAATTAGAAAACAAAAAAATATGCATATAATAACTCAATTTTAGATACTTTTAATTACCATAACTTTATAAGCAAAAACACTAATAAAAAGACATTGTCTACCTAGTCAACAATTTGGTGGAGGGCCATATTTTTTTTTTTCAAAAATCCACTTTGAAAATGTTTGAATTTTTTTAATGGTGAGAACAAGTTTAACACTAACAAAAACTCTACTAAACGCCCAAAACACTAAAACTCTACAATTATAACCTAAATTTCTAAAAATTTGAACAAACTTTTATCAATATATTTTCGAATTTTCTATTATTTTCCTCCTAAATATCGTTGCCTCATTAGACAAAATTCAAAGTACCACTGCTTTCTTTCGAAACGTCTACGGATGACTTGACCAGGAGTAAGTAGCAAATCTTTTTTATTTACGACAGAGCACATTGGATAGCACGTTTTCAAACGGAGTTGTCCACTGATCTTAATAGCTCGGATGGATCGCAGTTATTTGATAGAATCTGGTAAAAAAAAAATCAAAAAATAAGGTAGTTGGAGTGTTTGAATTGAATTTTTTATGGAATCTGGTAAAAAGAAGTCAAAAAATAAGATAGTTAGAGTGTTTGAATTGAATTTTTGATAGTAAAAATAGATTCAGCACCATCTAAAACTTTTAGAAAATCCAAAACACTGAAATCTAACCACTATAACCTAGATTTTCAAAAATCTTTACCTAAATTTTTATATTACCAAAATGTTTAGATTATTTTGTAGATTTTTTTAAACTACGGCTTTTCAAACTACCCATATATGGACGGTGAGCCTTATTTCAGCTGCCATAGGCCCATTAATGCGCCCAGGCAAGAAATGCTCGCCTGCGGCGGAGGAAACGCCGCACGCAGGCATTTCCTGCCTGGGCGCATTAATGGGCCTATGGCGAAATAAGGTTCGCCATATATGGACTTAGATGTGTCACCCCGCGAAAGGACTGACGTCAGGATTCATTCCAACAAAATATAATTGAAGAAGTGTTGTCGTTTTCTAGAAATCTGTTAAACATTTAAATATTCAAATTAAAGGAATTACACAAGTCAACGTCCGTAACTTGAACACGGTAGATATTAATTACAAAAAACTCTCGTCTATTTAACGTGAATGTTGTTAACGTGTACACGTGGTATGCGCATTAGTTTAGCAGATGAGTATGGAATATATTCGCAAGAATCTATCGTGTACTATTTTTAAGTTTAATTCCCGAAAAACTTAAAAGTTAGATAAAATTTTCAAACCCAGTTACATTTTATTTTTATTTTATTTTGGAATGTAAATTATGGGAATATGTTAGTATTGATTTGTTGACATTATTTTTTTAACAATTTTTAAAAAATTGAACTAATTCATCATCATTTTAAAATCTCATCTCATTTCATTTATTATTATTATTCATTATTTTTTATTATACACCATATAATCTTTTTTTTTTTTGTAAGCTTGATAGTTCCTTTCATTTTTCACTTTTTTTCTCTTTTTTTTTTTTTTTTTTTTTTTAAACTCTATTTTCATCAACATGTCCAGATACATCATCCCGATTGGGGAAGGGAATTGAACCTGTGATGAGTGCTATAACAGCGCGCCTCATCACCATTTAACCAAGACCCCACAGACTATACACCATATAATCTTCTTATTTATTAATTATTTTATTTTTCTATAATTCACAAACACATAATCGAGTAATTAACTTGTTTATGGAGATAGTAAGGGGGTAGTTTAATAAAAAAGGGATAAAATATGGGAGTTGTCTACCTAGACATTGGAATAGCTTGGACCGCAGTTTTTTGCCGGAATCCGGTCAACTAAAATTCAAAAAATCAGTTTGTTGAAGTGTTTGGAATCCATTTTTGATAGTGGAAATGGATTCAGCACTATCAAAAACCCTTAAAGCACTCAAAATGCTAAAGTTTAACAACTATAAACAAAATTCTAATAAAATCTTTGTCAAATTTTTTCAAAATCTTTACTCAATTCTAGACCAAAACGTTGCCTGAATAGACTACACTTAAAATATATGTCATAATCAATGAAAGATGGAATTTAATATCTTTTGGATACCACGTTATTTCAAAACGGTGGATGCCTTATTGGTAAGGTAGATGTGTTCCGTTTACTGGCCGACATGCCACTCTTTTTCGTTTTTAAATATTTGTTCGTATTTTGAACATAATGCTTTTCCACCACTTCAATCTTAGCAACCTTGTAATATAATATTGTTATTAGGTGGCGATGTAGAAGCTTCAACCATTAAACCAAACACGCCACTCCATGATTGATGGATTAACTATTACTTATTCCTTATACCTTTAAATAAACCAAAATTTCTTTAATTATAAAAATATGTAATGTGATAGCAATTTATCTCAAGCTCTAACATTTTATTTGCATGGTGTTGTCAAATATACTCCATGCAAATACCGTATAAATTAAATAAAAATAAATAGGCTTAAGTTTGGATAACAAGAAAGTAAATTTGGAGATCCATTTGGTAAAAATAGTTAGCAAAAATAATGGATTTTTGTGAAGAAAATCTATGTACAAGCTTCATGTTCGGATAAAATTGCAAAATTAGTTACCCTATTTACCAACCAAGGAAGGACAAAGAGATTAACGTAATCAAATTTTGATTCATATAAATGGAAAACAGCTACGCTTTATATTTATTTGTTTGCCATAAATAAAAACAAATCTCTGGTTTCACTTTAAATGTGGTTGTGGAGACTCACGTTCGAAATCCACGAGACCAAATAAAATATATAATGATACCTCGAAAATAATTTGTTTTCTGCATGCCACTTTCAGTTGGCTTTTACACTACATGACGGTGATATCTAATAAAAAAAATTATAAATATTTTATTAAATGTAGTATTTTCTACAGCTACACTATGCTTACACTTTGTTCGCTTTAGTGTGGTGTACAAGTTTACTATTTGGGGTATATTTTAAAAATTTTGTTCGAAATTTAACACGATTGTATGTGGATTATAAATTTGCATTATTAAATTTTGAAAAAGCAAAAAGCATATTAGAAAAATTATTCTAGGGATAAATTTTTGTTAGTTATATTAGAAAAATCTATTTTAAAGGATAATTTTTTACTAGTTTAATTAGAAAAATCCATCTTAAGGGATAATTTTTTAGTGTTTTACTAGTTTAACCATATAATTTTTTAGTGCCTTAATCAGAAAAATCCACTTTAAGGGATAACTTTTTACCACAAAACTTTAAGGGATAACTTCTTATTTGCTCAACCACATCAACCACAGAACCTTAAGGGATAACTTCTTACTGGCTTACGAATTTCCAACCTTAAGGGATAACTTCTTACTCGTTTACAAACTTCTTACCTTAAGGGATAACTTCTTACTGGCTTACTGGCTCAACCACAAAACCTTAAGGGATAACTTCTTATTGGCTCAACCACACAGCCTGACCGAACTGGCTCAACCACAAAACCTTAAGGGATAACTTCTTATTGGCTCAACCACACAGCCTCACCGAAAAAGTGTTCAGAGAATTGAATGGGTGGCCTTTCAATAGAAAATGTGATTTAAAAACTGGGATTCAACTCGAATGAGCTAAAGCAGCCAATTATGATAGTCTTTTTGCTGTATATATATATATATATATATATATATATATATATATATATATATATAATTCATATTAAATTAATTATTATTATATTTTATTTTTTTGGTAAGAAAAGGTATTCACATTATATTAACAACAGAATGTACATAAAATGCAGTTTAGAGGTCGTGGGGGATCTTCACCCATCACCCTTCGAAGTAATCTTCCCCAGAGAGGGGAAACTAGAGATTGTAACACAAAAATTCCTCTGCCACTAAGAGGGTAAACCATAGATAGTAGCAAAAAATTACAGTTTGAGGTTGTTACGTAACATGAAAAGAAACATGATTTTTTCAATTATAAACTATGTGGCGCTAAGCCACAAATTAACAACCCTCAGAGAAAATTTCGTAGTGCCAAAACATACCAGAGTAGTGAAAACCATAGGAAACTCAATCAACTTAATGAAGACTTGTTGAAGAGTCGAACTGTTGTAATTGAGCCCATCTAGCACTGAAGACATGGTGGTGACAACTTCTTCATGCTTCGCCTCTATAATATAGCACCCATGAGGACTGGGGCAAGGAGGAGAGGTTGTAGGAGCTATTTCTTGGGAAGTTGTTGACGACGGAGCTGCTTCTGGATATCTGCAAGCAGGTGAGGAATGACCTCTAGGAGCCATGAAGATGGGGGTCTGGGAGGAGGGGGGGGCGAAGCTAAGCCCATGGGAGGGGAAGAAAAATTTGAGGGAACATGAGAGGATAGGGAGGGGTAGTCGGGAGTGAAGTCAATTTCCAAGTCATGGAGAGGCATTAGAGAGAAGAGGTGGCGTGGTTGTTGAAGGTTGGGAGCTAAAAATTCCAACAGGTTACACATGATTTGTCCTTTTCTTGGTCCTTGATTTTGCAAGAGAGCATATTATGAAGAGCCCAAAGTTTGTTCCTTTTGTGGCTAGTCTCCTCTACTTCGAGATCGAGGACCTAAAGGTGGATGTGAGGTGGAATGTCATTGACAAACAATACCAATAAAACATTTTCATCAAAGGTGGTTGGGGTGTGCTCTCTTCTCTTACCTCGAAGGGCGTGATGACCTCTTCCCCATTCATGGCTCATGGCAGAGCTGCAGGGTTTAGAGGGTTGGGTATATGGCACGGTGGAGATAGTGGAGGTTGAAGTGGGGTAGGTGAGTGGGAGAGACCAAACTTTGAACAGAGGAAATGGAGGGAAGTAGCAAATGGTAGCCATGGTGCAAAGTAATAAACCTAATGAGGAAGCAAGTGAGACATCAAGTCGGATGTGTGAAATCAAGCCGAGGAGACATGAGGTGATGGGTTTAGAGAGCGTGACAACCAACTATGATATGGAGGGAGTGATGATTTCCAGGTGGAGGGTGTCATCATTCCTCCATAATGCAAGTGGCATAGACATACAAACACCTAGATCTCAAGAATTATTATTATATTTTTAACATTATATAATATTTTATATTAAATTGACATTAAAAAGTAAATCAATTGTCACAATTAATAATCTATTTAATATACACTATAAAATTATAATCTCATTAATATAAAATTATAAAATATCTAATTATAATCTAATCTTGATGTAATTATTTATTTATTTAATTTACTTCTCGATTTAATTAATTATTTATTTAATTTACATTATGTAGAGCATTACTTAGCTTGCCCCTTATCCACTTTTATAACTACTATATATCTAGCTAAAGGAGAATTACTACCAGTGACAACATGACAACATGATTTCTAGGAATAAATTGAGACACGGTATGTTTTACCAATGAATAGAGTTATATTTGTGGAATTTGTTAAACTTGTCAAAATTTATTCAACAATTTTGATAAGCTTCATCAAACCTTGTATTTAAGGTTTATTTAATCCTATCACTAAAGGCATTGTGCTTATATCCTTATCTTATTAGTCATTGTTTGGGTTTAGTTAATTGTAAGAATTGTCCTTATATTCTTATCTTATTAGTCACTTCCTAGGCACCACTCTAGGAAATATTTAATGTAAATGTTTAACTTTAAAAAACAAAGATTTATTTTTCAATATTATTGAAAAGTTATTTTTTAAACATGTGATTGGACCATAATTTTGAAGGTTTTATTGCAAATTTTGTGCCATGTAGATAACTACCTGATATTTTTTTGCCATAATTTTTTTGACCAAGTTGTAATACTTGTGCCTTGTTTTTAAAATATTTGTAACCATTACTGACTTTGCATAAATTTTTGGTGGGTAGTAACCATTACTAAGTTTGCACATTTACACTTATACTCCTACATATTATTTTCAAATATACTAGAATATTAAAAAATATAATTGTAATCAAAAGTAAATGTCAAACAAAAAGTTGGTAGTGAACATGATTTTTCATTTAAAAATTCAATTCTTCTTATATTTTTAATAAATAATTTAACTCATTCAAATTTACATTAAAAAATAATTGTTTTAGTCTCCATTAAAACATATAATTGTATTAGTTTTTAAAGAAAAAATATAAAAAAACTGAAATTATAAATAAATCTTTTATAATTTTCAATAATATTAAAAATTTAACCTTTTTAAAATTATATTATTTTACTATATTATATAGTTGTAGCTTTATTTTAATTTAATTATATTTATTTTACTTAAATTTTTTAATTATTTATCATATTCTCTTCACATATATGTTTAATATCAATCTATATTTATCTTAATTTTGGATTTACCAAGTTTTGAGAGTGATCCAATTTATTTTCACTCTAAAAGAGGTTTTCATCTCAAGATATTTGATCCCTTGTGCTTGGTAAATTGGAGTTAAAATGGATTTAGACTAGTTAATTAAAACACATCTATTTTTTAAAATATATTACCATATATCTACATGCGGTAAAAAAAATTAAACATAATTTGAACTTAATTTAACTTGCAAATTTCCAAATAAGTTAGAGATTATAGGTGACCAACAAACTAACATGTTCAGACCAACAAACACATATATTTTTCCATTTTTAAAAATATATTACCATATATCCACATGGTTTAAGAAAATTAAACATAGTTTGAACTTCATTTAACTTGCAAATTTCCAAATAACAAACTAACATGTTGAGACCAACAAAAACACATCTATTTTTCCATTTTTTAAAATATATTGCCATATATCCACATGCAGTTAAAAAAATTAAACATAGTTTGAACTTCATTTAACTTTCAAATTTCCAAATAAATTATAAATTATACATGATCAACAAACTAACATGTTCAGAAATATATTAATACGACGCACACAATGTGAAGTTTTTGTCAATCATTTATGTAGTTTAACTTTACTTTAATAAAATATATGTAGGATTTAAATAAATATGTTGATGATGATGGTTAATATTATATCTAAATTTCAAAAAATAAAAATAAATAATAATAATAATAATAATAATATTTATTAATTTTATTTTAAATTTTAAATACTAAAATTAAAACAAATAATTTTAAAAAAATATTATTTATCAATTTTATTTTAGAGAGTTGAAAAAGTTATATATAATTATTATAGTTAAAATTATATGTAATTATTATAGTTTAAAATTATGTAATTAATATAGTTTAAAAATTTTAAACTTAAATTGCATTTGAATTTTATAAATAGAAATTGTATTTATTAAGAAAAAAAATAATTATTATTTTTAAGATCAAATAAAAAAAAAAGTGAACTTTGATGAGAACACACTAAAAATGATAATTTAAATGTATAGATAATCTAAATTTAAGAAATAAAAAATAAAATATCTAAAATTTGTATTTTTAGAAAAGGTTTAATTCATAGAAAAAAAATTAAATTAAAGAATAAATATTTCTATTTTTTACTAAGCTTCAGTGAGTGTGAAGCTTTTTGTAAAAATATATAGAGATTAAAAAAGGAAACATAAAAAATATAGGAGGGAAATTATTTTTCTTCCAATAATATTTAACTAGCAATTGCACCGACAGGTGCAAAGTAACGTCGGGGAGTAGGGAATGTCAAAAATAATAATTAATTGAAATATATGGAAATTTTAGTTTCTATATATCTTTTAAAGAATGTAATAGAAAGTTAAATTTAAAAATAAAGTTACACTAACATAAAGTAACACTAACACAATTGTCTCACTAATGGTATAGTAATGATGGTATCCTTCCTCTTGAATCAACAAATGACAAATATGAAGAGAGAAAATGAAGGAAAGGAAACCCTTTGTACTCAAGAAGCAACTCCCTCAGAAATTGGATCAAATAAAAAAATCATGGAGCTCCTTGCCAATAATGAGAAAGACAATAAATTTGGGGAAAAAAAAAACTTGAGAAAGAGATGCTCATTTGAATATAACAATAGGCCCAGAAGAATGTCTCAAATTTGGCTACTAGGCTCAGAAGCATCTCTTGCTAAATTTGGCTAGTCTATGTGAAATTCCATTGAAATTAAAGTATCTTTTTTCATTGTGTAAAGACAATTTATCAAGCAATAGTTAACACCTCTATTTATTAAGCAAGTTTATGCTAGTTAAAACCTCTATTTCTCCTTCAACTTGGTTATGTTGCAGAGAGGGCTTTGGCGGGAGAATGAGTAAGAGTAGCGGCTCTCCTTAGTGTTGGATGAATGGTTTAGGTGGGCTGCACCGGGGCATAGACAAGAGGGACCCCGAGTTTTTGTTTATTAATTTGTAAACTCTATTCTTGAAAAATTTGGAGAGGATTAACCCTAATTAAAAAACTGAACCAGCTACATCATATGATCCGCTTCTGCAACATAATATAGTATTTATATATTGGTCTCAGTATATATCGAGTTAAAAGTGTTTTTTTCAAGAGTCTCTTGGGCATCCGTTAGTATAAGAAAGGTCATTTGCTACCATCTTTTCCAGGTTAGTCATTGGCTATTATATTTAAAAAGCTGATCAATGGATCTCAAGAACAATCGAACCTCCCATTCAATTGGAGCAAGATCATCCATCTAAGCTGGACATCAGCTTATTGAGATAAAAATTTAATTGATGGATTTAAACACTATTAGTGTGCTAGTGTCCTTCCATAAGGAATAGACATGGTAAAATTTGGTAGCTAGTGCTTATAATTTTATAAATATGTAGTGTAAATATATTTTTCTTGTACTACAAAATAACAATGGCAAGTGGAGCTCCCTCCTTTGCAAGTTATTGTTGATCGGGATCGTTCTCACTCACCCCCGATCGGGGTGCTTACAGGTTGAGGTTGATTGTTTTCAACCACGTGTTGGATGCATCGCTGGCCCATTGTTTATGTTTATGGCCCAACAATCCGTCAAGACATACTAGAAGATTAAGTGTATCCTTGCAAAGGCTTTGGCAGCAACTGAAAAGCAGAGTCTTACCTCTTCCATTCTGTTTGAGTTGCAACAGCTGAAGATGGATATGCATGCCATCTCCAAGGTACAGATCCAGTTGAATGATAAGGTGGGCAAGTTGGAACAACAGGTGCAACTTCTTCATCATAAGCCACATGTGCTTGGGCAAGCTGATACTACTTCGGCTGCTGCTTTAGTTGGTTAACTTATTTATTGTTTATGTAAATTTGGGTCCTGTTAACTATCTTTTTGGTATTTGCTGTAACTATTTTGGACATACTACAACCCTTAAAGCTGTTAGATCTAGGCTTAGACAATTCTGTTTTTGGTCTGCTTACAACTCGTTGCGGTGGCCAACACACCTGGTTTCTTTCGAGCAGGTTGAGGTCATTGCATTGGTTTTTTACTATATGACTCTCTGCCCTTTATATTATCGTAAATGAAAGGTCCTATGAAGCTTACAAAAAAAAAAAAACAATGGTGTAAAAGTATTAATTACTAGATAAATTTGATCATTTATTATATTTATTATTGATAAATTATATTAACCAAAGTGAAGGATTGAACATCTATAGAAATTGAAAATATTAAGTATTAATTATGATCGATGATTAATTTGAAGATTGAATTCCAAAAAAAATATTAATTATTAAATATTAAATATTCATTAAAATCGATGTTGTATTTTATATGGTTGGAGAAACAAAAACATGTGTATGTTGGCTAGGATATGTTGTTAGTGTTCTCTAGAATTTTTTTCTCCCAAGCAAAAGAAAAACAACTATCTTTTAATATTTTTAAATATATTTTTTTACACACTTAATAAATACCAATATTTTAAAGCTTTTATTCCATTCATATATAAAAATAATAATAATTTAATATTTAAAGTGTATTATTTGGCTTACTCCTACTCTCAATTATTGGGAAATAAGAAATCAATTAATCTATTTAATAATGATAATTTCATATTTAATTATAAAATTATTTTTAAACTTATATTTTATATAATATTTTAAAAATAAATGAAAAAAATTAGATAAAGAATAATATTATTTTTCTCCATTATATATATTTTTAATTAATAATTTTCAAATATCTAAACTAAATTTAATTAACAAATATATATTCTGAAATTAATGTTTGAATTAATATTTTTTTTTTAAGAATATATGAATAGAATATTGATAAAATTACAGTAGCAAGGTGCCAATGACTTGCCAGTCAGTAATGAGATGTCCATGTGTGAAATTGATCTCAATGTTAGTGAATGGCTTGCCATGAAATAGCCATGAATAGCCATAGAAAAGAAAAACCAATATATCATTCATAAAATTGGGATATTTATATATAATTTTGCATGTACTGTAAAGACAACAGTGAAGTAAGAGACAAACACGAGGCAATTAACAATTTGAAGGGAGAGTGAACTGGTGCCAGACAGACAAAAGGTTTAGTTTTTACATGTGGAAGATTCATACCAAGTGGTCGAATTCATGCTTATTTGTCTATCATATCAAACCTAAACTCACACACATAACTGTAACGAAGCGTCAGATACTTCTCCACACACATTACTGTAAATGTATTGTAGCATAGCAGGAATCCTCAAGGGAAAATACACAGATTCATGCGAAGACTGTAAGATGTTTTCTCTTTTTCGATAATTGTGGTTTGGCTACATTGGGATTTTTATATTGATAGAGGTATTCACAAATAACAGTAAACCCCATTGATTTTCTGGTTTGGCTGCATTGGGATTTTTATATTGATATTGGTATTCACAAATAACAGTAAACCCTAAACCCCATTGTAAAATCATCGGTCTATTTTATAGATCATTCTTGTGTATATATATCAGATCATTCTTGTGTGTATATATCTTGTGTATATTGTTCTGTGTGATGAATATATCATCATACATCCTATTTCTCTATATATGTTATTAGATTTTTGCATGCCATTGGATTTATGAGTTGAAGCAAGGTTATATATGTTATTAGATTTTTGCATGCAATTGGGTTTATGAGTTGAAGCAAGATGGTGGTCAGGATGTTTGAGACTGTAAATCATCATTGTGTATAGAGCATCCATTCATGTGTACTGTATAGTGCATACTTTGTGTGTATATAACATCATGGGTTGTGAATATATAATCTCTCGGCTATGTTTATGTAATCAGGTCATGGCATGCATTTGTGTTTTTTTGTGGGTGGAAGCAAGGTGATGGCCATGCTGGGTGGGATGAATTTGGGAGGAACCTGCTTGGCAAGGCATGAGCAGAGCTCAATATTCAGTTCAAAGACAGAACAGATTATGGACAGTTACCGACCAATTGCTCCAAATCCTGCTACAAATCCAGGTGAGGGAAATTCTAATTCAATTGTTGTGAATTCTCTGTCTGACTAAAAGGTTAATGGCGCTGAGGGAATTTCTCTCCATACTAGAACTCGCCAGAGAACCTCAAATTCTCCTCATGGTCTAACAATCCTGGTGGGTTAGGCTTTGAGAGAATCGGGGATATAGTAGTTTATAGGACTTGGCCTCATACTGCGTATTCAATAGACGTGTTTTTGAGTATGGAAGGTTACTGTGAATAGTGGTAAAATTGGGCCTGTTAATCGCATGGATGTTGTGCATATGCAAGAAATGTGTGGCCCTTAAGACATGCAATGCAGTTCTAGGTCTAGGAAATCCATGGTTTTCCCAAGCGTGAGTACTACACAACACGAGGTTATGTCTCAAAAAGAGGAGAAAAATTAGAAAAATCCAGTTTCCCTTCCATTGCTTCCAGAGACACCATCATCAAAAATTTCAACTTATCAGGAATTTGGCGATGAAGCCCAATCAAGATTGTTTGGCAGAGATTTGGGTCAGAAAGAGGAAGGACACTGCCAAATCGACAACGGTGACTGGAGCCAGAAGCCTGCAAATGGTGTGCAAAGTGTCAATCTCTCGGTTTGGTATCTGATGTATTCAGGCTCCCCTGATCTTGTTATGCTAATGTTGGAGAGTGGCCCTTAGGCTGTTTTGTGGTCTACTCCAGCGTATAAGAAGATGGCTAAGGCTTCTGGTTCCAATGTACAACATTCCCATGTCTTTAATCCCACACTTCTTGCCTATTTTGGTTGCAAGTCACCATATCCGAGCATGGTTAATTCCAATGGTACCCTGTGGGGTTTTACCTGTCGTCCAATTGTAAAGACATCCAAACATCCAAACATCCAAACATGAATTTATGAAACAATGGATGCAAATTTATGAAAAGATCACTAGATGATGCAATAACCAGCACTGAAAAAAGCTCAAGCACAATCAAGAAAGGTGTTATAATCACACAGCCAGTTAGGCCAGTGGGTTCTAGTGTTACCATTGAATATATCAAGGACACCAATCTACAAGCTTCTCTTGTTTGCAAACGTATAGATCAAATTCCAGTCCTTATATCTGATTTTAAAAACAGAGTAAAACAACTGCATAGAGGGAAATGGTGGGCAAACGAGAGTTCTCATGGCTGGAATCAACAACTTGCCATTGTTGTAGATCACAAGGGCACTCAAATTCATTTCCATCTGCAGGAAAGAGGATCAATGGAAAATTTGTACTAATAAACCAAGTACTCCACTTGTATCAGTGTGCTCGTGTCGTTCCTTTGCCGCTGCCTTTGAACGGTTCCTTCTCCCATTATTTGGAGCTGAACTGTTGGAAGCTGAACCGCTAGAATCTGAAGCAGAGCATTTGAAGGAACTGCTGGAATCTAAAGCAGAAGCATTTAAAGGAAGTGGCGTAGGTCGTGCCATTCTGATGACATTCATCCCGATCCACAGGGCCAGAGAATATCGCCCCCTCCTCTTCGATGGCCTCTGAATTCCCCATGCTCAGAGCGACAACCTGCCATTCTGATGGCATTCATCCCGGTCCACATGGCCATATAATATCGCCTCCTCCTCTTCGATGGCCTCCGAATTCCCCATGCTCAGAGGATGCTCCAGCTGTTCTTTCTCCTCCTTTTTCAACATCTCCTCATAACCCTCATTACCCACTGACTGATCCACAAACATTCACCGAATCATCCACAAACATATCATTTTCTGCTACAAAAAGTTCCTCATTTGTCATCGCCCCAGGGACCCTTCGGGACTTGACACTGAGCATCACGTGTAGCATACCTTGAAATTTATCAGTTGCTTGCTACTACCAACTGTGGAACTAAGAAGGACAGGGGCATTGTTTGAGAAACAAGGATAGGGGCATAGCTTGAGAAACTGAAAGTAAGCGGACAAAACATGGGAAAAAAGTAATCTATCAGCAGACAAAACGTGGGCAGAAAGTAAGCTGACAGATGAATAGTAATCGACCATGAAATTAAGGACAGATACACGCAAATTTTCTCACCTGTCTCGTCATCGTCCTTGCTGCAGAAGTACATGCAGGTTTTAGCAGGGTAGCATTTACATTGGCGTGTATAGTGAAACTACAAGAAAGTTCCTGAGACGAAAGTACATGCAGGTTTTGGCGTTTACAGATGGCATGTATAGTGAAACTGCAAGCAGGGTAGCATAAACTGCAAGCAGGTTCACCGGAGAGAGAAATGAATAGAAACCAGACCAATTAGAAATAAGCACGTGTCCATTTTTGATAGGCTAGAAGGACAAAATTAAAACTCTCTGATTGGCTGGGGTGAACAGTGCTTGCACACCCCAAGCCAACAAAGAGAACGCCTCCGGCGTAATTATTCATTATTTTAAAATATTTTTTTTAAAAGTAGATAGAGGAGTAGAAGGGAAAATAATTAAAATACTTTAAAGCTAGACAATATTTAAATATTTAAAAAAAATTAATATTAACATTAATTGAAGCATATTAGTTTTAGTGGAAATTAATCATCATTATCGTTATCATCATTGAAGAGACAACTTACCCCATTGGAATTTCTGGAAAACATTTTTTTATTCTGATCTTGTGAGCATTACACAAATTTCTAGATGACATCTTTAGCTTCTCAACAATGCTATCATCCATTTGCAAAATAATTCCATAAAACATATTTTTGTTGGTAGTGTGTTTCAAGGTAATGTTTTCCCTTAGAATTTATTATGTTACCAGTTCCTTACCTTTTTGTTGTTATGGGCAACCAAAGTTTAAGTTTCATTGAAAAAACTAAGAGGGAATTTAATCCGTTACTAATCCTTACCTTTTTGTTGTTAGTTTCATTGAAAAGACTAAGAGGGAATTTAATCCGTTAGTAATCCAACACTTAATTAGAACAAAGGGAAAATAAGCCACTTCCAATCTTTTGAAAAAACATGTACAAATATTTGATCTCTCAATTAGAACAAAGGGAAAATAAGCCACTTCCAATCCTTTGAAAAAACATGTAGTAAAAGAAAATTTCTTATTTCTATCTATAATCTTAATAGAGGAAGAAAACATGGTATTTTATGAATAAAAGGGATTAATGGTGGTATATAGCCTCATCTTAAATGAACGACAGAAGGGGGTGCTGTGAGAAAAAAATTGGAGATGTTTTGCTTCAACTAATTTTAGGGAAAGAGATGACAAAGTGTAGGTTATATGCTACAATATAACAAGGCAATGAGGAATTCCATTTTTTTTACTCTTAATAAATAAAATAGAAAAGTGTCAAAACCAAAATTTAAAGGATGTTGTTTAGGTTCTCTTTATTAATATCTTCCGTTATCCCCATACAACTTTACTACAAATATAAAGTAATGAACATATCAAACCTCTATATGTTAAATTATATATTTCAACAAATATAGGCATGAAAATAATGATTGTATACAGATTTTATTAACATTAAAACCATAACATATAATATGCAATTTTGTATTCAACAACAACTAGTAGTTCAATGATATGTTATGGTCACTTTGTAAGATAGAGGAGTTTCCTTTGTGAATGAATTCATGTATGTTAGTGAATCAAAATCCTCCATTTCAATAATCATTGCCTTTTCTAAATGCAAAAATAAGAAACATAAAAAATACTAGATTAACCTTTGTTTAGATAATTCCCATGAATGAAAATTAAGCATCATTTTTGTTTAGATCATTCCCATGAATGAAAATTAAGAATCCTCTTTGTTTAGGTCATTTCCATGAATCAAAAGATTAATATAAGTTAGATAATCCTTATTCAACAACAAAAAAGGTGATGCATAAACAAGAATAAAAAATTATATCATTGAACCAAGATTCTCATTCTACAACCTACTATGAGAGAGATGTGAAATTGAGCAAAGAGGCTCATTCTACAGCCCCCCTTATTAGAGACATGAGAGAGATGTGTAAGTATGTATGTGTTCAACTTAGATTTGACATGTGTCTCTTCTAAAATTTAAAAAAAATCACTACAACATAAAGGGGGGTTTAAGACAATATTTAAGACAATTTTTGGGTAAATTGTCTTAACTTGAGACAAAATAAAACTTGTGTATTGTCTTAAATATTGTATTTAAGTAGGTGTCTCAAATTAAATTGTCTTAAAATATCGTCTCTATAAAGACAATATATAACACAAGCATTTTTGTCTCTCCAGAGATAATTTCATTTTTGTCTCTCCAAAGACAATTTCATTTTTGTCTCTACAATTTCATTTTTGTCTCTCTAGAGACAATTTCATTTATTGTCTCTTATGAGACAATTTCTTTTGTCTCTCCAAAAACAATAGTTTGAATTAAAATAAATCAATATAAAAATATTTAATTAAAAAAATCTACAATATCATTGAATAATTCATGTTAGGGTACAATGGAATCGAACCACCAACCTCCTGCATGGCAGGTGCTCTTCTATTGAGCTAGCACCCTTCAAAGAATTATGTGAGGAGTTATGGCAGTCCATTTGTCCCTTTGAAACCAAGAACTCTAAAAGTTTTAGGAAGTCCATATGAACAGAGATAATGGAATGGTTATTCAAGGATCTCTTTAAAAAAATTAAGAAAGAAAAAGTTTATAGATTTAAGTATAACTTAGTCAATTATATCTCTAGGTATTGCCCAGTCAGGCCCTTCTACTGATCCTCAGATCACTCACTAGAAGAAACTATCTGAGACTTGTTTTCAATTTGGATAATTATTGCCCTGCTGCTAACCGAACTGTCTCGTTGCAAATCAATTAGAATTTGTGCACGAGTTGCTCCATTTTCTCCTGTAGGCTTCACAACAGAGACAAATGAGTAGGTCAGATGAGGGGAGGGGAGGGGAGGAGAGGGTAGATTACAATGCTTTTACATATGCACCATAATTATTCTAAACTTGATTTAAAGGAAAGAAACACATGGGTTTGATCCTTCTTTCCTAGTTAACCAAAGAAAACATCCAACATCAGAGCCCATGTGGGCATATTCGATGCTGGACCTTGTTATAAATAGGGTGGCCCTCTCCAAGGCTAGCTAGATTTTGCAACAACAAGTTGATGTTATGGTTGATCATTTGATGACATCGCTATAAGTTATAATTGCAAGATTGTTGATATTGTTTGTGTATTAAATGGTTGATTCTTTTATAATTATCATTAATTTATTACAAAAAAATATACTATGTCTTTGTATTCTCTGCAACTAATTTTCCACTCTGTGTGTTTATTTTGAATATATATGCATTTAAACACATTAAACTATGTGTTCTGTAAAAAACACTCAAAAAATACTTCACCCCTGGAGTCCTTTGGAAATTGGCACTTGACACCCACACTCCCAACATCATTGGTCAAATCACAATTAGCATTGAATATCTATCATATAAATGTAGTAAATCTCTCTAAAACAATTCCATTTTTCTTGAGTTTTTTTAATATCCTTTACCAATATAGCTCATTTATGTAAATAAACTAAATCAATTTTATATGCATGAAAGAAAATCTTCATTTTAGCCATTAATTTTCATAGCCGAGTGGAAAATATTAGCCATTAATAATTTCCCTACTTTAATTCCAATATCTGATGATCATGATGGATCCCACTAAGTAGCTACTATCAAGGATCTAAGTTGAAAATAAAATAGTGGACAATGGCACAGACCATCCTACCCATATCTCCAAACATTTTTCAAAACATTGAAATATCCTTGAACAATGAAAGCAAAGCTACCTGATCCAACCACTCCCATATAAAGCCTCCTTCCAGACCTGGTGTGCTATCAATGGCTTCCCAATATTTATGAATTTTCCCGTTACTGTTTCCCATTGCATGTGAATATCTGTATACCGATATTGTTGGTGATTAAAATTTCTGGATGCAAATCACTGATTCAATAGAAATTCAAATTGCAAAATCAACATTTGATGTTAAGAAACAAAATCAACATCATTTCCTACAAATGATGTAATCCCACAAGAAAGAGAATCAGAGGACATACTCGCAAAGAATGAGAAGTCTACTCTCAGTAGGATATTTTGCAATCTTCACTATGTTCCAGACACGCGTATACATAGGGCATACAATATCTATTACTGTGGTTCTAGCCCCACCTTCTTCATAATGCAGTGATCTGGTGGAATCCCTTTCATGCAGCCACTTGATTAAAAAAAAAACAAAATTATTACCATGCAACCCCACCAAGCTTCTACAACGATCATCATATCTCACTATAAACTATTCAGTTTCAACAAAAGAAGCATGAAGAAATGGTTGTTTCTGATAACCGGCTGAAGCAGAGTGATTAGGCCCATATCCAGATTCATTTCCCAGAGACCACAAAATTATGCATGAATGGTTTTTGTCTCTCTCCACCTTATTTATAACACGGTCCAGCATCGAAGATGCCCACATGGGCTCTGATGTTGGATTTTTTCTTTGGTTAATTGGGAAAGAAGGATCAAACCCATGTGTTTATATGTTCGCTTCATCTATCACATACATACCAAACAAGTCACATAGCTCATACCAATGTGGATGCTGAGGGTAATGACTGTTTCTTACAACATTAATGTTGTGTTGCTTCATTACCACCACATCCAGTAAACACAAAAGGGAGAGATAATACTTTCGTTCAGATTACTGTTTGAAACAAGTGCATGCAATATCAAGTACAATGAGAGCTAAAGTACTAAATTTAAAGTATTGGTGATATAATTAACAAACTAATGTACTCAAGGATCAGAAAGCCAACATGTGTATTATGCCTGAAGAAAAGGTATCAATTCTAGAACAGTAAAATTAAAATTACCTTAATCATGCAAGATTCTATATTTTTTTCCCCACACATGGATGATGTTCATCTCTGTTGACTCCATATATGAGGATAGGTTTTCCATTTATAAGTAGCTCTTTCGGCCTTCTAGATATTTGTCGGATGCCAACTTGTCAAGCTTCACAATCTATAATATTTCCAGATGGATCTTTCAGCATAACTACAAGTGTATACAGGTGTGGCTATTGATAGACAATAAGAAAGAACTCAAGTTAGAACATAAAATTATTTTCCATGTTAATTTAAGTACATTAATGAAAAATGACCATTAGTGGCCAAAGAGACAGTGGGATCACTGGGAGCGCTAAAGCATATATGAGAGACCTACATAAGAACAAACATAAATGAGTATATGGGAAGTGCAAAAATAATATAGAGTCAACTCGTAGGAAACCCGTAATAACAAAATGGGCAAGGATTCAAAGTGCACTAAGAAAATCAAGTTATATAGAGATCATATATTTCTTTCGTTCTTTTTTAAATTTCTTATATTTACAAAAAATATGTATGTAAAGAGAAAACAAAAGGCAGAAGGGTATACACAGTACAATTTACATTCTCTTCCCTAAAGCAACAAGAAAATTGATAATTTCTGAAGAAGCACAAACACCAGAGTCTAACATGGCATCTTAGACCAACAAAAAGCTTTTTGCCAGTGACTGCATACATACATCTTCTATCCACAAAAGGCAGAAGGCAGAAAAAATTTAACCTCGTTCTTAAAAACATATTTGCCTCACAACTTCCAATAAACAAGCAGACCACAATCCCTGAAATAGGTGCATGTCCATGTCTAATAAGACACGCATTGTGTTGAATTTCAGCAAGGCATCTAGTTTGAGGGAACTTTGCAGAACGACTAAAAAAAAACATAATTCATTTTGATTTAAAAAATAATTTCATACAATTGGGACTAAATGCATAATCTTATAGCTCACATTAAGAAGTTCAAGGTATCCAAAACCATTAACAAAATTTCAATCGTTCTATAATTTATTATTGAGAAAGACAAGTATATGCTACTTAGTGACTCACATGCGTTCCGGGTTCAGACACAAAAACTATAATTTCCAGAAACTAAACACAGATGGATATATGCTACTCAGGAAGACAAGTATATGCTACTCAGTGACTCACATGCGTTCCGAGTTCAGACACAGAAACTACCGCCGATTATAATTTCCAGAAACTAAAATATTGTTATCTTCCAATAGAAATAACAAAAGGCCACATGATCTTCCAATTACAGACCCGATGTCCGATATTCGAAAAGATCAGATAACATCACACATAAATAAATAAAAATAAAAGAGAGGTCCGCAGAACATATAAAATGCACTTATGTACCTTTGCTGCTTCTGGTTGTACACTTCTCGGCACGACTTTGCAATATCCAACAGAACCCAATACTGCCTTCGTGTATTGCAACTTCTGCCTTAGCAGGATCAACAATTAAAATCTCAGCATCAATCACCACAAACATTGCAAGTGCAGTGACTTCTCTCCATAACTCAATGCACACGGAACCTTTAAGATCTCCAAAATTAGTGACCTGAAAGCTGCATCTAGGGCTATATCCCTGCGCGATACATCCACCGCAACCAATATCGGAAGAGTAACCCAGAGTTGCGAATCCATTGTCCACTTGATGTTCTGAGAACCTACCATAGACAAAAACCTAAGAATCGATGCATTTCCTAGCGCCGTCTCATCGACAATCATCCAATCAAAGGGGATAAGCTCTGAAATGTTCCTGGCACTACCTCCTTAGAAGATTATGCTCCACAATTTTTCAGACGCAGTGGTAAAGTCCAGAGGCATGAAGACGAGCCTAAAAACCACTGCAAATGGAGGCAAGAGGCAAGGCTAGCCCTATCAAAACCCCTGAAAATGGAGGCAAGGCTAGACCTATCAAAACCCCTACAAAAAACATGAGGTTGGCCTTGTCTCTAAAAACCCGTGCAAATGGAGGCAAGAGGCAACGCTATCCCTATCAAAAACCCTGCAAATTGAAGCAAGAGGCAACACTATCCCTATCAAAACCCCTGCAAATTAAGGTAAGAGGCAACACTCTCCCTATCAAAACCCCTGCAAAAGGAGGCGAGGTTGGCCCTGTAACTGGAGGCGAGGTGAGGTTGGCCCTTTCAAAACCCCTGCAAAAAGAGGCAAGGTTGGCCCTGTAACTGGAGGTGAGGTGAGGTTGGCCCTATCACTGGAGGGGAGGTTGGCCCTGTAACTTGAGGCGAGGTGAGGTTGGCCGGAGGCAAGGTTGGCCTTGTCCTAGATTCGAGAGGGAAAACGCGCTCCTCTTTCAACCTGCTTGTCTCCAAACTTCATTGTCTCTACTTCCCCTCTTCTTTTTCGTCATTTTGCCGCTCGAACCAATTGTTTTAATTTCTAATATTTTTCGTCATTTTGCCCCTCAAACGAATTGTATTAATTGTTTTAATTTCTAATAGTTTTAATTTTTTAACTAAAATAATAATTTAATATTTTAAAATAAAATATTAGTTGACCTTAAACGAATTGTTTTAATTTCTAATAGTTTTAATTTCTAATTTCTAATAATTTTAATTTTTAAACTAAAATAATAATTTAAGATTTTAAAACAAAATATTAGTTGGCCTTAGTCTTCATTTCTAGCTTACCATTAAAATAGTTTTAATTTTTAAACTAAAATAATAATTTAGGATTTTAAAACAAAATATTATTTGGCCTTAAAAAAAATGTTTTAGAGTGATATAAAAATTAAACTAAAATAATAATTTAGGATTTTAAAACAAAATATTACTCGACCTTAAAAAAAATTGTTTTAGAGTGATATAATTGTTATGCAGAGTAGTGATATAATTGTTATGGTTGTTTAATTATTT
Source organism: Pinus albicaulis (assembly GCA_034641835.2). NCBI lineage: Eukaryota > Viridiplantae > Streptophyta > Pinopsida > Pinales > Pinaceae > Pinus > Pinus albicaulis. The sequence continues at coordinate 300,416,067 of CM076583.1, read as the reverse complement.
ATTGGTTTTATAAATAGAGCATTATTATTACTTTTTATTCATGAGGATTATTTTAAGATGTTTGTGCATAATTTAGGTATAAGTTTAAAATAATCCAACATAAAATGTTGTTTTTGAGTGTTTTAAAGAAAATACAGATTAAAGTACAAATTAGATTATAGAGGATGTGATGAGTTTCTTAATTAAAATACGTGTAGTGATTAGATGGAAAGGAAGCAAAGAATATGCAATTTATTTGAAAGTAAAATTTAAATAAGTGCACTTTAATGACAACACAATCCTTGTAGCATGATAACATATACAAAACAACCACATGAACTCAAAGAGTTATAAAATAAGCATATTAGAATCCATTTGATATGTGAATGAAGTATTAGAAAGTAAATCATAAAGACATTGTACCATGGGTTGCCCTATCAAGCTCTTACATGTAGTAGTGGAAGTGCTCTCAAGTCTAAAATGGATGAGGGTAGGTGATGAGAAGCTCTCGACACCTTTGTAAGTAAATCCACCCTCTAGAATGAGGACTTGCACCTCTCCTTTATAGAACAGGATAGGAGGAGAGATAATGTAGTCGAGGAAAGAGAAGAGGATCAAATTGTGGGTTAAAGGCTGTGTGCTAGATCATTTTGGATGTCACAATTCCTCTCTAGTGAATTTTCTCTCTTTCAAAACTAGGTTTGTTGAAAGTACACACCTGCTCAAAACACTTCGTATCTAATGTTTTTCCTTTATTTGAAAAATATGTTGAAAGTATCTTTAGTGAGGTGCATGTCTTCTAAAATATGTGTTGTTTTAGCACATAATACTCATGATAATGAATTAAATGTATGAGTAACAAGTCAACACAACACCGTGGCATTGCTTCTCCACGATATCTATTTTTTTCTTATTGTGAAGTTCCAACCTACTAGAAATAGTTCAATATGGTGCCCCCTTTGTAATAACTTGTTGTTTTCCTTTAGTAACCATATATATCTATTGATTGTCGTTTGTATGGATGAAATACAAACATTGCCTAGAGTTATCCTCCATGAGCACACCCTCTCCAAGACTGTTCACTGTTTGAATGGTTGAAACACGAAATCTACCAATAATAATCCCTTTTGACTACGTCACCTCTCAATATTTGCCTTTCTCATTGTAATAATCAACATGTGTGGATGAAAGTAGATCTAATTCGACTTCATGAAGAAAAGAAACCTTGCATATATGGCAAGGTTGAATTGCATCATTACCCAGTTAACCCAGTCATTATCATCCTCCTTAACCTTAGTCCCTGCATCCTCCTTGATTGCACATACAACTCAACCCCTCTCCACTCCTTCAACCGGGATGAAAAGGATTAAATTTCAATAGGAACAATCGACAGGATGAAGAAACTCAAGTAAGCTACAATCCATGCATCCTCCTTGACTATTCATGTGACTCAACCCGCTCAGCTCCCCCTCATCTCCTTCAAATGGGATAAAAAGGCTTCAATTTCAATAGGAAGAACAGGCAGGATAGGGAACCTCGAGCAAGTTGTAGTCCATGCATCCTCCTTGGCTTCGTCTGTAGTTGAACCTCCTTAGCTCTTTCAACCTGGATTAAAAGACTTAAATAGGAAGAAATGGTGGGATCAAGAACCTACTGCAAACTACAACAGGAAGAAATGGACGGATTAAACTGTGCCATTCAAAACAACAATATAACAAGATTTCTCGCATGGGGTATAAAAAAAAAAATTGTTGAAGCATTTGTTCCATAGAAATTTTAATAGACGAGAAGCTCAATGATATTTAGACAAGTTAAATGTGCTTTGTAATAAATTGGAGGTTTGTAGTGAACATTGCAAATATGATGTTTGAGCTTAAATATATTGGAGGAGAAAAGGACATACATGTTGTGCATCTACAACACAAAACCACCTACATATTGAATGGTAAGTCCTCCATTCAAATAAGAGGAAACTACCACCAATTTTGCTTGGATCATAACCTCAGAGGAAATAAATTTTAAAGGAAAACCAATCCAAACCTAGCTAAGCTAATAAAAGAAGGGCCTAAAATTTTGGGAGTAGATTTAAGGCTTATGCACCATGTTCATTAAATCTAGATAGATGTAAGCTTTTATGATACTTGTCAAATTGAATACAATCTTCATAAAGACACATATAAAAACCTTAGATACGTACAACATCACCTAGATGCAGTAAAATATACCCAAAATGCTAATGGAATGTACCTAAGGAGATACTTTGTTCCAAAACTAGTAGAAGTTCTAGAAAAAAAGGTTTTCATGAGAGATCCAGTCAGATAAAATTGGTTGAAAAGATAGAGGAGAAAGGATGAGGGAAAAAATGAATTTAAATAATATACGCCAACGCAATGTCATTTTATCCCTAAACTGCTCAACCCTAGCAATCTCTCGGTGCATATAAAATTTTTACATCGGCTTGTATTTATTACTTCAATGAATTGTAAAGGCAAGAAATTAACTCACCGATAAAAACCGGGCCCTTGAAATCTGAACCAAAGGGGAAGGTGCAATATTTCATCCTATGTACACCCAACCCTGCACTCTGTAGCAAGAGGAAACCTAAACAAATATGGAAATGAGAAATAAATCTAAGAACAAAGTTTGAAATCCAATTACTTGCAATATATAAGCCCAAAAATCACTTCGCACCATACCTCTGAGTCTTGCTGCCCCATGGGTGATGGTAAATGATGGCGAATGACCATGATATCTGTAGTTGTTTCCTTATCTATTTATAAGGAAATTTCCCAACTAATGAATGAGTCTTGTGCCATTGGTATTGGGGCAAGCAAGTTATTTGCCAAATATATTATGGAGGTGTGAGTCATAATGTCCATTCTCCTCTGATACGAGCCATGTCATCGTTGTTTAAAGCTTGGTCTTCACAAACAGATCCGTCTTGAGCATTACAGGGACCCATCAATATTTTGCTCAAAAAACCTCTAAATGATAAAAACTCTGACTTTCTAAAGGGTGCACCCTAATGCTACTCATGGTAGGTTTTGGTCTTTCCATATGACGTCCCCATTCATATTCGGGAGAACTAGAAATGAGTAATGATCTCATCCAAATCCCGGAAGTTTTTATTATCTTTACTTTGAACAAGGTCCTACAATTCGAGATTGAGTAATATATGTTTACTCCCAACTCTTACTGGCTCAAAAAATAAGGGAAGATAGGAGAGTTGTCTCATGTCGAACTCTTTGAGTGAAAGCTCTATTCATTTCTCTTGCCAATAATACCACATGAGTGCACCCGAAAAATAGAATATTGCAAGGACCTTCGAAAGGGGAATTTATAAGTCAACACCTCTCATTATGTTTCCTAGCAAGTGATTGAATTCACAAATGAGGACTTTTTAAAATGAGGGTTTTTTATATGGCCAATGAACTTGACACTCCTTAATTGGGGCTCGATATTCATCCCATATACCATGTTCGTACAGTGGCATGATAGCACTCAAGGAAACTTTGGAATGGGAAATTCCCCAACCGCACACCCATTGACAACATGCGGGTGAAAATGTGAAGCTGGGTTACACTTTTTGCCCTTTTTTGAGTTCGGCCGAACTATTGCCGAAAAAAAATTTCTGCCCCCGATTCTCACAAAAGTGTAACCCAGCTTCACGTTTCCGCCCAGATCAAAGTATTATAAACCTAAACCTCTTATGAACTGAAATAAAAGGAAAACCCAGTTAACCCAGTCATTATCATGTCCCCTTAACCTAAGTCCATGCATCATCCTTAAGTGCACATACAATTCTAACCCTCTCCACTCCTTCAACTGGAATGAAAAGGATTCAATTTCAATAGGAAGAATCGACGGGATGAAGAAACTAGAGTAAGCTCCAATCCCTACATCCTCCTTGACTATTCCTGTGACTCAACCCACTCAGCTCCCCCTCGTCTCCTTCAACTGGGATAAAAATGCTTCAATTTCAATAGGAAGACAGGATCAGGAACCTCGAGCAAGTTGTAGTCCATGCATCCTCCTTGGCTTCGTCTACAACTCAACTCCCTTAGCTCCTTCAACCTGGATTAAAAGACTTAAATAGGAATAAATGGTGGGATCAAGAACCTCCTACAAACTGCAATAAGAAGAAATGATCATATCAAACTACGCCATTCCATCACTAAGAAGCCTCGGTTTGCAAGGCATTGATTTGCATATGGAGAGAGGTATCATCACAAAGAAAGAAGAGGAAGAAAATCTTACTAATGTGTTAATTGTTTGAGCTAGAGGAAGGTAAAGTAGTAGACATGATATGGCCTAAGAAAAGTGGATCCAATCCAAACCAACCACCCTATGAATTTTAAAATCCTAGAGGTAATCCCAACTTTTTATTATAATTTTGATTTGAAAGCACATTTTATTAGTCTCAATAAATGAAGTAAATAGTCTCAACCCCTTGGAGAAGGAAATTTGAGAAAAAACAATTAGCATGAACAAACAAAGAATCCAATGAGATGAGCTGAGAGGGGTCTCCCTTTATAAACAAGAATCAATAGGCTTGTTAGAGTTAGTATGAATCTTTACTAGAAGGTGAGTAGTCTTCACATCACCAACCACATCCAATATAAAGGTACAACCCCTACAATAAAAATTATGTCTCCAAATAAGGTGTAGTCAATACCAATGATATCATCTTCTGAATCTATTACAATATGATTTGCAAAGTATGTTTCCATACATGTGTGAAAGAAATAATTTATCTAGTTAGCAAAAGGAAGTCTTTGTGAAGGGCTTAAGAAAACCCCATGAAGGAGACAATAAGGGTTTGAAACCATAGAATACAAGTTTATCTATGAACCCTAGTTCTGCAACCCTTAGGAGAAATGTTAATAGTCAATAGTCTAATCTCAGATGATATCCTAATCTCATATCAATCTTTAATAACATTGTTGTTCCCTTCAATTGATCGAACAAATCATCAATCCTCGACAACAGATACTTATTCTTAATGGTCACCTTGTTCAATTGCATGTAATGAATGCACAATCTGAGAGTACCATCCTTCTTCTTCACAAATAATACTTGTGTGCCCCATGGTGATACACTTGCCCTAATGTATCCCTTGTCCAACATTTCCTTCAACTAATGTGAAATAATCGATGCACGACCGGCATATGTGTTATCAACTGATACACATAATTGATGCACGACCGACATAAAGTCACAAAAAATACATTCAACAACGACACCATCAAATTTCACATGGAGACACCACTACAATCATGACCAATGCCATCCATACACAACAAGCACATAGATCACAAGCACAAGGACCTATATGCAACCGACATGTACATATGACAACACATCCATCCAAGGGGAACATAAACCAGACATCACCCAGGAGAACAGAACCATGCTATGATACCACTCTATAACACCCTCCTCCCACATCTACCCGAGTAACCGGCCAATCGGGGCAAACATGTGATGAAGAGTTACTATGATATTATTCAACTCCCTATATATCAGTTAAGGAAGTGGAACCGACGAAACACAACCAACCTGACCTTCTCCACTTGCAATAGAATCCCCAGGAGCCATCCAACCCATCTAGGTGACCAACCCTTGAGACAAATTGACATTTTTCTTCATCAAAGCCTTAAATGCTCCCTTGACATGGGCATGCTTGTGACTTAGAACCTCTAGTCACTCCCACAACAAGGAATGTCGGTGACTAGGGACTTTTACAGGTAGTTATGTGCCAATGACTCTAGATTCTGAGCCACTTTTTCAGATCCAGGACTCATGCCACTGCCCAAAACTCCATGAAACTTCCAAAAATTAGAAGTACCATCAAAAGAATGATAAAAATGTAAATACTTGAATAAGGACTTGAGTGGACCCCTACTACATCCATTTCATTAAACATGTCACAAATATGCATTCTACAGTTTAAAATAATAGACATGAGCACAAGGGTCTCACAATTATCTGAAAATCACTAAGAAGCATTGATGCCTCATCATAATAACTTCATTACCATCTATTAAGCCATATAGTCATTGTAAATTCAGTGATTAACCAAAACATGATGAGAGTCGTACATTATCATTTTCATAAAACTCAATCATAACCAACATATAACCAAAAAAAATATCAAGGATATAACAACAATATAAGCCACATATAAAAAAGTATATTTACCCATAAAATACCAAAGATAAAGAGCTCTCATTGATGATTGCATAGGTTGACTAGGTATGGGACTTCCATGAACCACCCGACCATAAGCTAGGATGAACCAAATATTTCTTTCAGCCAATCACCCTCATGCCATATTCCAAGCATGAATGTGTGATCTCATAGAACAAATCAATCAAAACCAAACCAGGGATTCCAGAGGCCAAACCACCTCAACCCTTAATCAGTGATTCCACTTCACGGTCAAACATCACTAACCATCACCATATTGGTCTCTACCCAAGTTGTCCAGGGCTCCAACGCGTTTGTTCCAACCAGGGCTTCCAGGACTAGTAACTCAACACACAGTTGTTGTCGGGCTTCCAGAGCATTTTTCCAACTAGGGCTTCCAAGACTAGTAACTCAACCCACCAAGGGCTTCCTGAGCATTTGTCCAACCAAGGCTTCTAGGAACTAATAACTCAACCCACAACCAAAGGCACAAGAAAACCAACCAGAAAACAAAATTAAAACCCACAACAACATGGCTATCTAGGAAATAACAAGGCTAGGCAAAATCACTGTCAATCCATGCAATCCCCCATGACATTGACAAATCATAAGCAAATAACCACATGCATATGCCATACATGCCAAAAACTAGTAAGAGAACCATACATGAAACTCAATACCTGTAAGAAAAAACCGCTATAGCTATCGATCTTGTTGTCCTCTTGCGCTTTCTTGCTTTTCCTTTTCCTTCTTGCTCCAAATCCAAAGTATGCCACAGTCATCCAAGAGTGCTCTAAGAAAACTCAAAGAGTCCAAGAGTATGAGAGAGAGAATAGAATGAGAACTCCAAAACTAAACTAAAAAAAGTTTGTGCAAAAGCTACCAATTTATCCTCATAAGCCTTTTTATCAACGAGGCCTCTAATTTCTTCATTTTTCCATTATTTTCCTTCATTTTCCTCCTCACATGCAACCTATGACCTTTCACCTCCATTTTCTCCTATTTTCCATTATTTTCATAAATAAAATGCCAATAAATGCCTCATGCCTTTCCAAATCCTTTGCCATTTCCTTTTCCAATTTTCATAACCATTATTAAACCGAAATGAACACCCACTAGGATTTTTTTGCGCAACATTCAACTTGGAATACGTGTCCCATGACCAAGGTCTTATTTTACCTTTATTAACTTTTACATGGATTTTTTACCAGGGTTGTTACAACTTTTTGCTACATCACAGTAGCTTCAACCTTCAATTCTTCATCAAACATGGTACTTTCCATATTTCCACAATCAATCCTTGTTTCGAAAAAGAGACCACAAATTATTTCATCAACATAATTTTAATCCACTTTGTGGTCATATATATGAGCATGCATGTGCTCATTAAAAAATTCAACTTCATCAAATTCATCATTTGTTGCTGGATTCATGAGAGATGCACATTCAGCTCTACAAACCATTACTTCATATGTAAAATTTTCTTTGTTATTCTCGAACTTAAATGCTTCAAACTCTGATGCAAAGAGGCCATCATAAACTACAATCATACCAACTAGATCACACATGTTATTCACTTATTTATTGGAAGCTTCACCATCATCATCAGGGAATATTGTTGGATTCACCAATTCACTACTCACTTTTCAATCACCATCCACATGTGTCTCATTAGAGTGGGATTCGTCATCATCTTCACCATCCCTGTTACAGTGGGGTTCTCGAGAATTTATATGTTCTTACTCTACCTCACACGTAGGGGCTTCAACTTCTCACTCTGCAATATTTTATGTGTCTTCTTCATCCATATGCATGTTTGCATGATGGGTTTCACTTTTATAGTCTTTATGACCATCATCCACATTTGAGTGGGATTCTCCAAACTTTGTTTTCCTCCTAGAGTCTTGCTCATTTAATATCAGAATTGGAGTTAACTTTCTATTGATTCTTCAATAGACTGTAACATAATTTGTTGCTTTATGTCACTTCCTTTATACCAAATTATACTTCCAGGCTCTTCCATGCTTCCTAGGAAGATGTATCTTTTGCTACCTTACAAAAGGACTTCTTATCCAATGTGTGTTTTATAAGATCCAATACTAAGATATCACATACTTCATCACATGGTTTATTAGACCGATACTCAATTAACTCTTTACATAAAAGAAAATTTTTCATTTTGATAGTTCCTAAAAAATAAAATGTTTACTAGTAAATTTTGGAAGTGTTACCGAATTTATCCTGATATATTCATCCTCGAATTTTTCTACTTCGTCTACTTGTCTTTTAGATGCCTTGACTTTGGAGAGAACCTCTATGAGATCTTCAAAATACTTTGGCTCTTCCTCTCGATTTCTTTTCTCGGTTTGCTTCATTCTTACTTTGTGACCCATGGTTGTATTCTTTCTTTTGTCTTCTACCTTCTTTCCTTATTGTGTTAGCCTTCTAGAAATTAACATCACATACACTTGATTATCTTTAACAATAAACAATTTAACCTTCACTTTAACGGTGGCTCCCAACAACTACTAGCAAGTTTGCTAAGCTCTTCTATGCATATTCTTATGGAGGCTCATGGCTAAAACTTATGGTGGAGACTCCTCCTTTGGTCAATGGTGGTGGCTCTTTCCTCTTGATATGGTGGTGGCTCTATAGGCAACTCACCCTAATATTTCAGTAGTCGGGTTTACAAACTCTCAACGAGCTCTAGTTTCTACTTATGGACCAATGGATGTAAACTTCGATTTGCAGACCACTCACAATAACCAAGGATCTTAGTGGAAGTAGCTCATGCCCTTCTTAACTTGTTTGGTGCTTTGAAACCTTGCTAAACCTTGCTCTGATACCACTCGTTATTTAGATGCAAAGATAAACATGCAAACACAAGACAAATAAGTACACAAGCTTCATGAATAAATAAGTTATATTCATTAATTATTCTCTCATATACATCCATCGAATTTTTGTTATTCTCTCTTCTTACTTCACATTACAATGACCCAACCATGAGTATATAAGCACTGAACTGTCTAAATATGGAATCATGCAAACTCTACCTTTCTTTTCTTCATGCAAACTATGACTTGACGCTTTAACTAAACTTTTCGAACTTCACTTTAAGATAAATTGACATTTTTCTTTTTCTTCACTTAGCTTTTCTTGACAAGGCATTACCTTTTTAAATTTGACTCACTTGAATTCTACTATTAGACTTAATTAGACCTAACTTGCTTTCCTTCACTTAATTTAACTCTTCATACATTGCATGCATACGAGAGTACTTACTATTTCTATCAAGTGAAACAATTTTGATCTATGACAAAGTTGTGATTGATGATCGTAAATGAAATAGGAAATTTGGTGATAGGTTTGTATGAATTGTGTGCTCTTATAATTTAAATTGTTATATGAGACTAGAGTTCACTTGATTGTAACACATTTGAATATTTGACAATTGTTAAGCTAGTTAGGTTGTTGATTCTATAATATTACTTTCATTCATATCATTTTCATATTGGTTATGTTAATGCATAATTGTATGGAATTATTATCTACATACTTCAATAAGTGTTAAACTTATGAATGTTAATGATCGTGAAATATAAAAAGTGAGGTGTAGTATATAATCACATAGTTTCAGATTAAGAGAACCGATGAGATGAAATGAGTCAGATGCACCACAAACCTATAGTGATGGGTCATCTAGGTGCGCTAATTCATTCTCCAATATGGGTGACTATAGGGGCTTGACAATGGCTTTTTAGGTTAAATTAAAGTTTATGCTAGAGTACTCTTTCAAACTCCTTCACAATTTATTTACATATGTCTCTATTAAGTGAGGAAGATAAACCACATAATCATGATTCCCTAGCTTGAAATGATATCAATTAATAATATTACTTGGTTTCTTAATAATGCATTCATGGTAATGATATCAATTACTAATATTACTTTGTTTCTTAATAATGCATTTATAGTTTTCAAATTATGAGATGAAAATCTTTACCAACAGCTTAATACCTAATAATAAATTAATATAAAAAAAATATTAAATTGCATATATATATATATATATATATATATATATATATATATATATATATATATTAAAATATTTGTAGAAAGTTTTTTTACAATAAGAAAAAATTTAAATACTAAAATTTTATATAAGAAATAATTAAATTATTGTTACTTATTTCTTTGATATATTTGTTTAACAGTGAAAAGAAAATTGAGATGTGATTATAGGATATATACAAGAATCAAAATTTGGATTTTTCATTTAGAAAGAAAAGAATGAAAGTTTAAAATGCATATATGGATGAATTTGTATTTTTTTTTTAATTTCTTTATGTATAGTTTTGATATATATATATATATTTATTTATTGAGAAAATGTTTAAATTATTTTTATAGTTATATTGTATTTAATTTCTTGCAAATTCATATCAAAGTTTAGTTGAAGTAATTTAAATTTTTTCACATATATAAAAAAATAAACAATTTCACATTATGGAATGTAACTCATTTGACAATCACCTTGTTATGAAGTATTATGTTAAAACATGAGATTCAAAGTTAAATCCCCTTAAGTGGCCAACCAAAAAATAATATATTTTTTTTTATCTATTTTTTTATTATATTTTTAGAATGTGGTTTAATGAAAAAAGGGAAAATAGAATATAAAATAAATAAAATTGACACGATCAAATTTCATGTGGTTTGAATATCTATTTTCAAAAATTAAAAATATAACTATCCACTATCCACTCATGGAATTTTAGTGAAAAAAAATAAAGGCTTTAAATCCAAATATAGATGAATTTTTATTTTTTATTATATATATATATATATATATATATATATATATATATATATATATATATATATATATATATATATATAATTGAGAAAATTTAAAAAAAAAACATTATTGTTATATTGTATTTAGTTTCTTGCAAATTTATATCAAAGTTTAGTTGAAGTAATTTAAATTTTTTCACATGTTTAAAAAAATAAACAATTTTAGTTCATGGAATGTAAGCCATTTGACAATCACCTTGTTATGAAGTATTGCTAATGGTTTTGTCTTAATTGCTAACTGTCTTAAATGGGTTACGTCTTAATTGTCATTGTCTTAAGTTGCCATTGTCTTAAATATAAAGTTTTATATTAAAATATTTTTGTCTCAAACATCTTTTGTCTTAAATATAAAGTTTTGTCTTAAAACATTTGTCTCAAATTGTTTTTGTCTTAAATATAAAGTTTTGTCTTAAAATATTTTTGTCTCAAATTGTTTTTGTCTTAAATATAAAGTTTTGTCTCAAACTATTTTTGTCTCACACTACTTTTGTCTTAAATTTTATATTTAAGACAATTCAATTGATATTAAATTTTAATGTAAAATAACTAAAATAAAAAGTGGCTTTTTAAGACGCAAGATTTCTTTTGTCTTAAAAAAATGTCTTAAAATGCTATAAAAAAATGTCTGATATAATAAAAAACAAAAATGAATATAAGTGTAACATCAATAATCTCACTTTTAGTGGCCATACTAAGGAGAAGTGGTAAAAATAATTCACTCACTCTCAACCATAAATAAAACATTTTAAATAGTTTCTCATTTTTATTCAAATTTGTAAAGGTGCAAACAGTTTATTCAAATCTTGATTGTGGAGATGTAAATATTTTATTCAAATTTTATGCTCAAAAAAATGATCTTTGTCAACTTTGTAGACATTTTATTCCAATTTTACCTTTAAAAAATATGATGTATCTCAGCTCTTACTAAATACATGATTAAAATGAATCTATAATGATTGACAAAGAAAAAAAGATAAAATATATATAACATTTAATCAACAATGAAATTTAATATGCTATGTAGAAGCTCACGCATCATCCCAATTCTTGATACTGATTTTTACTTCAAAACGGTGGATGCTTTATTGGTGAGGTAGAGGTGTATCGTATGGTGGTGGTATTGCTAACGGACATGTCTGTCTTTTTTGTTTCTTAGTATTTGTTCGTATTTTGAACATTTATATAGCCTTTTCCACCACTTCAATCTTAACAACCTTGTACTATAATATTGTTACGTAGCGATGCAGAGGCTCCAACCAAACCTAACACTCCACCCCATGTTTCATGGATTAACTAATACTTTAAATATATGAATAGAAAAGCAAGATTTCTTTCTTTTTACGAACATGTAATGTGATAACCAGTTACCTCAAGCTCTAAATATTTTATTTACATGGTGTTGTAAAATGATATTCCATGCAAATACTATTACATAGTCTATTTCTCACTTTCCAGTTTCCTTGAAAAGCTGGGAGATCTCCGGCATGTGTTGAATCATCGTGCTCCATCATTCAAGCCTATTAAAGATGAAAATCTCATCCAAAAAAAAATGAGCCGCGACATTTATCAGCAAAATTAACCTTAAATTTAATGTCCGTTGGGAGGAGATAAGTGTTGAACCGATGCAAGAATAGACTTGTCGTTGTACAAATATTTAGGCAGCAGCTGCTGGCATTACTAAGAAAAAATAAAAATTAGAAAAATTGCATATACCCAAAACACCTCATTGCATTGAAGCTGGCAGAAGTTTTAAACTCTTAAATAAATAAATAATATAAATGAATCTTGATTTATATTATTTAAACTAATTTTTTGACTGTATATATGGATTAAGCACTTGAAAAAACTTGTAAGGCACTTCTATATTGTGCAAGGTTACCCATCAAACTTCTATTTTCAATAAATTCCTGCAGGATTTTAAAAAAATTAGAGAAAAAACCACATTATTAAAATGCATCTGATTGCACCATTAGATCACCATCAAATACAAAAAATTTAAACGAAAATTCTCATATTTTATTCTCGATGAAATTATATTATAATTAAAAAAATAAAATTAATATCTTGTGCACATTTTCATCAATACTAAAATAAAATAAGATTTACATCATGTAAACGTGAATGGATATTATGTTAACTATGTTTTTGTAAGAACAAATCATAAAGAAAATATTAGGAATGTTCAATATTGTTTTTAATCCAAAATATTTAAGATAGGGTAATGCTATACAAAGTTTGTTTTATGGAAGGATAGACTTATGTTCACTTGTCTTTTTGAGGGGAAACCTCTTAGTGAGTTGAACTCTAATACATTTGTCTTATAAGGAAGAATCAATCTTTGTTTATAGTAGATAGAAAACCCTAATTATAACCAAACACTAGTTAGTGAGTAATATTTCTTTTAAGACGTTGCATTACATTTGTTCTAAGTGAACTACCTAGTGGGTCTTATTTATAACATAGAACGTAGTGGACCTAGTCCATCTTGCATTGAATAACTACAATTATTATTATTCCTATCGGCCTTCACCTCCACATTACACCCTTAGGGAGAATCTCACCATTCCATCCCCAATAAAAAATCATTTCCCTTAAAACTTTTGTTGGGAATGTACAAGAAACTAGGGTCTCATCTATGAGTGCTAAGAACAATATTGAAGAATTGTACAAAACCAAGGTCTCATGTACAATTCTTGACATCAACAATTAAGTAGTGCAAGAAACTTATCCTTAAAGCAAAGTCCCATGTTGAAGTGCTCATGTGGAGTCCCCACTAAAGACACCTCAATGTGACAAATTGTTGACTAGTGTGCTTCAAATGCACACCACAATCATGTGGATCCAAATAAATATAATCATTCATTTCATAGAGATCATCCATATAGTTTCAAAAGATTGATTGTGGATTTGGAAGGAAAACTACCTTTAGAAAATATGAAATTTAAAAATTGGTAGCCATAACTTGCTTTTGACATCCCTCAATGATGTTATTTATATATTGTGGAGTAAATTCATCAAAGGGAAAGTGAAATTGATTATTGTCTATATATAAGTTGTTATAGCAATGTTCCTCTAAATCACACTAGAAATTGATGTATCTTTTATACCTTCCTCTAATTAAAGTGTATATCTTGCCAATATGGTGACAAGGGTTTCTTCAAATCATATTTAGCTTGTGAGATTGCTTTCTGGTTTCAGCCCATTAGAAAAAGACAAGTGTAAAGATGTTATTGAAAAAAAATGGACGTTTGAAGTGGGAAATCATCCACTTCTATCAAAGGATTCATGTCTTGCAATATGATTATTATCACTATTTTTCATACTTCGTAATCAAAAAATGATATAACATAATGTGAAAAATTAATGTGTGTTGAATGAAAATCAAGTTGAACTACAAAGAATATATTTATACCAAGAAAAAAAATCAAAGTGGAATTAATGCTTCTCTTCCCAAACACTTCCCATGCCAAGCTCAAGGAAATCTCACGGCCTTGCAACTCTCTTTGTGGCTCCTCCTTTCGCTTAACCGACTTGATTGAATTACAAAAAGCGGGACATTGCCGGAAACTACTTAGAAAGAACCTGACATGACGTGGTGGATAAGAGTTGGAAGATTGGAGTCTGGACTCTGAACCCATCTCACTTCACATTCTCCCCCAACATAGGCTGCAGTTAGGGCGGCCCCCGTGAAATGATGGCGTCACGTTGGTGACCGAGTCACTGTGGCATCGCCATTGCCAAGTCAGCAGATCCAGTTGGGCACGTTTCAGTCTATGGGGCAGTTGGGGTTTGAGGGTTGATCAGGAGACAGAACAGGTGAAGTCAATGCGTACGCCGCGTGAATGGGAAAGGAACGGTGCGTGGTTGAGGATCAAAGTGCAGAAGACTTCCGCACTCCACCGTCCATTTCGATGCTTTTCCCCGATATTGCTTCCTCTTTCATTACTTCCTCTGCAAGTCACTCATTCGAATCCGGCCAAATCAATCCATTCCATTCAGGGGAGGCGTTTCTTATGAAATTAAGCCGTCGGTTTCGTTAATTTAGCTCTACTCCGTGTTGAAGAAGCTCATATGCATACCATACAGTGAATTGCTACAACTATCACTCCATTGGTTTATTGTTTATAAACTGTGTGTGTAGAAAGGAAGCTCGGTATTGAAGGTTGTTGAAGAGCTTACAGCATGACCAAAGTGGATATATTGTGCCCCATCGCTCAAGCCATGGACGTGTTCAAAAAACAGGGAGCAGAGCACCAGTTGAGCTACTTGTGCAAGATTTGCAGCAAGGGATTCGTCTCTGGTAGAGCTCTTGGCGGTCACATGAGAGTCCACGCCCCTGCCTCCATCGCTGCAGACACACTCACCGAAACTGAAATTCAGAAGAGAAAGGGTTCCGGTGATTGGGATCACAAATTAATGCAGGAAAATGAGAAGGATGAAGAGGGATTGGATAGTAATGGAAGTAATCTAATGTATGATCTGCGAAGAAATCCCAAGCGCAGTTGGCGGTTTGAAGATCAGGACTATTCGTTTCTGTTGGGTCACAGGTTCGATTCCAGACCCATCAATTCTTCTATAAATTTTGATCTGTGTGGGAAAG
Organism: Pinus albicaulis; assembly: GCA_034641835.2. Lineage (NCBI taxonomy): Eukaryota > Viridiplantae > Streptophyta > Pinopsida > Pinales > Pinaceae > Pinus > Pinus albicaulis. The sequence continues at coordinate 300,400,436 of CM076583.1, read as the reverse complement.
AATTCAATTCCTGGGAAGGACTGTTTGGTCACATGAGTTGCCACTCGGAAACCTATCGAGATAGTAGTGATTCCCATCTTGAAGAATCACAGCAACACGAGACGAAGGACCAAGACAAAGAAAAAAGTGAGAGTGATGTTGCGACTGAGATTGATCATCCGAGAGGGAATTCAAGCAGATTTGATGAGTGGATGAAGGGAAAGAGATCCAAGAGACCCAGGTATGGAATCCAACTTATTAATCCCCATAAGCAGTTTGCTATGGACACCAATAATGAAGAAGAGGACATTGCAATGTGTCTTGTCATGCTTGCAAGAGGAGTAAACACTGTTACAAACCCACAAGCCCAAGTGGGTGAGGAGCATGAACCAGGTGACCTCAAGCTTCCCAACACTGGTTTGCAGGTTCCGAAATGCATCAGGAAGGAGCCCAAATCTAAGAAAATTGATGGAGATGCTGTGCTTTATGATGATGATGAGGTTAAGAAGGCCAGGTACAGATGCATCACTTGCAATAAGGGTTTTCAATCCTATCAGGCTCTGGGAGGCCACAGGACTAGCCACAAGAATCTCAAGAGCTCTTTTTCACAGATAGAGGATGAGAATGAGAGTCTACAGGAAGATATTACTGATGAGGAGCTGAGTCATGGATCAGACTCTGAACTGCCTGGAAATTTGTACAAGCCTCATCCCAAGGAGAGGACTAAGGATTCTTGTGTCAGAGCAAGGGATGAAACAAGGACAATGGAGGCTGCTGCCTTTTCAAGGAAGAAGACTCCAAGGGTCCATGAATGCTCAATCTGTCACAGAGTCTTTTCTTCGGGTCAGGCTTTGGGAGGTCACAAAAGACTCCATTGGGGTGGTGCTGGAGCTTCTGATACTGTTAGTACCATTTCTAGCAACAAGAACACCCCTATGCAGCAGGAGCAGATGCCTGAAAGAGTGGAGCTGTTGGACCTAAACTTGCCTGCCCCTATTGATGATGACTGTGATGCTGGCAACCTCAATAATTTGGGTGTTAATGCAGCAGATTCTCATGGAATTTCCAATGTCCAGACCCGCAGCCCTCCTTATTTTCAGCCTTGGTTGATGGGCATCTACCAGAAACAGGGATTGTTCTTGTGCAATAATCATATCAATTTGAGTAAAGACGATGAAGCAGACAGTAAGACTGGAAAGGAAATTGGATTTGGCAGGGGATGTGATTCAGACTTCCCAGTCAGGGCACAACCTTGGTTGCAATTGTAAGTCAGACAATTGTCTGTAATTGATTCATTGTTAAAAATAATGTACAGTTCAATTAGTATATACTCTGAACTTTCAAGCAATAACACCTATACTTGGTTCATCAACTGCAAACACTAATGCCAATGTATATTCAACTTTCACTCTGCTTTTCACCAAATTATCAATCAATAAAAGGCATGTTACTAATTAAGTAAAATATACTTGGTATCTGAAATGTTTTTGACCATGACGATGCCCAACGTTTTGAACATGATTTTATCCATTTGCAATATGAAAGAGTAAACTCTAACCAGTAATATAATACCTTTAGTTTTTATAAGTATCACTTAATCTAGTTTTTATAAGTATCACTTAATCTCTATAGCCAAACCAAGTGATATTCTATTAGTGATTTCGTTTGCATATGTCTCATAGACCAAGGGTGGAGCCCAGCTCATTTGTTTTTGGAAGCCTAAGTGTTTGGAGAAAATTAAAGACTTATTATATTATTCACTCAACTATGGTGTAGACCACCACACACTAAGAAATCCAGCGACCATGTATGGCAAATATGGCATCTTGCTTTTGATTGTTGATGATGTTTTTCCATTATTTGAACATCTTTCTAATGAATCACAAGTTTCAACCAAATACTCTCTATATGTAATATATTAATTAACATTTATTTTTACATTTATTTTTAATTATGTATTAATTAACTTTCGTGTAAAAAATATTAAACCTATTTAAATATAAGTAATGAAATATTTTGTTAATAATATGTAATCAATAATTGTGGAGTTTCATATTAATTAGTTAATTAAAATAGTATAATATATAATATATAATTTATTTTAAAAAATAAATAAATAATTAAAAAATATATAATAAAATATTTTAATAATTTAATCTATTTTTATATAAATTATTTGCAAAATGTTGTTGTATATTTAAAATTTATAAAGCAAAAAATTTAATAATTAGCATAAATTTATTTTAATTTTTTTATTTAATAAATATTGATTTTTTTTTAATAATATTATAGAATTGATAAAAAATAATAAATAATAAAATCAAATATATTTGAATGAGACTCTTTTCCTTTCAATATAGTTTTATGAAGTTTTTATTTATTTATTAAAGTAACATTAAAATATAAAGCGGATACTATAATCTCATATATATATATATATATATATATATATATATATATTAAACTGTAAAATATATTTAATTTTTTTTCAATATGATTAAGATATTAAACTATGACATATATTTATTTTTTTCAATATAATTATTTGATTATCCTAAATAAACATAGAAAAAATAAATTATAAAATATATTTAATTTTTTTAGATGATTAAAAAAAACAAAACAAAACAAAAAATAAAAAAAACGTCATTTCAACATACACAGTTCTCTTTTTTTGAGGTTACAGTTCTGAAGTTATTTTGTTATTAATATTAGTCAAAATAAAAAAATAATTTTAGTTTTTGAGATTGGGGTAGATTACCTCTTTATAATAAGTTATATATATTTTTTTCCTCTAACCCCTTATGTTCCACAACTTATCCTTAAATTTGGAATGATAATTTTTTTGATATTATGATATTATCCTTATTGGTGTTGGAGTAGTTGTCACATTTACCTCTTTGGGAATCAATTAGGTAGATTGATAGCCACCTTGGGAACATGGGACTAACCACCCACTCAAGGTAATGGTAAGGGTTTGGAAATTTACTGATACCTACATGTTTTGGTGTAAATGAAAATCTTAATATGGTATCAAATACCTACATGTTTTGGTGTAATTGAAAACCTTAATATGGTATCAAAGCCTTGACCCAAGTTTAGTTCCCCAAGTTATATTTAAGTAAGGATATTGGAGTAATTGTTACATTAACCTCATTGAGAATTAATTAGGTGGACTAAGCACCCACTCAAAATAATGATAAATTTTAAAAAAATTACAAATACTTATGAATTTGAGTTATAAAAAAAAACTAATTAATTTACTGAAACATATAAATTTCAATTTATCGTTATCACATTTCCACATCATCTTCCATTTGCAATTATATTGTATTTCAAACCATTATTTTTTCCATTCTAATTATTTTGTCGGCCCAGAGTACGCTTGTTTCCACATTATCTTCAAATTATGATAGTACCATTTTTAAGACAAACTTAATATACTTGAAAATATTTTAATACTAATATGGTTTATTAGTAATTTAGTACCCACCTCAAAGGCTGAAAGGGACTATAGTTTTAAATAATTCAACTTGAATCGTAATAATATGTATAAAATCATTTTACTATATCAATGTTTTGTTTTAAAATATATTAGTATTTTTAAATACATTTTTAATAGAAATTATTGACAAGTGAGAAGTAAATCTTATATCATTGGTTCGAGGGTGAATGGGATTGGACCACATCCCAATCTTCTCTACATCCTTGAAACTAGTGTTTCCCCCTCCCCCCTTGGGTGGGGAGCAGTCGGTAAGCATAAGGACATATTGGAATTAGGGGCAATCCCCGACTCACTAGCAAACCATAAGATATATCATAAAATCATTAGATAGAGGGGATGTCACTAAGCGGTGTAGTTCCTCCGAGAAATGGAACCAACCCATATGAACATCCAAAATAAGTGAAATTAGACAATTCATAAAAAATACATAAACTTCAAAGCGTCATCATCCATCCATTCATAAAATTGAACTCCTATCATATCCCTTCATCACCAGAAATTAACGGACCCGAGATCAGGCCTTTCAAATCTACAATTCAATTAAATGTCCTCCCTTGAAGAAAATTTGTAAATATGTTACCTTGTTAATAACCTATTTTCATACAAGAATATTTGACTGTCGATGCATTGATCGAGGTGAATATGGTCCATTCATGGCTTTCCAAATCTTGTCAGACTATGTCGAGGCTAGATCCCAAAAGGACTTGGCAGTCGTAAATTTGGCAGGAGGGGGAAGTGGACCATTTGTGACTTGCATTTTTGGATGACCCATGAACTCCAACCCCTATGAGAGCCCCATGACCATTCATCTAATTGTTGGAACACACATGGGCCATCCATCACTTTCTCCCCTTTTGGACCCCCCACGAAACTCCAATGCCATGAGAGCTCCTAAACCATAGATCTTATGAGTGAGTCTATTGTGAGTCATTTGTGGCTTTTCTAATCATGTTATCTTTACTTTGAAAAGAAACATGAGGAACCATGTAGATTTTCAATCCAATGCTCGAGTGGACCTGGGTTGTCCATGGGATTGAATGGTTATGCTACATATTTCATAGGCCCACAACACTTTGCAAGGATTTTAGACATAACAGGGAAGTTCATGGAGCGCCTACGACTTATTAGGGGAATTTCTTGCATTTAATTAGGTGTGAAGTGAATTGAAGCCACTTGGAATGACTAGAAAAATTAAATATGAACATTGGGAATGAGGGGTTCTTTAGCTAGCTAAGTCCCTAAGGCCAAACATCAACATTTTGTGGTAGGGGCCGCGAGATAGCATTCGTCTCCTTCTGTGGGATGGCTCCTCCCTATGAGGGGAAATGAACTAGAATCTAGGGTGAAGCAGAATAGTGGCCTATCTGATGGTCTTATAGAGTGAAAGAAATATAGATATTGATTCTATTCCCTTCTTGAATACATTTTAATTTATGATATTATTTATCAAATAAAAAATAAACTATATATAAATAATATCATAAATTAAAATGTATTCAAGAAGGGAATAGAATCAATATCTATATTTCTTTCACTCTATAAGACTAACAAATATTAATTATATATATATATATATATATATATATATATATATATATATATATATATATATATATATATATATATTTTTTTTTTTTTTGATGATTAAAAGGGAATATTTCGTGGTCTACATTTTCCATGTTTAACCAATAATTTAGATTAAAATAGTTGCAATGTCTTTGTTTCTTCAATGGTTGAATCATATCTTTCACAATGTTTTTGATATTCCTTAATTCCATAGTTATCTTTCTCTTTTAGGTCTATCCTTAATGTTTCTCAATTCCTAAGGTATCTTATTTCTTTTGTCCTTCAAGCATACACTACTAGTTTGTATGCTACAGGACAATTTAGTAGATGCTCAATTCTTAGACTAAATTAATATTAGGTATTATTCTAAGGCATGAGAATTTCAAGTTGAATGTCAAACTAGGACTTAAACACTTAGATGAGTGCCCGTAATTATTCTTGCAATATATCAACAATTATGCAAATTACTCGAAGTTGAACTATTATATGAATAACTTGAATGCATCTATTTAATGTTAATAATATACTTTGGATATTTTGTTACATGCTAGCACAAATTCATTTAAATAACATTAATTATAGATTATAGTTGCATCCGATCATCTTCATGAATAACATGATTAGGGGCGGAGAGAACTATATCTGTGATCAAGTTTCCCATTATTCATCCATCTTAAGCTACTTACTCCCATTTGAATTTTTCTAAACATTTCTTTATGTTGAGCTTGTAAGCACTACATAGAAATGTGAATAGCATCTCTAGCTTCTGAACAATGCTATCCACAAATTGATTCTATAAACTATGTTGTTTTACTAGTGTGTTTCTAAGTAATGTTTTCCCTTAGCATTATGTTACCAAAAACATAAAGTGATTTTTTAGCTGTTATGTTACCTTTTTGTGGTTATGTGCAACCAAATTTTAGGTTTCAATGAAGAGAGTAAGAAGGAACTTAATCCCTTGGTCGTCCAACACTCAATTAGAGAAAAGGAAAAGTAAGTTGCTTCTAATCCTTTGTACAAATATTCCATCATGATAAGCAAAGTAGAAAGCAAAGAATATGGTTTTTTCTACCTTTATTGTTACTAATAGAAGACAACCTCATATTCAATGATTAACAGGGATTAATGGTGGAAGATAGCCTCCTCTTGAAGTAATAAAAGAAGGAGGCGGTGTGAGAAATAATGGAATATGTTTTAAATCAATTAATTATAGTGAAAGAGAGGAAAAAGTGTATGCTATACGCTACAATATAATTAGGCAATGAGGAATTCAATTGTCTTTTACTCTTGATAGCTAAAATAAGAAAGTTCCAAAAACAAAACCAAAATTTAGAGGATGTTGTTTAGATTTTCCCTTTATTAAAATACTCCATTCTCCTTTGCAAATTTATTATAGAAAATTTTATTGTAATTTTAAGGTAATGAGCATATCAAACATTTGTATGTTTTATATATTTCAACAAAGGCATGCCTAAACATAATAATTATATAACAATATTATTAACATTAGAACTAGAACATACGATAGACATTTTATATTCAACAACAATTGACAGTTTGAATGACATGTTATGGTCACTTCATTAGATAGAGAAGTTTTATTGGTTTAAGAATTCATGTCTACGAGTACACATGTTAGTGAAAGGAACTCCTCCATCTCAATAACTAAATTGTCTTGTCTAATTGCAAAAAAAAACAAACATAAAAAATACCATCATAATTTTTATTTAGATTATTCCTATGAATGAAAATTAAGCATAATCTCCATTTAGATCAAACCCATGAATGAAAATTAAACATAATCTTTGTTTAGATCATTCCATGAATGAAGTTTAAGCATCAGTTAGAGAAGCCTTATTTAACAATTCAAAAGGTGTTGCATAAAAGGGATTTGTAATTTCTTTTAAAAATATGTCCAACATGTGTGTTCAAGTGTGCCCATGTGTCCGAAGTGTACCCAAGTGCATCCAAGTATGACGAAGTCCACTAAAGTGCATTCAATTGATTTTTGCCCAACAAATATGTGCATAATGAGTGTGTCTCATGATTGCACTCCATGAATATTTTTTACCAAAAGCACTTTTGTCTTTTATCACAACCCCCAAGTGTGGAACACCCAATTCCTTGAGTCTATATGTAACCTAAGCACTTGAATCCATAAAAGTTAGTGAAATTATGCATACCATTTTGTTTATCATGCTTAGTGCATGTGCAAGGATAAATTTTCTTATGAAAACCATCTTTTCCATTCCTTTCCAAGTTCTTTTCCAAGCTTCTCTTGATATAACCAACTAATGTGTGTTGACAAGGTTTGTTGTGCACCTAATCTAGAAAAGGGTATCCGACATGTGCGTGGTGTACCTTACAAATGGGTCAAGGTACTATAAAACTGACTCTTAACCCATGCCATTGAAGGCTAAAAATTTACAAGAAAGATTGTGAGCTGACATATCTATCATCAATTCACCATTTTTCCCTTTGTACACCCACATCCAAATGATATCCATTCACTCCTCTATGTCACATCTATCCACTCAACAACACAACATGCAATGTTGTAGCAAGTATATATAGACCAACGAATTTGAATGAATGTTTTCAAATCCAACAATCTATATACCATCCATTACAACATTAAACATTGTATAGCTAAGTAAATATATATAAACACTCCTCTCTACCTAATGTAATGTATTCAACACCATTTAAACTTAGTAGATTTACATTATACAAATTTTAATTGCTTTAAAAATTTACAAGGAAGCCCACAAAATAGGTAACATCAAAATCTATCAACTAATCCACAAACGAGTTTTTATCAAATATTATAAAAAAATATTTTCAATTTTTTAAATAATTTCTACAATCTACATGGTGTAGTGTAGATGATGATAAGATGTTTTGTTAAGGCACTCCTGGCAGGAAGACTCACATAAACTAGCAAACAAACAAAAAATATGTAATAATCCAGCCCAAGCTGGGTGTGATCCTTGGGTTATTTTGATGGCTTAGATGCCCCTGGGTCAACTACTCAACCCATAGCTTTGGGTGATTTTGACCTACTCAAGCCATAGGTTAATCATGCCACTCACTGGCAGGAAAACTCACATAAACTAGCAAACAAAAACAAAATATAATAACTCAATTTTAGATACTATTAATTAGCATAACTTTATAAGCAAAAACACTAATAAAAAATGCATTGTCTACCTAGTCAAAAATTTATGGTAGAGGGCCATATTTTTTTTTTTTAAATCAACTATGAGAATATTTGATTTATTTATTTATTGTGGGACTGAGGTTAACATCAACAAAAACTCAAAACACTAAAACTCCATAGTTATAACTTAGATTTCCAAAGATTTCTACCAACTTTTATCAAAATATTTTCAGAATTTTTATTATTTTCCCATAAAAACGTTGCCTCATGAGACAAAATTCAAAGTACGGCTGCTTTCTTTCCATACGTATACTGATGACTTGATGAGGAGTAAGTAGCAAATCTTTCATATTTACTACAGAGCAAATTGGATAGAAGCATTAGATTAGCAGAGGAGGGAACATATTCGCAGGAATCTATTGTGTACTATTTTGAAGTTCAATTCTCCCGAAAAACTTATAGTTCTTCATTATATCATAATTTATTATTATTATTCATTATTTTTTCATATATAATTGATACACACCATATAGTTTTCTTATTTATTAATTATTTTACTTTTCTATAATTCACAAATACATAATCGAATAATAAACTTGTTTATAGAGATAGTGTAACATACGCCATTAACTTCACATGGAAGTGTAAGGAGTTAAATTTTTTTTAGGAGTTAATTTTTTTTTATACAAGTTACTCATGGGTAACTATCCATTCACTATTAAATATTCCTTACTCATCATTACATAGAATGTTTATCAGTTCATAGTGTAACTTTTAGAATAAGAATTAGTAAGCTCCTTAACCATTAACAATCTCCATTACAGTACATTAACATAATACTGTATGATGTAACCTTCCACTCATTTCATTATTCATGTAGTCATCACATACTTGCCATTATGAACATCATAACAAGAAAGGAATCAACATCATCAACTTGACACAATAATCAATCACATCATTGAATACCAATATACCCTGGAAACCCCGTAGGGTGAAAACCAGCAACGTTTAATTTTATTATTAAACGCTCGTAAGGGTGATCAGCCCTCACTCAATGGCTTATAAGGGAGACCATCCCTGAACCATCGTTTATAAATCTTACAAGGAAATATACAAATATCTAGCTTAAAGCCATTACAATAAATGTGATAACATTTACCCACTAATCTTCATATATTCATATCTTGGTGGCATGGATGCCCTACCATGGACCACCGTACATTGGATCATCTTGCAGCTCACACTTATCTGCATGAACCATAATCATTTACCTGCCACCAAGTTAAGCATAATATTTCCTTTGTACAGGTCACCATCATTCCCTGTTAATGATGCCTTCAACATACATTAATGTCAAGATTCATAAAGCATTAATCAACCATTTCATATATCTATACTAGAGAGGCTTCTCCATCTACTCTTTTATATTCATGACATGCAAGTAAAATACCTTGACAAACTCCCTTCAACAACACATATTGCATATGTGCTATTTATAAGTAATCACATTAACTAATGTTTCTCTCGCATAAGCACACATTCTTGCAAGACAATAGCTACGTCTCCCCAGCATTTCTTTAAAATAAACCTGATATATCGGTTACATTATTTGTGCATGCGATTTATATAAATTTAATCAAAATAGCTAACCCTTAAACTATTACTTTTAGTGCATAGAATGCAAGCTAACATAACAAATGTTGCTCCCATGCATGCAAATGCATATAGATTCCAAAAGAGTCTCTCCAAAGGAGTGCTTACACAACGAAGCACATAGCTTCCTTCACGAGTCTTCCTAGAGAAAATCTCAACACAAGTGAGCATGTAAACATATGTTTTCTTTTCTGTAAAACTATGCAATTAAGCATACAAATACATGTCTTTTTTTTCAAAGATTATATTAACAATCATTTCCAATGTAGTTTAATACAACATGCTATCTTTACCACATACAAATATGTATATTCTTTTCAATGAAAGTTAATACATATATTGCATGCATATGCATGATCTTCTTCCAAAAGGAATTAACATCATAATCATGATAATATAAAAGTAATCACACAGTTTGTTCATCTAAAGAAATATAACTGAATAGTTCCTTATCCGAGGATTTATTAAATAACTAATCTTTACCAACACCATGGTAATCTATTCATGGATTTATGAATAACTAATATTTACAAACACCATGATAATCTACCCATGGATTTATGAAATAATTAATCTCTACCAACACCATGGTAAACTATCCATGGATTTATTAATTCATTAATCTCTACCAATACCATGGTAAATTATTCTTGGATTTATGAAACTATCCATGGATTTATTAATTCATTAATCTTTACCAATACCATGGTAAGATATTCTTGGATTTATGAAACTATCCATGGATTTATTAAATAATTACTATTTACAACATGGTTAATGTATAGAATATTAATGTGAGAAACTTCTCTTTTCTTCTTCACTACACATGAAAATATTTCAAGAGTTACCCTCTATATTCATTCTCAAGAAAATACCTTGGATTTGTTCTCATTTCCTAAACTAAATGAGTACAAGATCCCTTTTAAAATAAAGATCATGCATCTTCTGTTTTCTTGCTTATAGAATATGATGTAAATATTTATATTAAAGAGTTACCCTCTTTAATCTATTCAAGGAAATCTCTTTTAAAATAAAAAGCATGCATATTCTATTTTCTTGTTATACAATATTATATAAATATTTATATTAAAAGTTACCCTATTTAAATCTATTCAAGAAAATCCCTTTTATAGTGTCACATAAAAAATAAGCATGAAACATGTATATATATAATAAGTCAATCATGCAAAAATTATTAAGTCAAAACCCTCTTTTTCTACTGTGAACTCAAAATTGGAAGCCGTGAAATATTCATTATTTGTTTTGAAATAGTTTAAAGCGTCGAAAGCAGAAAATCTTACCTCTGCATCATGGATTACAACGCACTATTGAATCCAAAGGCTCCAACCAGATTCGTCATTGTGAATTGCCACAACACCAGTCACGTTTCTGGAGCTTGATACGCTGAGAATGGGCATAGGATGGAGGTTCTGTGAATGGCCTAATGTCAATTGAATTGTCTTAAATATAAAATTTAAGACAAAAATAGTGTGAGACAAAAATAATTTGAGACAAAAATTTATATTTAACACAAAAGCAATTTGAGACAAAAATATTTAAAACAAAAACAATTTGAGACAAAAAATTTAAGACAAAAGCATTTTAAGACAAAATTTTATATTTAAGACAAAACGAATTTGAGACAAAAATATTTTAAGACAAAACTTTATATTTAAGATAAAAACAGTTTGAGACAAATATATTTTAAGACAAAAGCAATTTGAGATAAAAATATTTTAAGACAAAATTTTAGATTTAAGACAAAAGCACTTTGAGACAAAAATATTTAAGACAAAACTTTATATTTAAGACAATGGCGACTTAAGACAATGACAATTAAGATGAAACCCATTTAAGATAGTTAGCAATTAAGACAAAATCATTAGCATTGAGAAGTTTGCATTGAAATATCCATGAGTGGATAGTGGATAAAATTATATTTTTTATTTTTGAAAATCGATATTCAAACCACATGAAATTTAATCATGTCATATTTATTTCTTTTATATTATATTTTTTTTTTTTCATTAAACCACATTCTAAAAATTTAATAAATAAATAGATAAAAAAAATATTATTTTTTGGTTGGCAACTCAAGGGGATTTGAACTTTGAATCTCGTGTTTTAACCATAACTGCTCCAACACTAATATTCTTGGGCATATTATGTTTTTTCCTGCTAACCACTCCAAATACAACCTTTAAGAACTAGTAGGGTCCAAGGAAAAGAGCTACAGGTTCCCCAAATCCGATCTGCATTTGAAAAATACATAGGATGCCACAAGTAATCCTAATCATAAGACTCAACTTTCCTAATGACTAGGAGGCCTTAAAAATAAAGAAACATCTTAACTTATGCCTAAAATTACTAAAATTTCCTATCCCAAATATGAAATTAGAAATTCTACAAAATTATAGGGCAACAAGGAAACCAACTTCCTCTTCCAAAAATCTCTTAGACCTTATGGAGGACAAATACAAATTTTGAAATAAATTGTTGAAATTATGCTCTTGTATCAATAGCTACCAATGTATCCTTGTAGGCCACCCCCTTTAACAATAGTAATACCAATGTCCTTTACCAGCTAGAAGGAACTCCTTACATAATTCTCTCTTAGATCCCCTTAACCCATTGCAATGATTGTCTTTGATGCCTACCTAGTTGCAAGCACATTAAGAAGCAATGTAGCATATTTCTGGTTGAGGATTTCGATAAGTATGTGATTTTGTTGACATCTTGTGACTGTCCCGTATGTGAATATATAAAATCTTGGATGCATGTCACCCTGACACTATAACATGACTTAGTATTTCTTATCATACCATGTCACTTCCTCCTCGAGACACCTAGAACTCGCTAACACTCCTTGTCACACACTCTTATTCATTCATTTATGAATTTTGACCTAGTGCGCCTCTGTTATGTTTTCCTGCCACTCCCTAACACTCCTTAGCACACATTGGCACACCTAGGCACTTGGAACAACTTTGTATGCTTCCCTAGCACTCTAACATGCCTTGGCACTTCCTAGAATACCGTGTCACTCCCTTCTTAACACACCTGGAACTGGCTTATACTTCAGTTCCATGCATTTTAAACTAGTGCCCCCTTGTGTTTTCCTAACACTTGGCCCTCACACTCCTTAACATGTGTTCATGCCACACCTTGGCACCTGCCACATCTTGGCATGCCTATCATGCCTTGGAACTGCCTAACATGTCTTAGTACTTCTAGGAATTCCCTGACACACCTTGGTATTCCTTAGCTTTCAAGTCATCATAGATAACCTTTCTTTTTTTGTGACTTGGGAACCCAACCAAGTCATTGGAAAATCGATGTTGTGCCCAGCCCAAAGTTTCCCTTTGTCTGAAACTACTTTGTCCAACCCTTTATGTAACCATAGGCTTACCTCCTACAAGTCTTATTCTAACCTTCTCCTAACACACTTTATCCTTGAGACACTTGGAATTCGTTGACACTACTTGGCACACACTCTTATTCGTTCATTTCCATGCATTTTGACCTAGTTCTCCCTTGCAATGTCCTGGCACTCCCTAACAGTCCTCAACATCCATTGACACTTTCTGGCATGTGTTAGCGTGCCTTTTCATTCCTTTTCACACATTGACAATCCTTAGTTATCATGCCCTCACAATTACCCTTACTTTTTTGGAACTTGGGAACCCAACCAAGTCTTGCCTTGAATATAACAACTTGACCAAGTTACGGTTACTACAACTAGATTGTGCCTTGTTCACCTAAGAAATGATTATAACCCCTCACCCATTTAACCCCCTAAACGCTAAACCCCTAACCCATTTAACCCCCTAAACCCTTAACCCCTAACCGCTTAAACCCTAATTCCCGACCCCTAACCCATTTAACCCCCTAAACCCCTAAAACCCTAACCCATTAAACCCCCAAACCCTAACCCCTAACCCCTAACCCCTAAAATACTTAATTGCTAAATCCCCTAACCCCCTAAACCTCTAAACCCCTAACCCATTTAACCCCCTAAACCTCTAACCCCATAACCCCTAACCCCTAAAATCCTTAACTGCTAAATCCCCTAACCCCCTAAACCTCTAAACCTCTAAACCCATTTAACCCTGTAAACCCTAAATGTCTAACCCTTAACCCCTAACCCCTTAAGCCCTAATTCCCAACCCCTAACCCATTTAACCCCCTAAACCCCTAAAACCCTAACCCATTTAACCCTTAAACCCTAAACCTCTAAACCCTTAAACCCCTAAACCACTAACACCTAAACCCCTAATCCCTTAACCCCTAAACCCCTAAATCGTTAACGCTTAACCATTAACCCATTAACCCCTTAACCCTAACCCCTAAAAGCCTTAATTGCTAAATCCACTAAGCCCTAGGCCCCTAATCCCTAATCCCTTAACCACTAGCTCATTATTCACCTAACCCCTAACTGCGCCTAAATCCCCTAACACCTAAGCCCCCAATCCATAATCCCTTAACCAATAACTCATTATTCCTCTAACCCCTAAATGCGCCTAAATCCCCTAACCCCTAAACCCCCAATCCATAACCCCTTAACCACTAACTCATTATTCCCCCTAACCCCAATCCCTAATCCCTTAAATACTAATGCATTATGCCCATAACCCTTAAGCCCCCAATCCATAACCCCTTAACCACTAACGAGAATATACCACAGTGGGCATGCACAAGAAGAAGAACCAAAGAAATCAAATTCAATAAAGGAAGCACAACCACCACTCCAAACTCGCTTCTCTAAAACACATACAACTGCAATAAATCCCACTGAAGCTTACAAATTTATCAAGCCCTAATTAACTTACTAACAAATTCAACAAGCCAACATGCTACAATTTGTTGAGTCAACCCCAAATCAATTAGTAATTATTGCATGAATGTACATTTGTTTGTAGTTTTATTTAAAAGGCTGAAATTCTCTCAAGAGCGTATAGAATATATCCAAAAGTTTAAAAAATGGAAATTTTGCTTACCTCCACAACGTATCATCACACCTGGATAGGTGAAAACATACAAGTCTAAATATTCTACCTCTAAGTCTCAATGGCACTTCAACATGTCAATAACATAATTGCAACAATGCTTAATGAGTTTTGTCTATTGGCTAAAGAGATGTACATCGATCCATCCAAAAATAAACATCTCAATCAATCCAACACCATAAATTGTGCTAAATAGTTCATCATGTTATTTAAAATATTACAATATGGTCTTATATTAGCTCACATATTCCTTGAATATTTGAAAGCCAAACTGCCTTAGCACAGTAGACCAGAAAGATTTGTACTCTAAAAGACAAAAAAAAGACAAAAAAAGACAACAAACTAAAATAGGAACTTTAACTCTAATCCAGACACTTCATTCTTAGCAACATGATATCTAATGAAGATGATATGTGGAAAAGAAGGCTTCATATATTTTCTATCACATGTCAAACCAAGTGAACAAATACATGCATAGAACACATAAGAAATAGGGTTCATAGATCGACTTGTATTATATGGTTTCAAACCCTTCTTGTCTCCTTCAAGGGGGTTTCTTGAGGTCTTCAAAAAGACTTCCTTTTGCTAACCAAATGGATTGTTTCTTTCACACATGTATGGAAATGTACTTTCCAAATCATATTGTAATAGATTCATAAGATGATATTATTGGTATTAACTACACCTTATTTGGAGACATCATTTTTATTGTAGGGGTTGGTACCTTTCAATTGGATGTGGTTGGTGATGTGAAGACTACTCAACCTCTAGTAAAGATTCATACTAACTCTAACAAGCTTATGGATGCTTATTTACAAAGGGAGATGCCTCTAAACTTAACTCATTGGATTATTTGTTTGTTCATGCTAATTATTGTTCTCAACTTTCCTTCTCAAAGGGGTTGAGACTATTTGCTTCATTTATTTTACATGGCCTGGTGAAAGAAGAAGAATGGAGATTGTCTCCACATCTTTTCCATTTCGCAATGTTACAAATAAAAAGAGTCAAATTCTATAACCAATAGACTAATAGCCTCTTGATACACCTTTAGTGAGCTATGCATAGCTCTCACCTATCACTGTAGCTCAATGAAATGACATCTAATAGCTCCAAGACACCATTATAAATGGACTAGTTGTGAAGTTGTTGTTAAATTATCACCTCCAAATGTTCAATTATCATGAATTTTGGGGGAGGGGGATCTTTTGGTGTATTGAACGGGGCAAGGGGACATAAGGGTAGCATGGATGGGTAGAAGTGAGAGGTTAGAGCATGGTTTACTAAGATCTATAATCCTAACATTAGAGAATGAGAAGGAGCCTTAGGGCCTTGTGGAATAGGGGCTAGGGGACCTATAAGTAAGGCAATGAGAGAAATTGATAAGGGAAGCCCCAATAGTTTTGACAAGGGGATTAGGGGCCACATTATCACAACCCATACACACTTAACCCCTAACCACTAAAATACCTATCCATTTAACCCCAAAGCCACAGTCCCTTAACCCCTACACCCATAACTCATAACAAATTAACCCCTTTATCCCTTAAACCCAAGGCCATTAACTCCTAACCCCTAACTTAGAATACTTGAACCCCATACACCTTAATCCCATATCCTCTTAAACCTTGACCCTTAACCGATAACCCCTAACCCCTAAACTCATTAACCCCTAACCCCATAACTCGCTGACACCTAAATACCATAACCCTTAGGCACTTAACCCCTAAATCCCCTGACATGTAATCCATTGATGGTTAATATTTAACCCTTGAATCCCTTAACCACTAATCCATTAACCTCTAACCCTTAAACACCCTATATCTCAACCCCCTAACCTCTAAATCCCATAATCCCTAACCCTTTACCCTTTACCCTTAACCCCTTGCTCCTAAACCCTTAAACCCCTTAACTCCTAGAACCCCTTATCCTTTCTCCCAAACCACAGGTGCTCCAACACTAATATTCTTGGGCATATTATGCTTTTTCCTGCTAACCGCTCCAAATACAACCTCTAAGAACTAGTAGGGTCCAAGGAAAAGAGCTACAAGTTCCCCAAATCTGATCTACATTTTATGGACAATCACGCTTCCCCAAAATTTCCTCCACATATTTGCTTTGGTGTATTGGAGTTTGAAAAATACATAGGATGCCACAAGTAATCCTAATCATAAGAATCAACTTTCCTAATGACTAGGAGGCCTTAAAAATCAAACAACATCTTAACTTATAACTAAAATTACTAAAATTTCGTATCCCAAATATGAAATTAGAAATTCTACAAAATTATAGGGCAACAAGGAAACCTACTTCCTCTTCTATAAATCTCTAAGACCTTCTAGAGGAAAAATACAAATTTTGAAATAAATTGTTGAAATTATGCTCTTGCATCAATAGCTACCAATGTATCCTTGTAGGCCACCCCCTTTAACAATAGTAATACCAATGTCCTTTACCTAGAAGGAATTCCTTACATAATTCTCTCTTATATCCCCTTAACCCATTACAATGATTGCCTTTGATGCCTACCTAGTTACAAGCACATTTTGAAGCAATTTAGCATATTCCTGGTTGAGGATTTCGATAAGTATGTGATTATGTTGACATCTTGTGATTGTCCCGTATGTGAATATATAAAACCATTTTTTTTGTACCAGTTTAAGGACTGATACATCAGGTGTGTGCGCTAACATGGATGGAACGCTAACTACATGTTGTATATATTGTAATGTAAATGAATAATCTCTTTTGGAAAATGCTCCACTCATGATGCCATTTCGCAAATGCTTGCACTCACCAATTGTGGCCAAATTTTAAGGTGCCATGTTCTCGTAAGGGTAAACCTACCTATCCATCTCTTTAAATGCACACAACACACATGTTGGCTTGATCTTGTGCTTTTTGTGGGGAAAATGCTGTTGCATTGGGTTGACGCTGATTTGAAAGACAGATTTATAAAGGTTATGCACAGTATGTATATAAAAAATATGTCGGGTTATCCATAAATTTCCTGAGAGAAACTCCCCAACACAACAAGTAGAATACTTTTTGCAGCCAAAGAGATTAACTATTGCTAGTTGTTTTTCAGAACTAGTACAAATTATAGACAATCCAAAATGTCTCATTTTTGGACTATCAATATAGTATCCATTTAAATAGACACAAGCATAGGTTAATAATAGATACTTAACACAATCTTAATGAAATACTATGAATAGAGAGAGCCACAGTTATATATCTGGTTTAGTCGAAAAGGGATTGATATATTCCTCAATGTGGACTGCCAGCTTGTTTTCCACTTCTTCAATCAGGTCATGGTTGTCTTGGATGCCCTTGTGACAGTCTTAAACTACCAACTCCAATGCCATCAACTTTATCCCAATGACCTCCATTTCTTTGTTCAGTTCTTTCAGGCCAATCTTGTTTTTGATTTCTCTCTTCCAATTTATAAACACATACAAAAAAGCATTGACGGACCTCTTGCCTTAATGCAATGGATACAATGTAAATACTTCTCCAATGGCTACAACGTAAATGCTCCCTTGTGTTTCCATAACAGTCCCTAACACTTCCTAGCACATGTTGGCACACCCTGGCACCTAGCACATCTTGGATGCATGTCACCCTGACACTATAACATGAATTAGCACTGCCTACCATACCATGATACTCCCTCCTCGAGACACCTAGAACCTGCTAACACTCCCTGTCACATGCTCTTATTCATTCATATATGCATTTTGACCTAGTGCTCTATTATGTTTTCCTGGCACTCCCTAACACTCCTTAGCACACATTAGAAATTTGGTACACCTTGGCACTTGGAACATCTTTGTATGCTTCCTTAGCACTCTAACATGCCTTGGCACTTCCTAGAATATCGTGTAACTCCCTTCTTAGCACACCTGGAACTGGCTGATACTTCATTTCCATGCATTTGAAACTAATGCTCCCTTGTGTTTCCCTGACACTTGGTCCTCACACTCCATAGCATGTGTTCATGCCACACCCTGGCACCTGGCACATCTTGGAATGCCTATCATGCCTTCGAACTGCCTAGCATGTGTTAGTACTTCTAGGAATTCCCTGCCACACCTTGGTATTTCTTAGCTTTCATGCCATCATAGATAGCCTTACATTTTTTGTGACTTGGGAACCCAACCAAGTCATTGGAAAATCAATGTTGTGCCCAACCTAAAGTTTCCCTTTGTCTGAAACTACTTTTTCCAACCCTTTATGTAACCTTAGGCTTACCTCCTACAAGTCTTATTTTTGCCTTCTCCTAACACACTTTATACTTGAGACACTTGGAATTCGTTGACACTACTTGGCACACACTCTTATTCGTTCATTTCCATGCATTTTGACCTAGTTCTCCCTTGCGATGTCCTCGCACTCCCTAATACTCCTCAACATCCATTGACACTTTCTGGCATGCGTTAGCATGCCTTTTCAATCCTTGGCATGCACCGACACTCCTTAGTTATCATGCCCTCATAATTACCCTTACTTTTTCTGGGACTTGGGAACCCAACCAAGTCTTGCCTTGACTATAACAACTTGACCAAGTTACAACTACTACAACTAGATTGTGCCTTGTTCACCTAATAAATGACTATAATCCCTAGCCCATTTAACCCCCTAAGCCCTAAATCTCTAAACCCTTAACCCCTAACCCCTTAAACCTTGATTCCCGACCCCTAACCCATTTAACCCCCTAAACCCCTAAATCCCTAACCCATTTAACCCCCAAAACCCTAACCCCTAAAATCCTTAACTGCTAAATCCCCTAATCCCCTAAACCTCTAAATGCCTAACCCATTAAACCCCCTAAACCTATAACCCCTTAACCCCTAACCCCTAACCCCTAAAATCCTTAACTTCTAAATCCCCCAACCCCCTAAACCTCTAAAACCCTAAACCCATTTTAACCCATAAACCCTAAACCTCTAATCCTTAACCCTTAACCCCTTAAACCCTAATTACCAACCCCTAACCCATTTAACCCCCTAAAACCCTAAACCTCTAAACCACTAACACTTAAACCCCTAACCCCTTAACCCATAAACCCCTAAACCATTAACGCTTAACCCATAACCCATTAACCCCTCACCCCTAACCCCTAAAATCCTTAACTGCTAAATCCCCTAAGCCCTAAGCCCTTAAAGAGGGTGTTCTCAAGGAGGATCATTCAAGGAAATGTTTGTATTTCATCCATACAAACAACAACCTAAATTGTGGCAGATGATCACTTCATAATAAATCCATACTTGTTTGACATATCGGGCTGAGAATTTTACTCGTTGCCTCTCAATAAACTAGTTAAGTTATGTATGCTTGTAATTGTAAATGGATCTTCCAACTAGCACAATCTTTACTTGTAATTTATTAAATCCATTATAGGCAAACACCTTATTATGGAAGCATCTCTGGTTTAAATATCTACCCCTCTAACCCCCCTTCAACCCACCAAAAATATGTGGATGAAACTCTTCTTATGGGCTCTCCCTCGGTCAAAGAAGCCCTTTCCTTCCAGAATATTCTGGTTGATTTTGCCCCGGCCTTTGGCACCTCCATCAATAAATCCAAATCAAAACTCTTCTTCCTCAATACCTCCTAGACCATTCAACTCAACATAGCTCGCATTATATGCTTTCAGCTCAACTCCCTCCCCTCCAAGTACCTCAGAGTTTCCCTGACTGATAAACCCCTGGCCAAAGCCAACAGGGAATCTTTGGTCACCAAATTGAAAACAAAAAAGATTTCCAATTGGACTTTCGGGTCTTTAAATCTCCCGGGCAGATTAGTCCTAGTCCGCTTAGTCCTGTAAGCCATTCGTCAATACCAGTGCTCGATTACTGCTGCTCCCAAATCTATTTCAAACCAAATCAAAGCCATTCAAAGAGACTTCTTATGGAAATACAAAGAGAACAAGGGAAAATGGGCCCTAGTAGCCTGGGGAAAAATCTGCAGACCTAAAAAATATGGGGGGCTTGGTGTCAGAGACCCAGACTTGTTGGGAAAAGTTCTGGGCGCCAAAACCTGGTGGATACGGATCACCAGCCCCAACACCTCTTGGGAAACACTCTGGGAGGAAAAATATGCCCCATATCACAACCCGAAGTCTCTAATTAGGCTCTCTGGCAACCTCAAAGGTTCCTCGGTCTGGAACCAAGCTTGGGAGAATAGAGGAAGGGTCCAAAACCATTGCTTTTGGGAAGTTCAAAATGGCAAGAAAACACTGTTTTGGTCTATCATGAACAAAATCCCCGTATATTTTTCTCTCCAAACATATTTAAAAATACCAAATCTTTTAGTCATTTAAAAATACTAAATTAAAAAAAATCCCAATATCACAAAAATTCAATAACAAAACCTAATCAAAATAATAAAAACATTCACTCAGAAACACATTTATACTTTTAATAGATATATCCATTGTTTAGTTTTCAAACTCAAAAAGTTTAACAACAAATGCTAATCATAATAGTAAAAAAATCAATATTAAAAATTATATATATTTTTATTCAATGTTAATATTACTTTTCTAACCAAAAAAATTAATATATAATACCACAAATAAACATAATATTTGTATCCTTCCAAATATTGCATTTAGATTAGTTTGTTAAAATATGTTGCTTTGATGTGAGGGACAGCTTGAATGTTGGAGGGCTAGAGTATGGAGTACAATTTTCATAGAAACTTCCCTCTAATCCTTGTATCTTAAGCTTCCAAAAGGCATAAATATTGCATTGAAGCACAATTTCAGTGTCGGGCTTTTTTAAAGTCCATTTCAGTAGGTAGTGAAGCAGTAATGCAATAGGAATAGTGTAATGCATTGAACGCAACAATAAACTTTATCAAACCTCCTGTCCTCAGATGGGCTCGTTGCACTTGCCATGTGGCCACAAATATCTATAGAAATGACAAGCGTCGTTTGAATTCTCTGTCAGACTTCTTTCCTTTCTCCATTTGGGCTGGGCTCCTATACACCTGCCGAACTTCTTTGACGGTCCCTCATATATCTTGGGGACCCACCTGGCTTTCCATTTCCTTCATTATTTGAGGCGCCTCCTCCTTGTCCTTTCGACTACTTTCCTATTTCTTTAATTCCTTTATCACCCTTTCTCTCCACTTCTCAGCGATCCGTTCCCTACGATGTGCTTGTCGCTCCCTTAGCCTATTAGAGGTCTTGACATCCATACCCCTACTCCCCCTTTTCACTATTCTTGTAGAATCTCTCCCTCAACCCCTTCCCCTAGCACAGGAGTTTTACGCTTCCATATTAGATTTTTGGAACCCCATTAGTCCTTCATCTACCACTAAGGCTTTAATCCACAATGGAATCTCCTTCAGCAACTTCCCTCGTAATCTTGATTTAAATATATCTTCTGCTCTCGAAAAGGACTGGTAGCACTCCGCTGCAAACTCCACTATGTATCTGTCCAAGGTAGATTCCACCAAGAAATCTACAACTCAAGTCAAATCAGTATCTAACTGATGAAGGGCCACCAGGTCTCCATGCACCCACTTGCGACTGACTTTCCATGACTTTCTTTTGGTTGCCTTGGTCTGTAGCCTTCACAGCAAGTTATAGAGTTATTCTGGGAACTTTCCCCAAAAGATCTCGTAAATGTCACTGGTGGATTCAGAGAATAGAACTAGGTTCCTAACCGTTTTCTCCCTTTGCAAGTAAATATCTCCGCCAATATATATAATGGTTGTTGTTGTAATTCCAGTGACTGTTCTCACTGGATTCATCAAGTGACCATACATGAATGATGGTTGAGTTTAATATTTTCTAGAGGACCAATGAACCTCTAGTGATTAGAAATTTTTCTAGGAATGTACTATTGAATAGCTTGGTCAAAGTAAGAGGTTGATGATGTTATGGTGTGTGTCTAGAGTAAGGGATTTCATTTTGTTTGAGTTGTTAATATCTATGCCTCTGAAGTGTGATGCTTGGAGTTTTTTTACCTGCCCACCCCTAGTTCCCGATCCTTCATCATCAAAAACTACTAGCTACAATTTCCCTTTTAATTCTATACCAATATTTTGAGTTTCAAGTTTACCTACTTCTTGAATCTTGTCATTGATAGCTTCCATCTCATTAAGCCCACATTACAATGAAATTTGAGAAGGCTTTCCTCCTTGTGAAACTCAACAATATTATATCACTTTTATATCCTGCCTTAAGCAATTCATTCTCAGATTCCACCTACTACATTTTATGATTTTTGTGCACTCTAATCTAACTGAGCCATCACAAAGTTCCTTAATTCTCTCATTAAAAATGCCTAATTAATCATGAAATTAAACAAATATGGATATGACAGGGAAACCTCTAAACCCCTAATCCATTTAACCCCCTAAACCTTAAACCTCTAACCCCTTAAACCATAATTCACAACCCCTAACCCATTTAACCCCATAAACCCTAACCCCATTAACCCCTAACCCCTAAAATCCTTAACTGCTAAATCCCCTAACCCCCTAAACCTCTAAAACTCTAACCCATTTAACCCCCTAAACCCTTAGCCCCTTAAATCTAATTCCCAACCCCTAACAAATTCAACACCCTAAACCCCTAAAAACCTAACCCATTTAACCCCCTAAACCCTAATCCCATTAACCCCTAACCCTTTAAAATCCTTAACTGCTAAATCCCCTAACCCCCGAAACCTCTAAACCGGCCCTAACCCATTTAACCCCCTAAACCCTAAACCTCTAACCCCTTAAACTGTAATTCCCAACCCCTAACCGATTTAACCCTCTAAACCTCTAACCCCTTAAACCCTAATTCCCAACCCCTAACCGATTTAACCCTTTAAACCCTAATTCCCAACCCTTAACCCATTTAACCCCCTATACCCCTAAAACCTTAACCCATCTAAACCCCTAAACCCTAACCCCATTAACTCCTAACAAGACTTAACCCCTAAAATCCTTAGCTACTAACTCAGTTAAGGATCATTGAGTTAATTGATCAATCAACCAAAAATAGATCATGCATGCAAGGAATTCGAATTGCTCAAGTGTGGTGGAGATTCCAAGCCAATGTAACATCAATTGTAGACTAGTCTTGAGTGTACAGGTGTTGCATGCAATCAGAGATCAATCCTTGGGAATTAAATAATCAATTTGGAGGAAATTTCTAAAAAATAGGGGCCAATTTCCTTAGGATTTGTGCAAGGAAAGAAGAGCTTAGGTGGAGGCATAAATTGATTAACTCTAGGTCATAAATTCTCATTGAACAGAGAGAACAATTATTCTTTTGCAAGTTGAGCTAAGAGCAAGCTAGCAATTGTAATAGATTCTCTATTTATTTGATTAATGCAAGAAAGCTTAAGGGGTTTTTACGAGTTGGTTTCCCCTAGATAAATCTGTGTACTTGTGTATGTGATTGATGCATGTTTGCGAATGTTGTTTTAAATTGTGAATTAATTTCTGTAGAGTAGTAGAGTAGAATTGTGTCTCTTGATTTATATTAAATTTCTTGAGCAGTTGAGGAAGACGAACCTAGACTGGGAAAACTGAGGGCACAGCCACTTCTAGGTCAAATTCTAAAGTCCATTGAGTTATGTATGTGTTTCCCAACCCCATGGAATAGTTCTATTGTGAAAAATCAAATCTCTCAATTTTTTTTCCCCAAACAAGAAGGCATAGAGTCCTCAAACACAAAAATAATGAAAGAGATGAACTTGAACCACAACCTTCCAATTCTTCACTCTCCACAAGTCCGTTGATATTAGAATTGGCCATGGTTCAATAAATTGCCCTACTAAACCATGTTCCACCAAAGCAAAGTCTTTAAGATAGAAATTGCATGGGGTGATGCAACATAGGGGTATCATGAATTTTCTCAACAAAACATAACGTAATGGATTTAAGCATAGGGAAAGGTTGAAGAGAAGAAGCAAGGACCTTGAAGACTATCACCTTAAAAGAGAGGGATGCAAGAAGAATTCACACTCCCTTCCCTCTTAGATCTTTCTCTAAAAAGGATGAATCAACAAGAAAAAAAATTATAGGTAAAAGAGGAAATGAACTATAGTTTAAAAATAACATGTTCATAAATATAAAATTTTAATATATTAAAATTAAATTAAGCATCTCATCTATAATTCTCTATAACAACATTAAATTTTTTTTAATAAAACAAATAAAAAACAATATTATAAATAAATTAACATATATGTACACTAATTTAAAGCTTTTAAATTATAGTTTTCCTTGATTTTATGTTAACGAGTTTTAAAACGAAAATAAAAATGAATCCATACATAAATTGAAGAAAAAGGTTGTACGTGAATCTTCACAAGAAATTCATACCCAAACTTGGGGCCCGTTAAATAAATAGAAAAAAATAACAAAATATGTAAAGGGCACGAAAAGGAAAACTGGCATGAATGACCTTTATATCATCTGTTTGAGCATGTGGGGTTTCTTGGCGGAGGTACTGGAGCATTTGGGTTTTCTTGGCAAAAGAGCAATGGGCACTACAGTTCAGAGTTATTGATCTGAGTTTTGGGCAGCAACCATTCTGGATACAGTTGTTTGAGCTCTCTTAGTTAAGAGTTGTAAAGATGTTGGAAGCAGCTCGGAAGGATGAAAATAATGAGCAGGCTTTGAAAAAGCACGTGGGTCATCCCCAAACAGGTAGAGATTGCGCATTTACACTTCTGAGCTCTCCTATCTCTCATACCCAACAAGTCTCCATACACAGCCTAATGCTCTTCCTGTCAGTCTTTACAACATTAAGGGATGTAAACCTCAGCATGATCATGTCCGAAAATTTCCTTGCCTGTATTTTACCCTAAAATTTTCAGGATGTGGACAGTTCCTTTGTTTGGATCAGGGCTCTTTTTTGTTTTGATGGATGTGTTTGTTAGTTATTCAGATTTGATTTTTTCCTCTAATGTTTTTTTTTCCTCGGGAAAAAAAACTTAATTTTATTACTGCAAATGAGTACAAAATTACGAAAGGAAGCACATAATCTGTGATCAATCAGGAAAACCAGAAGGTTTGTAGATAACCCATAGGGTAACAGTCTAAAAAAAAAACATTTGGAAGAAACTCTATGTAAAGGCCAGATCCGGCTTCTACCACTGACCAATCTGAAAACAAAAGGTTCATAAAATATCAGTCCCAATGATATCTACGATATGCTATCAGTCAAACACAGTCCAAAAACCTGCCATGATAAGTAGTTGAAAACGTTCACCGAGGTTTCCAAAAGAACAACAACCGAGGCAAAAAGAACTTTTCCCAGTCAAACGATGAGCCAGTCAAAACACAAGATAGACCACAAGATTGCCAACAGAAAAGGAGAGAGCCTAATCCACAACAGAAGAAAAAACAAAATCGATCCACCACCCAAGGGAACTGCTAATTTCCATGTCTGAAGGAAGACCCAGCCCTCAACAGCCAGCACAAACTAAGAAAAAACACCCAAACTGCAGATTCGTAGCCTCCATCAAATATTCTGTTATACAAAGAATACACCAACACCACCAGGAGAGAGACAACCTGAGGAATTGGTGATTACCAGACCAAAGAAAACAGAGCAGCTCAGTCCAAACCCTTTTACACTTTTTAACTAAAATCCAAGTTTTATGAGTTTTTTTGTGGTGCATTTTTCTTTTATGGCTGAGTGATTTTAAGATCATGTGAACTTTTTAGTAGTTTATCTTTCTCAATTTTCTTTTGCATAATGCATTTCGAGGGGGATTGTCATTTTAGACTGTAATTGATCTGAGTTTTTTATTGGTTGTGTAGGAAAGTCCTGTGATATTCAGTATGGAAATGGTGCAATCTATGGATATTTGTCTCAAGATGATGTCACAACAGGGTACTTTTTCGTGAAAGACTAGGTTAGAAAATTTTTTATTTCAAAAATATCTAGCAAGTTAAGTTTTTTTTTCGTCACCAGGGTATTTTGAAAGTTTTATTGTCATTTTCTAGAATAGGTTTTTATGGGGACATGTGAGCCAAGTCTAACATCCTTACTGGCTAAGTTTGATGGTCTCCTTGGACTTGGATTTCAAGAAGTTGCAGTTGACAAAGTTGTTCCAGTTCGGTGAGTATCTTCTTTCAGTGCAATCATGAACTAGCTTAGGTTCACCTTCTAAAATGTGTACTTTTTTTTTCTTTTGCTTGGAATTTTTTTAAATAATGAAGGAAACTTTCATTAATATACAGTAAGATTTTAGAAAGATTTACAGTGGGGAATTCAAACTAGTTCATATGGTCCAACTCAAATGGGACTGAGAGGAAGCTTCCCATTTTTAAAACTGTCCAGACTCCATAGCTTCATAATTTCAAAACCTAACTAAGGTGTTCAGATGTATTGGATTTTTCTCCGAGTAAACAAGTTCTAGTAACTTTTTTTGTGTGAAAATCAGTAGGAGCTAGATTCCTATTGCCCATGTAAAATATAAATCTAAAGCTCAGATATTAGTAGTGACTCTATGTTATGCTTGTGACAGCAGACACACAACGAATTCAAAAATTAATGTTCATTTATGGGCCTGATTTTCTGATTGGTGAAAAGGCAGTCTCTAAAATTGACTTTAAATCTTTGTTGGAGGAATAATTTGTTTCCCATCACTTTTTAGTTGGTTGATGCCAATCTTAGCAAAGGATGTACTTAGTCATGAAGTGGATCTACAGACATCACTTTGATAAAGTGTGTGGGAGAAGCAGGGTTTACGACTCCTTTCCACCATGGCAACTTTTTGCAGTCTGCTGTGTTGGGATAGAAAGCCACATTATGTGTAATTTTTGACACTTGTTGTCATCTCCAAACAGTGCCCAATGCCAAGTATCAGCCAAAATTTCTTGCTTTGGGGTTGAGAAAAAATCAATATTTTTTCTCCTGTCTCTTTGTGTTGCACATATTTTATTTTGTCATTCTGTTCATCATATCTTATACAAACCATTTCATGCCCACAGTTGTCTTGAGGAGCCCCATTCCTTAGTTTCATTTCTCGGTTACTCAACCTTGGCCCTTACAGGATATGGGTGGTAGGCATTGCAAACTACATAGTTTCCTTCATATCTGCTGTCTGTTGGTCTTGTTGACCTGCACTCTCCTAAGGAAACATATGCCCTCTGATCTTAGTCAATGAACTGCTGGGGGGATGGTTATACTCTTATATGGAATCATAGTCAAGCTCTAAAGTGATTTTATTCCCCAAAATTCAATCACAGATTGAGTTGGATACATTTCAGAACATAAAATGTAATCTTCCTCAACTTTGAATAGTCAAAATCTCAAGTCATTTAATTCCCCAACCTTCAGTCATAGATTGAGTTTGCTTCATCTGTAGGGCAATAAAAATAATGCAATCCTCCCCAAATCTTTGTAAATGTGCCTTCAACCCTACTTCCCAAGGGAACCTGCAAGTTGGTATTTTGAGGTGTTGTTGGATGCTCGAAACCCCGATCATGATGCCCTAACAAATTCCTCGCATTGGTTTTGAACCCCCACACTTGAGTTGCTTCCTACATCAATTGGATCCTCTTTTTTCATGTTTGGAACTCCCCTTTGTTGCATCATGATTAATATCTATTGAGACATGCAGCAAAGCGGTGCATTGTGAAGTGTCCTCTGTGCAGACCCTCTACCATCCTATATATCCTTGCCTATTTTTTGAGCTCCTGATATGATTGTAAGTACCAGGCCTGTGTTATATAATTAGCCAATATTGAGTCCTTTTGTTGGCTTCTGAAGGACAATGTTTGCTTCTCTAAAAATCAAGGGAAATTTACTCTGCAAAATATATATATTTTTGGCTGAAACACTCTTTCTGCTTTGAATAGGGTATAACATGGTCAACCAAGGCCTTGTCAAAGAACCAGTCTTTTCATTTTGAATGAATAGGAATGCATATGAGGAAGCTGGAGGAGAGATAGCCTTTGGCAGCGTTGATCCTAAACACTTCAAGGGTGAACATCAATATACACCTGTTACTTGAAAGGGTCACTGACATGTATGTTATAGAATCATGTTAGTTTTCAATGTTTAAGATTGAGGCTGGTATTTTGAGGTGTTGTACGATGCTGGGAACACTGATCATTATGGCTTGACAAATTCCTCTTATTGTATTTGAACCCCCACACTTGAATTGATTCCTACACCAATTGGATCCTCTTTTGGCACTCCCCTTTGTTGCATCATGATTAATATCTATTGAGATATGCAGTGAAGTGGGGTGCATTGTGAAGTGTCCTCTATGAAACCCCTCTAACATCCTATATTTCCTTACCTATTTTTTTGTAATAGCAAATGATCTGTGGGACATAAATGTCAAAGTAGGAAATTGTTCAGTGTGTAAAATAATGATGGGGAGGAAACAGAGGCACCCCCACAAATGAGTGAGCAAGAAATTGTGAACCTAAAAGAACAGGGAAAAATTAGTAGAAATTTTGCTCAGAATAGATCAAGATATTGAGAATGAAATATCAGTTCATGCATTTCTAGGTGTATCAATAAGTCAAACCCCTGAGATCACAATATATATTAAGAAGCAAAAAGTCATATCAATTATGAAGGACAACATTTGGTGCTCTAACTATCTAGGGAAATTTACTCTGAAAAATATATATTTTTTGGCCAAAACACTCTTTCTGCTTTGAATAGGGTATAACATGGTTAGCCAAGGCCTTGTCAAAGAACCATTCTTCTCATTTTGAATGAATAGGAATGTAGATGAGGAAGCTGGAGGAGAGATAGTCTTTGGCAACGTTGATACTAAACACTTCAAGGGTGAACATTAGTATACACCTGTTACTCTAAAGGGTTACTGGCATGTATGTTATAGAATCATGTTACTTTTCCATGTTTAAGATTGCGGCTGGTATTTTGAGGTGTTGTAGGATGCTGGAAACCCCGATCATGATGGCCTGAAAAATTCCTCGCTTTGGATTTGAACCCCCACACTTGAATTTCTTCCTACACCAATTGGATCTTCTTTTAGCACTCCCCTTTGTTGCATCACGATTAATATCTATTGAGATATGCAGTGAAGCGGGGTTGCATTGTGAAGTGTCCTCTGTGAAACCCCTCTAGCATCCTATATTTCCATGCCTATTTTTTTTGTAATAGGAAATGCTCCAAGGGGCATAAATTTCAAAGAAGGAAATTTTTCAGTATGTAAAATAATTATGGGGAGGAAACAGAGGCACCCCCACAAATGAGTGAGCAATAAATTGTGAACCTAAAAGAACAGGGAAAAAGTAGTAGAACTTTTGCTCAACATAGATCAAGATATTGCGAATCAAATATCAGTTCATGCATTGCTAGTTGTATCAATAAGTCAAACCCCTGAGATCATAACATATATTAAGAAGAAAAAATTCATAGCGCTTGTTGGTTCTGGTAGTATCCATAGGTTCAATGATCAAATATTATGAAAGTATTTCAGTCATTTTGTGTACCCAATGGAAAATTTTGAAGTATCAGTTGTTAACAGAGGAAGTTTTGATTGTGGAGGAAAATGCTATAAACATCAAACTTAGTATAGGAGAGTTAGAGACTATAACTTATCAAGCCCCATGTATGCCATTCCTATGGGAAAAGTAGATGTGGTTCTAGGGATTAAATGACTGTGAAATTTGGGTACATTTCTAAAAACTATAATGAATTATTTATGAGATTCAAATTAGATGGAAGTGATTATGAACTCAATGGGCTAAGTTCTCAACTTTCTCAGATGATCAACTCACATAGAATGGAAAAGTTCCTAGAAAAGAGTTGTTGTGGAGTCATTGCTAGACTTAATCGATGGAAGTGAAGCAGGAAGATGATATTCCATTAGAACTAAAATGATCTACCTACGGCTAGAGATCATGAACATCAAATTGAGCTCATACATAGAAGTACCGCTCATTATAGAAGATCTTATAGTCTAATAAACATCTGATCTGAAAAATCTAATTTGGTTCTGTGATTTCACTGACTGTTTCAGGGGTTCACAAATCCCCCAGTCCCCAAGATGTGAAAACATTGGACATGGCCCGAAACAGTGAATTAAATCCCTGTGTTACATCGGTTTCCCCTTTTCTGAAATTTGAAAGTTATGTTTTTAAACTTGTAACAGTTTCCCTATTTGGGGAGACATAGCCCACATGGGGGGGTTGCTGCAATTGTTGTTTACTGTACTGGAAAATATTTGATTATGGAAACACTGATTACTTTTACACCATATTTGGATCTATATATCTATAGTTGACGTCAGAAAAACATGTGCTCATTAATCTTCTTAGCAGCTGAATCTGTGACTTTCCAACTTTTAGGGCAGAACCTCTATTTTCATAAGGAAAATTTGCTCCTTGTTCTGGGTTTGGACAGAATAGAAACAACGTCTAATTTGTAGTTTTCACTACTGGACATATTGGCTGATAAATTTAAAACACATGCTAACTAGTCAAATCTTATTGTTCACAAAATGACAAAAGTAGACTTGGATAAAATCAACTCAATAAACTTCTTAATCATTAGACTCGTGGCACCTTATGTTTTGTGAGAGCAATACTATAATGGTCAAAATATATAGTCGGTATTTTGCATACAAATTCCATTTAGATTGCAAAGGCCAATAAAATGTCATACCTTTCCACAAGCAAGGGAAACAACACATCATCTCGATGCGTATAAAGTTGGAATCAACACTCACTTGATCTGTGACAAGATAAAGTGAGTAAACACGTAATATCAATTAGAAAACAGAGTTTGTAGTGGACATGTATAAAGTTGAATCAACACACTCTTGATCTATGACAAGTTTAGCAAGTAGGAGCATTAAAAACTATATTCATGATCTTGTTCTTTTTTGCTCAACCATGGAGAGCCACTGAGGGTTATTTTTCTCTGTTGTATGCTGCTGATTTCCTCACTGACCAAGGTTTGGATAATTTGGGATGGTTCACCTTAAATCTGTCCAGATCCTCCCACAAAGGGTTCATATCTCAAATTGTCTTCAGCACCAAAGTGGATTTTTTTATCCTAGATTGCTTTCTTCATTAATATTTTTAAGGGACTGCCATGTTGGCTATATATTCCAAGACAATGATATTTGAACTAGTAGATAGCACAGAGAAACCTTATCTTTGAAGGGCAAAGTATGGTATGACGAGTATTGAATTACAGGCTGATAAACTGCCAGTGATTGCTCAAATCAGTAATGGCTGTCCACAGCTACAGAGACGTCCCAAGTGCATTTCATCCCCTTTGGAATGACCACCAAATATCCTGCAGAAAAATCCACGTACTGGTGTGAATATCCTTTCATATATGCTCTCACGTTACCTTTCACAAGGTAAAATGTCTCCTCTGCGTCGAATTTCAGGGACTTGCCTGGAGGACATGCCCATCTGTTACACAGAAAATAGTTAAGGAACTTGCTTAATGATTTGGCCGTCCTTAATGTTGGTGGGAATTTTGCAAGTTAAAGAAACACCCTTCACTAAAAACATCCTTAAAGAAAACACTTAACCAGAAAAATGTATTTTCAAAATATTCATTCAAAAAAAACTTTTTCTTATAAGAATACTAAATTGTATGCCTGGAGTAGAATATAGAATATATGGGCCATTTTTATGTTTATTTCAGATTTTAGAAATATTTCAGAATTTGACAAAATATTTCCCAAATAAGTTTGACCTCACTATCTTTTCTTTCATATTGTTGCCTCCTCCTCTGTAATTTTTCCACTTGAAGCACGGTTTTTCAAATTGGCTTCATGTAAAAGAGATAGGGAAGAGTTAGATACCACTAGAAGATAAAATCAACATTCAGCATGGAATTGGAAAAATCACAAGCCAAGTCACAACAATCAGAAACCAGATGAGTAATGTACTTTTGTTTTCTAACCTTCACTCAGACTAATAAAGCCTGTCAAGCTATAATGACGTTCTAGTTTGTATGTTGTGTATTGAGTTCTTATATAGTCTAGGATCTTACTTATTGATTTTTTATGTCATTGGATGTTGAACAGAGTTCATTTTAGTGATCTTATATTTGGAGTGTATTTTTTTCTATAGGCAGAGCAATGCAGAAGTGTTCTGCATTCTTAATTTCTTTTTACTACAAAATTTATGCATCAGATGCACCTGGGAAATTCCATGAGAAATCCATCTTCCGGTCTCATAGTATTGGCTGTTCAAGCTCATGCATAATTTGTGTGTTTTTTTTCTAATTAATTCCTATACTCAGATTTCGTAGTGTGTTAAGCTTGAATTAATTCACTCTTTATAACTAACCTTTTTCTTATCAAGTATAATTTCAGGATACTAGAGTTTCAATGGCTCTATTTTATGGATAGACTTTTAAAGCTACTTGGTCTAATTAGAAGTAGAAATCCACATTTTGGCCATCTATTTCATACTAGGCTTTGTGCATTCTTGTTTTAAGGACATTGATACTACTCTTGACATTTTTTTTCTTGTGTGTCCCAAAACCTTCTTCCATGGCTGAGAAACGATTCCCGAGAGAGTATTTTAGTAGAAGAATCTAGGCATAGTCAAAAAGTGGCAAGAAGGAAATTGTCCAAATTACGAGATTAGTGCTACATATCTTCGAGTATCACGGTGTATGTTCATTTTCTAAAGCTCTATAGCACTGTAGTGCCCAGATTTAGGTTGAGACGGAGATAGAGACCGTTTGGCAAATTTTACCTATCTTGTTTCATAGCCCAGCATGAGGCTAATATCTTCAGCAGATATTTACAGTTAGGTGGTGAATCATGCCTATGTAGTCAGTGGATGTGTGTATTTTGCAAATAAATACCTTCATTGTCTTTCCATGACGTCTGATATAATTGTTGTATATCTGTTATATCATGATGTTCAGCAAAAGGACTTCTCAAAGATTATGCAAAGTACATCTACATGGTGTTGTATAAATATGAACTAAACACAGTTAGAACTTTTAGATTGAGTTGTAGTCCAGACTAGCTTTTTAAAGAATGCATTGCAGGCAATTTTACAAGAGCCTAGCAAAAGACATGACAGTTTGAGTATTAATATCTACATTGAATTCTACTATCCCAGAGGAATTTGTTTTTTTTCATTTGTAGAAGGAAAGAACTTTGGAGCTTCAGATGAGGCTATGTCAGAATGGTATCCTTAGAATTTGTTGAGACGTCTTCTTCCATTTACATCCTAGTCAAGGAAGGAAATTTAATCTTCTTTATGTTTCCCATTGCCATTTCAAATTCATTGGTGTCTGTACATTTCGTTTAATACAAAAAAAGGAGTTTCCAGAAGTGTGATACTCAGCAGAGTCAGCACCAAGTAATATTTGAGACAAGCTTTAGATTAACCAACCAGTTTATACCCCAATCCTCAAAAGTAGGCCATGGTTGCATGATATGAACCATGTCTACACTGTATGGCACCTCATGGCTGAAAATTAAAACTTTTTAATGTGTATCTCCAATAAATGGAACTCTATATCCTGTTTTAGAGGGGAACCTCAATCTTCACTTAAGATGCAAAAGGTCAATTATTCCCCCGCTGAGCTTTCTATTTTCAAGCATCTTCTATTCTTTCAGTTTCTCTCTCATGTTTATCCGATCTTGTAAGCCTCCCTTTCCATTTTAGTTTCCATCACTTGTTTATCCTTTCCTTTCATCTAAGCCTTCTTTATTTTTGCTAGGATAACGCATTTTCTATTTTGAGGTCTCTGCAAATATTATCATATGATTAATTAACACTTATCAAGTTCAAATATTCAATTCTGATTTCTGTACAAAATATACAATCATGTTAAGAAGGATCAAAATATAGCTCTAAGAATAGGTGTTTAAAGTTTAAAGTTTAAACTTTATATTGACTTGTCCAAAAAAAACAGAAAAGAGCATTCAACAAATGGTGATGCATATTTATGATAGATTGCTTCTTCCATCATTAGCCAAAATAAAATGTGCCATGATCTGAAGTATTCTCTTTGTCTTAACATAATTTTAAGGATGATCCCTACTAATAGAAAGTAGCAAGTTTTGATTATTATCAACTAACCATGTATTTTCCAGATGCCAGCATCTAATTTCTTTGAATCAACTTCCTTCAAAATAACTGGAATTTTACTCAAAGCCAGAGCAATTGCTATTCTAGAAGCCATAAGAGCACCTCCAACTACAACTGCTTTTCTAACTGGATGAGGAATCAATCCTTGGTCTGTAATTCTTGGAACCTGCAAATAAGAAATTCAATTAATACATAATATATTTTATTTCAAATCGAAGAATTGTTTAAGGAAAGATGTTGCGAGGTTGGGGATATGGCTGACATGATGACCATTCTTGTTTATGTAGGAATAAGTGTCTCATAAGTAGCTCTTCAATCACGTCATGTAACACTTACTGTAAGCTTCATGAAATTTAAAAGTATATAAGAAGAATTTTCTTGAGCAAAAGATAAATAAATAAAGCATAATCAACTTCCTCATAATTGCAGCCTACCCTAGAGGATGAGCGTTGTGCAAAAAAAACATGCATGAGTCCTTTTTCTTCGAGAGTTCTGATCAAATATTGGCATGCTTTCCCTTCCTGCCAAAGATCAAAGTCATCAGATATTCTACAAGAAGTCTATGATATGCTATACAGATTTTTTCCTTTCAGTAAATTCACAAATAAAGAACACTATCATTGGATGCAGAAATTTCCAAGTTGCTACAGTTCTGAAGTTTATTTCTAATTCTAATGTAATCATTATAACAACTAGATATATCGTTGAAAAACTTTACAAGAGGATGCAAATTCTTTCATTTCATTTAGACAGAAACACTTCTAAATCATGGGTTTGGAAGAAACAAACCAATATAACTCCCGCAACAGCACCATTCACAAGCCCCTCCTTGATTACATCCAACAATATTGAAGGGTAGGAAATGCTGAAGTAGGAAACATTAGTATATGTCTTCTTTACTTTAGCTCTGGCATTATCCAACACATCCCGTGCTTTTGGTAAAGAACCTATCTTATCTATGCTTTGGAGAGACCGATGCCAAGGATGATGACCTTCATGAATGTCTAGTGCCCACTTCTGAGCTGCTGCAAGAAGGTCTGAATGAGCCACAACATCATCTACAAGTCCAAATTTAAGTGCCTCTCTAGAATCCAAAGTCTTTGAAGCATGTTTAGCACAAATATCACAATACATATTAGATGATAGGGCCACTAAGCTGGGACAAAAAAAGCGTGGATCATGATTCATATTTGATGTATCTTAAGGGTCCTCATGTTTATGATATGTCTGATAACTGTGGAAAATTATTGTATAGAGATATGTATGTCACACAGTTTATTTATGACCCAAGTGATAAAGCTTACATGTTCAATGTGCATAACTGTAATAGTTGGTTGCATGGCTATGTCCGCATGAGTAGAAAAGGAATATTTTAACCAGGTCAACTATTTCTGTGTACATGCATGCTTCAAATTCACTATATTGTCAGGTAGTCCTATATTTAAAAAAATGAACATTTTGTTCGAGCATGCTTTGAGAAGTATGATGATGGCATAAGAACATATTTTTGAGAAAATCAAAATTGGGTACCAACTAGAGTTCAGAGGAGTTCAGATCTGCATTTTGATAGAAGAAGCATATTCTTCTCAATGCTATAGTTGGAAGCTCAGCATAAAGTTGATGCTCAAAGCATCATATTAATGCAAAAGGATTCTTCTAAATTGAGTTGGTGAGACTAAAGTTCAAAATTCAAATTCTATCTTTTCAGCAAGTAGCAGAATAACAGGGACCCTGGTCAAATAGCAGGTAAGAGCAGTCCTAATCAGAGTGTAAAAGCTAGAAGTGAATATATTTGGAAAAGTCCTCAAGGAAGGATGATTTGAAACCTTGATTAATTTGAATCATTGGGGACATGGAGATCTAAATTAAATGAATATTGGTTCTTGTGAAAGTTCTGAAAAGGACATGTTGAGAACGCTATGATAGATTGGAGGTTTTTGGCTATGTTGTCTTAATTCATGCAGGTGTCTGGATGGACTCAAGACTATGAAGCTCTGAAATTTGAATATGGCTGTAGATTATGCATGTTCAGCAGTGCCTATTAGCAAGCTGGTGTAGGTCTTTGGGTGGTGGTTGTATTGTTTGTGAAGATTATAGTTAATTTTTTTTGTATGGCTAGATTAATTTGTTTGTGGATTATTGTTTATTATTAGCATTTTGTTTAAGTCAAGCTACAAGGGTGTCACAGTGAGCTAACTCCATTGAGCTATTTTTTTATTAAGTTAAAAAAACTAACTCCATTGTGTTATTTTTTTATTAAGTTAAAAATAGGGGCTTGCATGATTATATATTTTACAAGGATTATGCCATTATGTGTTGAACATTTTTCAAAAATCAATGCCTATTATACAATTCTTTAAAGGGTGCTAGCTCAATGGTAGAGCACCTGCCATGCAGGAGGTTGATGGTTCGATTCCATTGTACCCTAACATGAATTATTCAAAGATATTGTAGATTTTTTTAATTAAATATTTTTATATTTATTTATTTTAATGGTGAGATATTTTTCTGGATTCATTGTTTTATATTGTCTCTAGAGAGACAATAGATAGGATTAAAGACATTATCTCCATAAAGACAATTCCAACTATTGTCTTTGGAGAGACAAAAATGAAACTGTCTTTGGAGAGAAAAAAACAAAATTGTCTCTGGAGAGACAAAAATG